>QEPC01005805.1:1534818-1647424 GCA_003113815.1 Sphenodon punctatus
TAAATAAATAAATAAATAAAATGAATTCCTCGGATTAGAATTTGGCTGTGTCACCGTAACCCTTAGCAACATGTGGTCAAACAGTCACAAAAGGCAGGATTTCCAGGACGTATCAGCTCAAATAAATACCTGGCATGCCAGAAAGAGCCAACCTTACCACAGGGCAATCGGCTCGGGCCCTGCCCTTTTTCCCCCCAGGGGTCCCACAGTGGCCCCTGATTTCACCAATGCAGGGTCTTTACTCTCGCTCAGTGGAGCCTCAAGCACTTCTAGGGCCCCATAGAGGGTGCCCTGAAGGGGACACTGGAAAGAGGGGTTGGGATCCCCAGGGGCACTGCATTTTATCTTTGCCCTGGGCCCCACAAATTCAAAAGGTGGCTCTAGGTCCAGATCATGGTCTGTGCCATGGGTCCGTGTTCACTGTCCTTGTGTGCGTGCCATCATCTTTGTTCCCTTACCCTGAGCTCCATCTTTCAGGGCTTGGAGATGGAGATTGGATCAAGGGGCCAGGAACCGGAAAGCAGTCAAATAAACACTAGCCTTGAGCCACATTTGGCCCCCTGATGTTCCCCATCCCTGCTGAAGGGCCTAGATCAGTGGGCTCCAAATGTTTGCTAGTCTGACCCCACTGAGAGACTTCAACAGAAAACCACAACCCACACAGCACCAAACTCCTGCAAAAGATATCAAAGACCAGTCAGGATTGTGACCCCATCTACAGAGAACGTAATCTCGCTGGGGGTCCCCACACACAGTTTTGGAACCCCCATCCTAGTTTCTCTAGTCTAGGTCGTCTCCCGGCTCAGCACGGCTCAGTTTTTAAGGTATGAGGAAGCCTCAGCCCAAGCTAATATTGGCCATCCATCAAGCAGCGACCTAGGGCTAAGCAAGCTAAATTAAATGATAATTGGGGGGGCTGACTACAGCAGAGATCCCCTGGGGTGGGGTGAACGCTATAACAATTTCAGGAAATGGATGGTTCCCAGTTGAGGGCTTGGCTCTTCCAACTCCCAACAGACGCTTTACGCATTAAATGGACCAAGATGAATTAGACACTCTAGCCAACGATCCCAGAGATAGCAGACCAGCTATGCCCTTGCTGTGTTTGTCCCATCCAACTTTCCCCTTTGCCCAACAGGAGTGGGGAAACAGGATTTAAAAACTGAGGCTAAGAAGGGGATAGCAGGGCTCAGAAGATGGGTCCTGTCCTGGGTATCCCAGACGTCCTGACCCAGGGTTAATGTACTAACTCAGAACCACATGGCATCAAATATTGTCTACCAGGCTAGAACCCAGGAGCCTCAGAACCGGGCATCTGGGGGTCAGTTTCCACTGAATGGGTTCCAATGAACCAGAAACAATGGCCCCAGAGTGTCAGCATGTAATGTACTGGATCATGTGTGCATGCCTCATTATAGACAGCACACTTGACAAGCTGGTCCAAAATGCATGAAATTAAGACAAACTACTTCAGATGACTTTTTAGAGACCTTCCTCAAGCTAGTAAAAGGTCAGAGCTAGAGACTGAGCAATGCAAGGCTTTTGGTTTTAACTTTTTACTGGTCTGAGGAAGGGCACTCTATGGCCCTGAAAGCTTGCACACACTCACTAACAGAAGTTGGTCCATTAAGACTGTCTGAACTACTTTGTCTCCATCTGTTAAATAGCATCCGATTGCTCTTTAACCACTGATTCTGCTTAATGCAATCCAGTATTTGGACTGAGACCAGAACCATGAATCCCGAGACGGTGCTACACATTATCATCCCCTCAGGACTGGGCCAGATCAGCCTTACCTGGGTCATGGAAAGGGATCAGCGCGTAGGTGCTAACGGCATTGCTCCCTCTGCTCAAGGTCCGCTCCAGGATCCGGGACGCCCCATCTCTCACCTGCAGCAAGTCATCGTACATGGAGCCAGTGACATCGAAGACGAAGGCCAAGGTGGCTGCTCTGGAATCAGGGATGGGCTCGCCGAGGCTCGGGGCCAGCAGCAGCCAAAGCCCCAAATGGAGGAGCCCTGGTCTCTGCTGCATGGCCAAGGAATTCCCCAGTGCACGGGGCCCTTGAGGCTGCGTCCTACTCCCCACTCGAGACCTCCTCCCTAATCTTTTTTTCACTCCTTCCCTCCTCCCCAAGTTTTGAGATGCTTTCTGGCAACGGAGGGTCCTAGCTGGAAACGAAAAAACCCACTTCTTTAACTCTTTCTAGAGGGCCTGAGCAGATCTCTCTTCTGCAGGCACCTCAGCCACCCCAGGACTGTCCCATTCGTTCCTTACTACCTCCCAGACAGTCACTGAAACAAAACTTCCAGTGTTGCTGTGCTAGCCTCCCCTCCCCTTGTTTGTATCCTTAGCGCTGGACACAGGAGTCCCCACCCAAAGCTTGGGCTAGCCCAGCCACCCCAACAGCTGCAGTTGAGAGAGTGCCTCCAAAGCTCAGCTTCTGGAAGGAGAAGAAAAAGACTTTCTGAGAAACTTCCCTGGTGTGGAGCTGGGTGGGAGTGTGAGGAAGTGGGGATTGGATACAGGTCCTAAAGCCCACATTATTCACTGAAAAGTCAGTCCCCATCCCCCACGATTCAAACATTCCCTTCTCTGCAACTCTCTCTTTCTCTCTCTCTCTCACTCACACACACACACACACACACACACACACACACTAACTAATATCTGAGTAGAAGGCCCCACACCAAGACAGAGAGCGCCATAGCAGTAGAAGAACAGCTGGGATGTTAGCTGAAATGTAAAAGGACAATTATGAGGTAACTCAAAGCCAAGTTCACTAGCTCCTGCAAATCCTGAGATCAGCTCAGCTCAGCACATCGCAAAGGGCCGCTTGGCAGTTTCAGCCCATGTGACAGGAGCAGCCAACCTGACCACACCAAATGTTTGGAAATCGTGATATCTTAAAAATCATGAGATTTTTTAAAAAAATAATTTAAAAAGATACTAAACTTTGGGTTATTTAGATTTGACATGCGGTTTCTGAGCCTTTAGGATTATACTTCACAGGGTGAAAGCAAACATAACTCCACTTTAACATTTCTTATGCATGTTGCAGGGCTGCATAGGGGACCAATACAGCCCTGCAACATGCATAAGAAATGTTAAAGCGGAATTACATGCATGTCTGTTTTCACTCAGTGTCCCATTTTCCAGTTTTTCCATCTGAAACCATGAGGGCTAGAAACTTAGCTTTTGGGTGCTTATGATAAAAATCAAAACCGTGGGCAACTTTGTCCAAGTCTCAGAACTAATGACGATCCTGGGCTGTGTCCCCAGGGCAGCGGTGGATTCCTTCGTGACAAGGACATAGCTATAAATAGGGACAGGTGGTGCAACTACACCAGGGCTAGGAAGTTCCCACAATCCCCTAGTGCCGCTGTATCCCCCGCTACTGGAGGGGCGGGGTGCGGCGCAGCGCACATTACAAACCTCTGCTTTGTGATTTACCCAGGCCACTCTTGTGACGGACAGGAACTTCCAGGGGGAAAAAACCCACCAGAAGTACCTTTACCCTGTTCTAGCCTGGACCAACTGCTTTCTAATGCACAGGGTGCAGACAGGATAGGCCAAGCACAAGCCACACCACACACCCCTTTTCCAGGTCACTTATGAAAAATACATGTTGCAGGGCTTCCATTGATGCCACAATGGAAGCCCTGCAACATGTATTTTTCATAAGTGGCTTGGGAAAATATACATAAGGTAGCAACAATACCACACCCCGCAAACCAATTAGCAGTCAGCAATGAACTAGGCTGCTTGGCCTGAGCACAACTGAGAGTTGGGTTCCAGGTTCTTGAGCACCATCTACTGGCACTTAACAGGCCAACTCTTTGCTTATGAAAAAAAAAACAGCCAGACCTAGCTTGTTCTTCTAACAGGGGGGTTAACTCAGCCAACAAGAGGGAGCTGTGATTTGATACACACATTAATGGTTCGGAGACAGAGGCTGATGAGAGTCCCAGATCCAGCCTTTCTGGACAGAGACTTACTCCCAGGCCTCCCTTTACGGGGGAAATCTTTCCTTCCTACTCTCAAGTCTTTGATATCTCTCCTCCCACTGGGAAGGAGGAGGTAGCCGGCAGAGAGCCATCAGCTGTGCTCTGTCTGGTTCACCGCTCCGCAGGGACACCAGATCCAGCCTGCTGCAACCCACAGATGGGTCACGATCCTCAAACCACTTTCTCTGGGGCAGTCCTATTAAAATCAAGGGGACTATTGCAAAGTGGCTTTGGGATGAATATCTATTCCAGGAGTGGGGGGAGGATCTCAGAACCCAGGGGCCAAATGCAGCCCACGGTTAGTTTTTACTTTAACCCCTAACAAGTTCCTGAATCTGACCCCTGGCTCCTGTTCCAAGCACTGAAAGAGTGAGCTCAGAGGAAGGGAGCAGAGATGAGGGCATTCACACAAGGATAGGGGGACACAACCTGGACCAACCTCTTCCTGAGCACGCTCTTTAGGCACACACACACACACACACACACACACCCCAGCTTCTATACAGCCCTCAGGCTAGGGCTGCCACCTATGCAAATGTTAAGGAACACATATGAAAAAGGCATGTTGCAGGGCCTCCACTGGCACCAATGGAGGCCCTGTAACATGCCTTTTTCATAAGCGTTCCTTAAAAGTTTTCACAGGTGGCAGCCCCACTCAGAGCTTGTACTAATTTTCAGAATGGCTCCTGGGAGGAAAAAGGTTCCTCACCCTCAATCTATACAGTGACGGTAATGGAGGTTAGTCTCACACCCACCTTTACTGCCTGGGGGTGGTATTTGCTTTGCCAGGTGCAGAAAAAGGAGTTAAATGCAGATGAGGGAGACTTGTCTCTACTCTTAACTGGTCCCCTTACCAGTGCAAGCCCCTAATTAAGAAGCGTCTTTTCCCATTGAACAGCATCTTTCTGAATCAGGCTCTCTAGGCAGCAGCAGAGCTGAGGGGAGGGAAAATTAGAGGTGACAATGGGGATGGGCAATTTTCCCTCCAGATTTCTGACAGACCCCCTTAGCTGTACCTTCCTTCTGTCACCTCACCTGTCCACCTCATAGATAAGCCAGAGAGACTGTGTGGTTGCTGTGTTGGTCCGTAACTCCTGCTGATACCCTCCATTCAGTACAATCCTACCCGAGGTCTGTGTACTCATATCCTCACCGCACGGACCAGCCAGCCATCATTCTCGATGTAACCAAGCCAAGCACGTGCACCTGGGACCTCGCATCTTCATGAATGTTACACCTCTTGCCTCTCCCTCCCCTCTCTCCCCTGGGTCTCTCAGATTGTAAGCCTTAGGGCAAGGACCGTGTCTATTCCATTACTTTGTAAAGCACCAGGTACATTGCTGGTGTTATATAAATGCTTACTAATAATAATAATAATTAATAATAAAGTGACAGAGAGGGAAGCAAAGTGGTTTGAATTATCTCTTTTATTGGACCAACTGCTGTTGGTGGAAATGAGCAAGCTTTCGGGTCACACAGGGCGCTGCCTTGGGCACGTACCATAGCCAGTCAAAATATATATAAACTGAGCAAATACAGGGCAGTATATAAAGAGGCAGGAAACAGAGCTGTTATGGATGTGTATGAGACAAATATAGGTGTGGGGTGAAAGGAAACCGCTACGGTGAAGTGAAATTGCATAAGAAAGGATCTGGGAACATAAAATCTACATATGACAGGGTCTAAGAAGCAGAGAGGGAGACAGTTCATTATTATATTATTTATAGTGCCAACGATGTACCTGGCACTGTGCAGCCAGTAGTTACAGACAGGCCCCTACCCCAAAGGGCTGACAATCTAAGAGACAAGAGAGGGGGAGACAAGGGAGAGGGGAACGTAGGGAGAGACAAGGATACGTTCATGAGTGTGAGAAGACGCAAGTGCATGTGCTTCACTTAGACCGTTTTTAGACGAGGCACTTTTGCGTCTCCCAAGCCGTGCGTGAAGAGAAGCCGCGCCGCCGGAAGTAACGTTGTCCCTGTTGCCGGCAACAGCAGCAGCTGGAGATGCGGCGCTTTGCAGAGGTGCGTTCTAGAGACCTCCATTTTCAGGTCTCTAGAACACGCCTCTGCAAAGCGCCACGTCTCCGGCTGCCGCCGTTGCCGGCAACGGGGAGAACGACACTTCCGGCAGCGCGGCTGGCTTCTCTCTTCACACGCAGCTCAGGAGGTGCTTGTTCAGCGCTTCGTCTAAAAGCAGTGTTAGTTACAGGGAAGCGATTCTGAGGGAGGGAGGCAGGAACAAGTGGGACTAGCTAAAATAAGGTGGTGGGGGGAGGGGGGGCAGTAAATAGTGCCAGACATAAAAATCAGAGCTATAAAGATATTCAGAGATGTCAGGGGCCCATTTTTCCTATTGCCACCAATGGGAAAAACACGGTGAACACAGGTCCCTGCTCATGGTGTTTCTGCTTGAAATGCCCTTAGCAGTGTCCCCACCCCCATGGTCAACCTTGTTCCCACTGACCCCACAGTGTTCCTGCCTTTGGATTCTTTAGCTGTACTAGGCCCATAACCAGGACGCTGGTACAAGGGGTGGGCAGACTATGACAGGAGGGGCAATTACCTCATCCTAAGAAAGTGAGAAAGACCCCAGAACACATCCTATTTCTACAGAAGGAGGCAATAAATAAATAAATAAAATTAAATTAAATTACAGGGGGAACAATGCCCCCTCCGTGCTGTCTCTTAGCTACAGGCCTAGCTGTACCCCACTCCTGCCCTGCTTATCTACCTCACAGTGATCGTACTGGAGAAGACCTCCTTAGCTGTGCCCCTCACTGTAGGCTTGCCACTTCTGCAAATTTTTAAGGAACACTTATGAAAAATACATATTGCAGGGCCTGCATTGGCACCGTAGCCCTTTGCATTGTGGGAAATACTACACCAAAGTGGGAAGTAATTATTAACATTTGGGAAAATCAGCAGCAGTAGACCAATGCACTGCAATGAGTCAGGGCTGATGAAAGGTCCAGTGGCAAGTTTGGAAGGGAGAAGGGTGTTGTGTGGATGAGGCCTCAGTGCAAGCTGCCTCCCTGCGGAGCCCTGTTGCTAACAGGGGAGGATGAGGCAAACAGGTATTTGAAAGTAATGAGGGAGATGGTTATTGTTGGAGCTGCACCAGTACGTGGTTTATTAAGGAGAAACTGAGGCACTATGGGTGGGTTGGCCTGGAGACAATAATTGTACTGTAGTGGGGTTGCTACCAAAATTATAGGGAACAGTGGCACCAAATTGCCTCTATTCTCCAGCCTAGGAGTTGGACAAACCCGAGAGTTGTGTCAATCTCTGCACCCTATTTTTCTTCCATAGGTGGGTAACTTACTAGGCCGAGTTTACAGCAGTACCGGGAGTTAGCTAATGCTGCTGGAACAAGATACCATTCAGCTACACGTCTAGTAAGATGGCAAATAAGCATCTCCCCTCCCCCCACCCCTTCAGCTAGACCGGTGCTTCTCAACCAGTTGGGCTGGAGCCTAGAGCAGCTTTGATGCAACTTTTGTCATGTCCACTGCCGTGTCCCCTCCTGCTGCTTGTCCTGTGCCACTGATGGGCAGAGTCAAGAAGCTAGGGGGAGGAGGGGTGTGGCTTCCAACAGCTTCCCCGCCTCTCTGACTCCTGCCATTGACTCTTGGTGATGGATTTTTTAAAAATAATATATTTTTTAAAAAGTGTTGTGGTAAAGGTCAGGAAACCAACGTTATATACATGTTCACAAATGACTACTCCGTCATAAGTCAAATTTATTTATTTGCACTAGCCCAAGGCCATGGCAAAAACACAACACAATCTCACAACACCCCAAAATACATTCAAAACAAGTTAAGAAAAAAACACCTTGAAACTCAAATATAACACCTCCCAAAAAATACATTAAAGCAACAAATTCACAAGACAAAAGTAATAAATATAAGAACAGAATTACACAAAACCAGTAAAAGATTAAATATAATCCACCAGCAAAGAGGTCTTCTACATATTGATCAAAACTAAACCAATATACACTCTGGTTAAGAGAACCAAGACAAGAAGAGTTAACGTTGCCCCATCTCTAAATCAGACCCCTTTGACTGAAATTTCCCTTAGTTTAAGAGCCTGATGACAAAATTTAGCAACCTGAGCAGTAATCCAAGAGTCTTTTTCACCCAAAAGGGATAGCATCATCTCCTGCCGGTTACAAAATGGCATTTTAGAAAGGATGTTTTCTAGGTAGAGCTCACAGATATTAGAATACAGTTGGCATGCCAAAAATAGATGTGGTAAGGATTGCACTTCCAAGTTACATTGATGACAAGATCTTTCAGCATAGGGGATCCTCACATATCTGCTCTCCAAAAACGGCTGAAGGAAACAAATTTAATCTAGCTAAAAGGAAGGCGGTTCTATGTCCCCAGTGCTGAAGATTATCCAGATACAATCAGAAACCTGAAATAAATTGTACCAGGTTGTGATTTTTGGTTGGATATAGCCTCTTTATCCAGCTGCAGCTCCTGTTTTTTAATTCTACGCTCGACAATAGCGAACACACCGTTAAGAGTCAAGGTAAGTAAAAAAGTCTTTGGATTAGTATTGTATAGCCATGCTTGGTGTCATATTAAATATTAAGGAAGGAATGTAACCATGATATGAAAGATTGTACAAAAACCTTATAGTGTACAAGCCAGAATGAGAGTTATAACAGCTTAGAGAATGGGATAGGAAACCCTTTTTGAACTACCCGTTCTCTTATGTTTATTGATAAGGCAGAGAGCTATCCATTGCGTGTATTATTCCCGAGGGCTAGACATAGCAATTTGCATTAAACAAACTTCAAAAGGGACAGGGTACAATGGATACAGAACCAACAAACTAAGTTAATTAACATCAGAAAGGAAATTTGAAACAGAATGGATTGTTGCATAAATAGGATTATAGCATAGACCTCACAAGCAAGATAGGTTCGCATTATCTATTATGTTTATTTGATTTACTGCACTCGGAACACAATCTTGCATTATATATTAATCTTGTTTCTTATAGTAAACTTCTTTTAACTAAGCCCGTGTGCTTAAATTAATTCCTGACTTTGAGGAGAGACAGTTGGGTAGGGTTGCCATGTGGCAAAATGGCCTTTGCCCCCACAGACCCCCGCCCCACTTCGCAGGAACTGTGAAACAGCTCTGCTGAAAGGTGACCAAGCAGATTTGGGACTTCCTCATTCCTGAAATTCCTATGGTGGGGGGGGGGAAGGGCTCTATACCTGAAACAGGTGACGTTGGATGATTGAATCACAGAAGGAGGGGCTGCTGGACTACAGCCAGCTGACCCTCCTGGACAAATCAGAGAGAAGGTCAAGAATGCTTTAAAAGGACCAGCACAGGCATTTTGGGGTTGCTTGGCTCGTCTTTGCTCTGGGACTGTGGTGAAGTGTGTGATGTGACTAAACTGTGCAACGCTGACCTAGCCAGCTCAAGACTTGGACCCCATAGGAAAACCATCACCTATGGAGAATCAGAGCAGGACTAACTAACTCTCTGTGAGTAAATGCCTGCTTGCTCCATCAGAAACTAATAGATAGGTGCATTCCAACAGGGTTACCAGACCCCTAAGAACTGACTTGCTTTGCTCAAGGAGTTATCCTTGTATTCCTTTTGTATATGTACTAGTAAAGTCTAAGCTTTCTTTTACCCTACTGGGTGTGTGTGTGCATTATTGGCTGAGCATTAAACGCCTCCTTTGGGCAGGGTGGCCAAGCCTCGCTACTAAGGCAAGGAGAGAGGGGAAAACTCCCTATGTGGCTAGAAGCCAGCAGCTTTGGAACCAAAAGATGCCTTCCTAGGGTGACTCTGGGGTTTGGCCTCCAACACAGGGAGGAAACCCTGGAAAAAGAGTGCCGGGAACAAGGAGGGCTCTTGGGAAGCTGTGGGGTTTATACTTTGTGGGGTTCACATGTCCTGAGGGGTGTGAACGCCCTCTGAATTACCCTCAGGTGGGGGCAGCAGAATACTAAGGGTTTTCAGGGGTTTGCCAGCTGTGGGAACCCCTGGTCAGAGATGTGGAGAAACACAGTCAGGTGGGTGGCTCAGCTGTATAGCGCCCCCTACTGGCGTTTCGCCACACGCCGTACCTCTCCTTTAATCCAGGATGCTTATGAAAAAATACATGGTGCAGGGCTGCATTGGAAGCATCCTGGATTAAAGGGGAGGTATGGCAACCCTAAATTGGGGTGACTCCAAGTCATCAAACTCAGACGAACCGGATGAAGTATTTTCTGTGCTTTGGCAAATCCTGAAGCAAAGGTGACTGAGTTAAGCACTTATGGGATGGAACAGTTCTGGGGAGAGCTGGTCCAGTAGGAGCTATAAGTGGGAAAGCCAAGTCACAGCGATCGTAGAATTGGGGCAGAGAGGTCCAGATCCCATCACATATGTTTTATTTATATAGTGCCCCTCCGCCAGATGGTGCCCAGAGCACTTTACAACATTTAAAATACAATGCTAGGTGGGTCCCGGATTTATTTTATTTTTTTTAAATTGGTGGGTTTACCCACAAAAAGACTAAGAACGACTGAGCTAGACAAACTTGGCACACAACTTCAGCTGTTAAAAAGAGAGCCACGCAGGAGGGTGAGCAAATGGTAACTTCATGGAGGCCTATGCCTTCCGCAGTGAGGTATCGGTGCATTTCACATGTGCTCAAGCTGGCAGCTAGAAGAGGAGCCTGAGGTTCCGAGATAGCACAGCCAGGCTCTCAGCCAAACGGAAGGGCAAAGGATTGAAAACCAAACCAATGCCTGGGTTCAAATCCCACCGTGCACTCTGGAAACCCTTACTGTGCGCACCATTTTTAAAAAATCCTACGACAAAAGGCTCCCAAACAGCGGATCAGGATGCCAAATGAGATCATGCCATCTGTGAATGAGGTTGCAACCCCATCATTGCAAGTTTTTGGGTAAAAACAAACGAGACGCTGGCCCGCGGCTCCCCCACACGTGTGGTTCCGGCACATGCTGCCAGAGGTGGCCCTGCAACTGCCCCAGAGGGGGTACGCGCAAGTGGCTGACCTGGGGTGCACCCTCAGGAAAGTCTCCGAGGCCAAGAGTCACCCACGTGGGCCAACACGTTTGTTCAGCCGCGCCTATCCCAGCCGTGGGGTATGGGCTGCCAGGGCCATTCACTGTAGCTGGTCGCCATGGCAGGAGTGGCTGGATTCCCCCGTCCCACCCGGGGGAATCACAGAACATTAGGGCTGGAAGGGACTCCCATCATCATCTACTCCTCCAATCCCCCACTCCAAGTCTCGAAACAGGCTTACGCAGACCAAAACCTGAACAACTGTCCTACAAACCTTTAAGTCGGGGTGAGGAACCTCACTTGGGGCCTGGAGGTGGTTATTATGGCCTGTGTGCAGGCCCTCATCTCTGCTCCCTTCTCCCAAGCTCACTCTTTCAGTGCTTGGGGGGTAGGAACTGAATCTGGACCCTCCTCTTTCTGAGTGCTCCCCTTAAGCAGCCCCACCTGCCACCTCCAACTTGTATGCAGCCTCTGGAGCTTGTACTAATTTTCAGACTGGTTCCTGGAAGGGAAAAAATTTCTAAAGTGATGTTACTTATTCTTCTGTACCATTAGATGGCGCTCTTTTCATTAGCTTTCTGTATACAAGCCATCATACTTGCTTCCGCTGATCCAGCAAGCACCCAAGACGCACTAAAAACAAATCCGTTATCTATAGCCAAGCACTCCACCACCACAGAATCTGCTCTAAAAGACAGATCGGTGATGCACACCTCACCACGCTAAAATCTGCTTTCATGGAAGAAGGGCATTCCACCAAGAATTAGACCATATAGCAGAACAAGCTGCCCAAATCCCTCGAGAGAATCGGTTGAAAGAAAGAAAGAAAAACCTCTAACCACACACCTCTTGTCACCTACCACCCCACGCTGGAACCGATATGTGGCCTCATCCAACAGCTACAACCTATACTTGAAGGGGACAAGACCCCAAGTAGGGCTATAGCGGAATATCGCAGCAGTAGCTATTTCCGGCGGAAACAGTGTTTCCGCAATTAGTGGAACGGCATGGCAGAGGCTTTCATTCCGCTAGTTTCATTCCACGCTTCCGCGGTTCCGCTTATTTAATTCCGCTACTTAGTGGAATCTTGGAAACATGACTTTCGCTACTTCTGCAATTCTGCCAGCGCCACAAAATAGCAGAATAGCGGTTTCCCGCAATTTTTCCTCAATTCCACGATTTGCAGAATTCTGGCAGAATTAGCGGAATATCCGCAGAAACGTCGCCGTGTTGCACAGGCAATTCCGAAATGGCGGAACGGAATCGCGGCACGGTAACAGCTGCTGCCGCATCAGCCCTAACCCCAAGAGAAATCTTTCCTTAACTACTTCTGGCCTTTCAAACAAAGCCCAAACCTCTCTCAAGCAATCATCCGGAGCAAGCTCCCTGCCACCCAGGACAACCCAATCTCAACAGGAACAAGACGCTGCCACAACAGTAGGTGCAAAACTTGCCAATACATTTCTATCACAACTGTCATCCCCACCCACCACAACCAGTCACTACACCTGCAAATCCCAAAACTTAGTGCTTTTCATTCAGTGGATTAAACGCCCCCATGGAAACTATGTTGGTGAAACCCAGGAACCCTTACGCCAACAAATTAGTTTGTTTAGAAACAGGATTTTGAGCACAAACAAGGATTCTGCAGTGGGAAGTCACTTCTCCCAGAACGGCCACTCCCAACTCTGATCTCTCCGTCCTCATCCTCAAAGGAAACCTACACAACATCTTCAAAAGGCAGGCCTGGGAACTAAAATTCATAGCTTTGTTAGATACCAAAAATAATGAACTCAAAGACATAAGCTTTTCAAGCCATTATACAAATCTGTAATAACAGACAGACTCTGTCAGCTGTAAACTCAACCTTTGTATTACTGTTAACCCAGTTCCTTTCATACATGTATTCCCTTCAGCTGATAAGCATTTCCTGGTTAAGCCCCAACCCACACATTTGCTGTAGCCTCATCCTCTCCGTGTTTACCACAATAATTTCTATGTCTACTACACCAATATATATATTTTTACAGCTCTGTTTTTAGATGTTTGGCATCTTTCTCTTTTTTTTTTCTCCCTGTCTAACCCTTCCACACACAATTACCTTGTTTTATCCACTTTCACCCATGTCATTCCTTACCAGGCTCCTCATAGACACCTGCCCTAAATTTGCTCCATTTATATATTTTCAATTGGCTATACTACATGACTGAGGAAGAGCCCTGCATGGCCCAAAAGCGTACACAGTCTTACCAACAGAAGTTGGTCCAATTAATGAGATCATTTGAACTGCTTTGTCTCTATCGCTTACATTTGGGACCAACATGGCCACCACAATCTCTCTCTACATACTCTGCCCAATACCTAGGCAGCAGATCTCTTTTGTATAAATCACTCCTGTAAAACACCCCTTTGTTGTGTACTGTGAGGCCCAGAGGGCAGCAGTCCAATCCTCAAAGCACTTCCAGGTTCTGCCAGTGGAGCACTCAGAAGGCCCGGGGGGGCAGAGTCATCACCTGGCAGGAGTCCTTGCAAAGTTAGGGCCCATTCACACTCCTCACCTGAGGATTAGCTCAAAAGAGCTTTATTCCCTTCTCAGTTTCTACAATGGTTATAAATCCTGGTCGGGCACGCCCTCCCAGCATCACCAAATCGTGGTCCCAACTTCTCTCACCTAGTTCAGACACTACCCTCTGAACTTTCTCTAGCGGCTTCTTCCTCCTTGGGGCAGAAAACCAGTCGGTCGGTTCTGCCTCTGACCCCTGCTGAGCTTGGCTCAGTCCTTTATAATTTTAAGGGCTGGCTGTAGCCACACCCACACACAGGTGCTTCAGCTTGGGCGCTGTCCCGTACTTTACCCAGAGCCTGCAGACCCACTAGCACCTTCTCACAACCAGAGGGCAAATAGAGGAGATTGGCCATAAGGACATTGGCAGTTCTCCTCCATGCTACACCCACAACATAGGCTCCACCCACCAAAGTGAGACAGAGCTCACAGCAGATATGAATGGTATCATCACAATACCAGAGTTTTGGTCTCTCATGTTTGAGACCAACACTGTGATCACAGATTCTCTGGATCAGGGGTGGGGAACCTTTTCTCTCCCAGGGGCTAGTCGGAAAATTAGTATGAGCACCAAGGGCCACGGAAAAGTTGGGGGTGGCAATGCTTAAGGGCACACGAAGAGGCAGGTTCAGATCGTGGATCTATGTCATGGATCTGTCCCCTATCCTTGTGTGCATGCCCTCACCTCTGCTCCCTTACCATGAGCTCGGTCTTCTAGTGCTTGAGAGTGGATCCAGGGGCCAGATCCAGCAACTGGAAAGGAGTCAAATAAAAAGCGCCAGTGGCTGGATTTGGCCCACAAGCCAGAGCTTCTCCTCCCCTACCAGATCTAAATCATACGCCCAGTAAATTGTAGCCTAGAGAGAAAATGAGTGGTTGCCGTCTTGGTCCTGAATGCATACCTCTCCGCAAGGTAGAGCTGCCCCACTTCTATGGGGAAATCTTGCCTAGGGTGGGCAATGCCCTGATTTTGGAAGCAGCAGCTACCAAAACCCTCCATGCGCATGCACTGCCAGAAGGTTGGGGGTGCCTGTGCATGAGGGCAGCTGCTCAGTCTTCTGTGTGCAAGTGCCATCAGAGCACTGGAGTGTGCCACCACTGCTGGAGCTGCTCCCCTGCCGTGTGTGTGTGTGTGTGTGTGAGAGAGAGAGAGAGAGAGAATGTTCACGAGTGTGGAAGGGGCTTACTGGTTTACTGGTGGAGGGGTCAGGGCGTATGTCCCTTTTTGGCCATGTGACATGTTGGGAGGTCTGCAAATTAGTGTTAATTGTTTATATAGCACCACCATTAATGCACCTGACACTGAACAGTTGTGATTACAGAGACAGGTCCCTGCCCTGAGGGGCTTACAATCTAGAATACACCAGTGGAAGGACGGGGATACATTCAGGAAGCTGAGAAGATGCAGGTGCGCATGTTCCAAGGGAAGAGGGGGGATCCTGAAGGATGAGGCGCTATAGAGAGAATCACAAAGGAGAAATCTATGGGAATGAAGAGATGAAGACAAAGTAGTTCATATGAGCACCTTTATTGGACCAACTTCTGCTGGTGAGAGCAGGCGAGCTTCCATAGGACCCCCCTTTTCCTTTCTTTCTTTAGGAATGAAGTTCCTGGTTGGTCGTTGGGGGGTTGGGGGGGTCTCAGTCATTCCAGAAGGAACCCAAGGGAGAGAGCCCCAATGCCAGTGTCTCGGAATCGCACTGATGCTCAATGCTTTACAGTCTGCATACGTCACGTGTGCCCAACTGTGGCATCAGCTCTCCAGCTGTTTCCACGGTGATGCCCGCCCTATTGGCTATGTGCTATGTTGCCCTCCTTGCCTTCCAAGACTCAGTTTTATGGAGGCACGGCTGCCACCTTTGATCATTTTTTACCTGACACTTCCATTTTGGCCTATGAGAGTGTCAGGTAAAAAACCCCACCCCAGGTGGCAACTCCCATATGGAGGGTTTCTTTTGCTGCAAATTGCCCCATCTGACATCTCTTCATTTGCCATTTTTTAGTTAGAGAGGATGAAAGTTAACTTAGCTCTAGACATCTGAGCTCCCACTACCTTAGAGTTGCCAGATAGGCAAAGTTTTAGAGGTCACTTATGAGAAATACAGGTTGCAGGGCTGCAGTTGAACCACTGCAGCCCTGCAACCTGTATTTCTCATAAGTGACCTCTAAAACTTTGCTTATCTGGCAACTCTACACCCTCTCCAAGGGGATGGCTGGGACAGTTCACATCTCTCTGAGGTATTATAGGGCCACAGTCGTGGCCCTATAGTTAAGGCGGTAGCAAACTCTCATTGAACAGCGCCTTTCCTGTTCAGTGGGAGTCAGTAGAGCAAAACCTCCGGTTGGCAACCTTTCTAGCTTTCCTCCAGCAACCCATGTGTTCTGTGATTACAAAGAATGAAGGGGAGTCCGGGGGGAGAGGGTCCCCGTCCCTCACCTGCCTCTGCCTGCTAGTAATGCTGCAGGAGCAGGGGGGCACCAAATATGGTTCTGAGATTATTATGGCTGCTATTTCACTAACTCTTCTTAATGAAGTTATTGCCAACAGGAATACTGTCTTTAAACCCCCACCCCATTACCAGTTCATTTGTGCCCCCCATATAATCAATTCACACTGCCCCGGGGGCGCAAATGAACTGGTTATGGGTGGTGGGGCAGTGTGAATTGATTACATGGGGGGCAGGGGCGCAAAATTATTTATTTATTTATTTATATTTATTTAATAGATTTATATCCCGCCCCTCCTGCAAAGCAGCCCGGGGCGGCTTCCAACAGTAAAATACAATAAAAACAGTTTAAATCATTTCATACAATAATATTAAAATATTAAAACAGGGCTGAATATCATAAATAATATATAATAAATAACAAGTCAGGTGTGGGAGCTAAAAACCACTCACCCTACCCTCTCCCCCTCTCCAAAGGCCTGCGTGAACAGCCAGGTTTTGCAACTTCGCCGGAATGTCAACAGGCTGGGGGCCAGGCGAGCTTCCTCCGGAAGGAAGTTCCAAAGGTGCGGCGCGGCCACCGAGAATGCCCTCCCCATTGTGGCCCCCCGTTTAACGTGGGGAACCTCCAAGAAGGCACCCCCGGCAGACTGAAGGAGCCGCTCTGGGGCGCGGAGGGCGAGGCGGTCCCTGAGGTATGAGGGGTCCAGACCGTGTAGGGCTTTATAGATCAACACCAAAACCTTGAACCTGGCTCGGCACGCTATCGGCAACCAATGCAGAGTCCAGAGCACAGATGTAATATGCTCCCGACGGCCCGTCCCCGTAAGGAGACGAGCCGCCGCATTCTGCACTAGCTGCAGCCTCCGGACCAGGAACAAGGGAAGCCCCATGTAGAGTGCGTTGCAGTAGTCCAGCCTTGAGGTGACAAAGGCATGGACGAGGGAGGCCAGGTCCGGGCCGGAGACGAACGGATGCAGCCTACGCACCAGATACAGCTGGCGGAAGGCAGCCTTAGCGACTGCCTCCACCTGCCGCTCCAGGCGGAGGTCCGCGTCCAGTATCACCCCCAGGCTCCGAACCTGCTGAGCTATAGGAGGGCGAACCCCCCCAACCAGGGGGGGTCACTACCTCCCTTGCTCTCCCCACCAACATCACCTCGGTCTTATCAGGGTTGAGCTTCAGTCTGCTCTGCTGCATCCATTCCGCCACGGCCTCCAAACATTGGGATAACAACAAGACAGCAGGGTCTGGGTCAGTTGAAAAGGATAGGTACAGCTGAGTATCATCAGCATATTGGTGACATCGCACCCCGAACCCTCTCACGACCTCCCCCAAGGGCTGCATATATATGTTAAATAATAACGGAGACAGAATAGAACCCTGCGGAACGCCACACGATAAAGCACGATGTCTCCTCCCCCAGCACCACCCGCTGGCTCCTCCCCGAGAGGAATGAACGGAACCATTCGAGAACAGTCCCGTCCAGACCCCCCAGGTCACGCAGCCGCCTCAGCAGCAGCCCATGGTCCATGGTATCAAAAGCGGCCGAGAGATCTATCAGGATGAGAAATATTGAACATCCTGCGTCCATTTCCCGGCGGAGGTCGTCTACCAAGGCCACCAACGCCGTCTCAGTGCCAAATGAACTGGTTATGGGGTGGGGGCAGCATGAATTGATTATGGGGCACAACTGAACTGGTTATATATATATATATGTCTCTTTTCATGGCATAATGCGCTTAATAGGCTGGCTGCATTTTGGGTGTCTTGTGCGTTTGATAGCAGCGCCCCCAGGCCCGCTGAGCCGGGCGGCACCCCTAATTTGAATGAATGTGTGAGATGAGCGCATGTGTGTACTGTGTCTGAATGAGTGTGTGTGTGAGCAGTTAGAATGAGTGTGTGTGAGAGGTGAGAGCATGTGTGTGAATGAGTGTGTCACTTCTTTTAGATGAGACGCACCCACACAGTGACATGGGTGGGAGCGTCTCGTACGAAAGCAGTCACTTGTGCACTCCTGTGTAACACGTACCTTCACCCATCACCCCCTGCCCAGAGAAACCTGTGGGGAAAAAAACAGGTTGTTCCATGTGGGGGATGTGGGGGGATGGGTGAGCGCCTGTGTGCACCTGCAGTGTTCTTGGGTCTGGGACCAGCTTATGCATTAACAAAACGATTAAGTTTCAAAAGAAGGGCAAATTACCTAGACAAAAAAAACTTTGGTTTAAAAAGCTTGTTAAGGCAGCATTACAAATTATACTCCAACGTTAACATGACAGTAAATTGTACGTTAAGGCAACTTTATTAAATATCAGACCAATCTATAAATTTTTCTTTTCTTATTCATTAATAAACAAAATTATGACTTAACTGAATTTAAACTGTACACATTCCTCATAACGTATAAGTATTGTTCAGTCACCATACCACACATATGCAGCTTAATTTTGGTTGTCATCATTTTTAAAATTAATTAATAAGAAAAGAAAAATGTATAGATTGGTCTGATATTTAATAAAGTTGCCCTAACATACAATTATTACAGGCCCTCTCGACATCTCTGCATTGCCTACCCCAAGTTTACTTGTTGGAGGTTTTCTCAGCTACCATGAGAGGTAGAGAAGCTTCAGATAAGTGCCTGTATGCAGAACAATTGGGTTCTGGATATTTTCAATCCTAGGCAGGATTGGAAGCCTCAATCCCCTTATTAGTTGTGATTTATATAGCACCTTCAAGTGTGCTTTATAATACTTATTTAGTCCACCTTCACAACAACCCTGTGAGGTAGGTCATTATTATTCCCATTAACTGAGGCTCGGAGATAGCAACTTGCTTAAGGCTACCGATGAGTTCATGACTAAGATGCAATTTGAACGTTGGTGTTTGAGGTCCAAACCTGATGCCTTAGCCACTAAGCTACACAGAGTCCATAGGGAAAAGTCTTTCATAAGCAGTTTGAGGATTGTTGCGTTAGCTAGCAGAGGAATGACTGCGGTATTCCCAATATAGCACAGAAACCCTGACACTTTCTGTTCAAAGGCAGCTGCTTCTGATACAAATTAAATCAGCTACTGATTTGCTTGTGTTTTCCTAGAATTATTTAACATTAATTTGAAAAAAAAAAAAAAAAAAAAGAAAACACTTAGTACACGGTAATTAATTAGAAAGAAAAAGAAAAATATTGAAGAGAATACCAAAACCCACAAATAAAGCCAGCGCCCGGCAAGGGAATTAATGAGGACTTGCAGGAAAATTACAATCTATTACTACTAATTACTCAAAGGATTAACCAGTTGGGTTACTGATACCAGCGGTGCCAGCCAATCAGGGCCAGACTGATGCAGGGGCTGTAGCTCCAGATGCTTAGATTTTGAGGAGTTTTGGGGCCGGGTGCTTGTGGAAGGCATTGTAGGGATCAAAACCACAGGTAGATGGCTTCCTGACACTGGGCACCTGAGGCCCATTTTACAGATAGGGTATGTAAGCTGCTTAGTTCTGGGGTAAGTACTTACAGGAGTTGGCCCCACAAAAGTGACAATTCTGTTGCTTTCCCATCACATGTTCCTTTATTCTTCTTAAAGCAAGATGATGCACAGGCCACTTGCCCACATTACTGGGGTTGGCATTCTCACGGTGGGGAAACTCTCAGTCGGGAAACATACGCCGAGCTCTGCACGTGGCTGCGGGTCGTCAGTCGCATCCAGCGGCTTTTTTCCCTATGAAATATCAGGGCTGGATTTCGAGCCCTGACATTCGTAGGGAAAAAAGTCACTTTTAGCCCCGTGCCCACTTGCAGAGCTCGATGTAAGTTTCCCGTTTGGGAGATTCCCCACCGGGACAACTTCCGGCCCTGGTTACATAAGCAAGTGGCCACAGTCCCCAAAATATAAATGCAAACACAGCTTCTCTGCCCTCCCTGGGCTCCCAGTTTCTTCTCTGGCCCTTCTGGCAAGTTCCTCACTAAGCTGCTCTCCAGGTTTAGGTGCCATCTCGCTTGCTTTCTCCTGGAAATGTCAGTTGTTGGTTTTTAAAATTTATTTATTTAATTTTAACATTTATATCCCTCCACCTCCCGTCAACCGACGGCTCGGAGCGGCTCACAACTTGCACATTTTAAAACAATAAATACAATAAAATCATAAACAAAAGGGGAGCTAAAAACCAGTTAAATAAGCTAAGAACAGTTAAAAACTAACCCCCCCTCCTCCCCCACCCTACCCACTTCCTTCCCCGAAGGCCTGGACGAATAGCCAGGTCTTACAGGCCTGGTGGAAGGCCAGCAGACCCGGGGCCAATCAAGCTTCCTCCAGGAGGGACTTCCACAACCGCGGTGTGGCCACCAAGAACGCCCTCTCCATTGTGGCCCCCCGGCTAACCCAGGGGACCTCCAAGAAGGTGCCCCTGGCGGACCGCACGGATCGCCCGAGGAGTGAGGCGGTCTCTCGGATAGGAGGGGCCCAAGCCATTTAGGGCTTTAAAGGTTAAAAACAGCACCTTGAATCGGTCTTGGAACACTATAGGCAACCAGTGCAGAGCTCGGAGCACTGGTGTTATGTGCTCCCTACGGTCCGTCCCTGTCAAAAGACGGACCACCACATTCTGCACCAGTTACAGCTTCCGAACGGTCACCAGGGGCAGCCCCACATAGAGCGTGTTGCAGTAATCCAGCTTCAAGGTGATGAACGCATGGATGAGGGTGGCCAGGTCGGAATCTGAAACATATGTTCGGAACCTCCGCACAAGATGTAACTGGCGAAAGGCTCCCCTCTCCACCGCCTCTACCTGGCAATCCAGCCCAAGGCTGGGGTCCAACAGGACTCCCAAGCTCTGGACCTGGGGAGCCAGCGGGGGGTGGACCCCCTCAACGAGGGTTGACATCACCCCCATCACCTGACCCACCAACATCGCCTCCGTCTTATCGGGATTCAGCCACAGTCTGCTCTGCCACATCCAGTCAGCCACTGCCTACAGGCACCGGAAAAGCACCGAGACTGCAGGGCCTGGGTCAGTTGAAAAAGAGGTATAGCTGGGTGTCATCAGAATATTGGTGGCAACGAACACCAAACCATCTCACGACCTCCCACAGGGATTGCATATAGATGTTAAACAATAATGGAGACAAAATAGAAACTTGCGGTACGCCGCAAGAGAGGTCATGGGGGCTAGATGTTTCAGCCCCCAGCACCACCCGCTGGCTCCTTCCTGAGAGGAACGAGCAGAACCATCCAAGGACCGTCCAGTGTACCCTCCCCAGGGACCGCAATCATCTCAGCAATAGCCCGTGGTCAACTGTATCAAAAGCAGCCAAGAGATCTAACAGGACAAGTAGTGTTGAATGCCCTGAATCCATCTCTCGGCGGAAGTCGTCCACCAAGGTCACCAGCGCAGTCTCAGTGCCATACCCTGGGCAAAACCCCGATTGAAAGGGGTCTAGAAAACTGATGCCGTCCAGATGACCCCGGGGCTACTGTGCCACTACTCGTTCAATAACCTTCCCTAAAAAGGGAAGGTTTGAGACAGGTTGGTAACTGGCTGGAGCGTCAACATCCAAAGATGGTTTCTTTAACAGGGGCCGCACCACCGCCTCCTTGAGGCAGTCCGGCACCCTACTCTCCCGAAGGGTTGCGTTGATCACCTCTGCCGGCACCGGCCCCAAGGTCTCCCTGGAGGCTTTCACCAACCAGGACGGGCATGGATCTAATTCACAAAAGGTGGCCCTACCAGACCCCAGGACACCCATGGCATCAGTTCACTTCCTGAAACTGATCCCACAAAGATGGACCAGACGGGGCATCCTTAACCCCAAGCTCTCCTTCCTCTGCATCAATCCCGGCTCCAAAATCGCGCCGAATCCGAGCGATCTTATCTGCAAAGTAGGTGACAAACTCCTCACAGCGAGCCTGGAATATCTCCCCCTCCAGACGGAGGGAGGCCAGACTGACCAGCCCCCTCACCACCCGGAAGAGTTCCGCTGGACACGACTTTGCAGCAGCTATGAGGACGGCAAATAATTCCTTCTTTGCCACCCTCATGGCCACAGCATAGGACCGCAAATGGGCCCGATGCTGTAGCCGATCGGATTGAGCGCATGAACAATGCCAGCATCGCTCTAACTGCCATCCCTCCCGCTTCATACACCGCAGCTCCTCAGTAAACCAAGCAGCCCTACGATGACGAAGCGGTGGCAGCGGATGCCTCAGAGCCACCCAGTCGATGTCCCCTCCGCAAGATGTTCCATGCTTGGATGAGATCATCAGCCGAGCGGCCATCAAGGTCCAAGGACATCTCCTCCAGCACGTCTTGGAACCGCTGTGGTTCCATCAGCCTCCAGGGGCGGACCATTTTAGTAGGTCCCACTTCTTTCTGGGTGCTATTGTGCGCTAGGAGTTTGGCCTGCAGGAGGTAATCATCCGACCATGACAAAGGCATAGAACTAACCTCCCCCACTACCGGATCACCCACCTCAAGACCAGAGCAGAATATCAGATCGAGCATATGCCCCCCCTCGTGTGTTGGGCCGTTGACCATTTGGGACATGCCCGTGGTTGCCATGGTGACCATGAACTCATGCTACGCCCCAGCAAAGCTGGAGCCGGCGTGGATGTTGAGATCCCCCAGGACCAAGGCCGTCGGGGAGCTCAACACCACCTCCGACACCAGTTCCGCTAGGTTTTGACCCAGAGCTTACAGGCTCTGAGAGAAGCTCCAGTTTCTCCAGGTCAGCCTGGACAAATTGGGGTTTCTGGGGGCAGCAGGGGTTGGCCAGGTCAGAAAGGGGATGAGCTGTAGCATACTTCCCAACATTTTGAGTGGCCAAAGAGAGACAAGCCTTGCCTCTCAGAGAATAAGCCCCTCCCATCACAGACTTGCATGCGTGCATATTCCACCCAACAACCCAAGTGTACACAGAAGGGCAGATGATCTCCTGCTTCTCCTCCCACTTGATTTCATGTTGTTCCATTAATTTCTGTCATTTCTCCTTTCCTGGGAAGCAATTCAAAAAGAAGTGCCTGAGACTTGAATTCTGGTCATTTTGTCTCTCTCTCCTGAAAGGAGGACTTTGACCCCCTGAAGGAGGGACAGTGGACTTCATCACCCAAAAAGGGACTGTTGTGCCTAAAGAGGGCTGTGGGGAAGTATGGTGTAGTGGCTTTCCTACCCCTTTTCCAACAGGGCCCCACCCTTATGACACTCCATATGGGATGGGATTATGTTCAAGCTGCTTGGGTCCCAAATATATGAAAGACCGCCTCGTTCCTCATGTCTCATCACAGCCTCGGAGGTCAGCTGGGAGCACCCTCTTGCAGGTACCAGCTGCCTGCCAACTTTCCATAACAAGGGCACGCGGAGAGGCATTCCCAGTGGCTACCCCACAATTATGGAACTCCCTTATTTTTGTCGAAGCCTGAACCTACTCATCTTCCGGAAGGGATGTAAGTCTTTCCTGCTTGGCCAGGTGTTTGGCAGGCAAGGATAGGGTTGGGAGCTAGGAGGCTGGCTCTTTATCTGCTTTTACGTATTTTTATATGCTGTAAGCTGCCCTGAGCCTTAGAGAAATGGCAGGGGAAGGAAAGAAAGAAAGATGTATAATAGCTCCCTTTCCGATGTGGATCCACCTCTGTGGAGCACTGGGACAGCACGGCACTCCATACAGGTAACTGGTAGCAGAATTGTCAACCTCCAGCCTCGGACCACATGAAACTGAATCTGTCCCTAAACAAGAACTTGATGGAGACTCAGGCAAGGCAGCTCTGCTCTCTGAATCCCCTTCCATGCTTCTAGGGTCAACAGGTGGGTCTTCCAGCGCTGGTTTGAGTCCCAACAATGACTGAACGGGAGGAACCATCGTCACACGCTGCCACCCTGGGCTTAGGGTTGCCACCTGTGGTGGTTTTTTATCCAGCATTCCTATAGGCCAAAATGGAAGTCTCAGGTAAAAACAACCCCCAGTGGCGACCCAAACTGGTGTCCCTAGAGGCCATTTTGCTTCCACTCGGTAGCTGTTGTTTGTGCCAATATTGGTGCGGCGTCATATGGGCCGGTGTCCCAGTGTCGTCAGGCAGGGATCACGGGCCCCGATGCCCTCCTCCCCATTGCAGGAGATACAGCTCTGTTGCCCAGGAGACAAGCCCACCTAAGATGGGTAATTCACAATCAAAGATGGGTAATTTATAATCATTCTGTAATGCTTTGTAAGTGTTCTCAAATGTAACTACCATCTATAATACTATTCGGTCTTAATATGCTTTTACTTATCTATTTTCTTGATTATCTTTTAAATATATCTTTATATATATCTTAATAAAAAAACCACCAATAAGTGTAATTTCATTTGGTCATTTTATCTCTTCAGGGCATTTCTATAGAATTAGTGCTGACCCAGTTTTGACCCTGCTCAATTATCAATTAGGTAAAGGATCCGAACAAATGAAGCAATTAAATATTAATACAAAAACTTGCGTCAACAGCTCCACCAGGGAGTCCACGTGGGGTCCCCGGGCCTTGGTGCCGCTTCACTGCCTGTTCCCATTCTACTTGCCCCTTTGCCAACAGGGATTGAAAGCAGCAGCTCTTTCGTGTTGCTTAGTGTGTGCAGCACGCTTACGTCCTGGCCTGACACAACTTATTCCGGTTTGTGCTTTGGAGAAAGTGGGGACGTGGGGGGGGAGGGAGGCATTGTAGGTTGCCACCCCCATTTTGTAGAACTCCCTTCCCTGGGTGGTTCATTTGAGCCTGGGCAGCTTTCGGAGGTGGTGCAAAACATTTTTATTTCCAAGAACCTTTGGCAGGCAGGGATAAATAGGGCTTGGTTGGGTTTCTGGGTAGGGCTTTGGGGGAAGATGGGAGTTTGAGGGGCAGGATGGGTGTTTTTATTGTATGGATTTTATTGTGTTTTATGGATTGTAAGCCATCCTGAGTCTTGCGGGAAGGGCAGCATATACATGTGAATAAATCAATCAATCAAAATAAGAAGAGGCACAAGAGAAACCAATGCGAATGGGAGGTTTGCCTGCAAAAGCTGAAATGAGGTGTGTCTTCTTCCTGGACGCTCAAGGTGTGGACAGCGCTGGCACTAAGCCGAGAGCAGGAATGCGTCCCATTGAAGTGCACAGGCCTCACGTCTGTGCTAAAGGCTAACACTAGTATGATCTGCTTGGAGGCTCATGGTGCCTATAATAATGAACACTCCTAAATCACTACGCCAGCCCTAGCAGTGCCAGCAGCCACAAATTTGCCCATGTTGTTCTGGAGAGAGTGCCATGTTGGTCCCGAGAGTAAGAAATGGAGACCAAGTCATTCCGATGATCTCTTTTATTGGACCAATTTCTGTTGCGAGAATAAGCAAGTTTCCCAGCCATCCACGGCTCTTTTTCAGGCATGCTCATTCTGACTTTTTAACATGCCTGAGAAAGGGCCGCAAAGTTTGCATAGTCGCACCAACAGAAGTTGAGCCAACAACAGCTATCTGAACAACTTTGTTTCAGATGTGGAGCTAGGTTGGAATGGGCCCTGGTGCAGAGGATAAAACGCCTCTTCCCCTCCCACTGCCAGCACAGGGGATTCAGCCGCACCAGGGAGAGAGGTCCATAGTGGTCACACCACTGTCCTTACTCTAGCTAAGCCCTAGTTTGCATTCATCCCACACTTTCCCGTATCTCCAGAGGATTCAGCAGGCCAAAGCTACAAATGCAGTTTCTGAAGCTCCAAAGAGCATCAGCTGCCTGGCACTTGCTCTCTGTCCTCTGCCAAATTGCTCTAAGGCAGATCGTGAGACAGCAGGGTGGGCAAAGGGAAGCTACATTAGATTCGGGAAGGTGCGATGATGAGAGATTAGCATCAAGCATCTCCAACATCCCTTGCTGCCCAAATCCAGAATGACAACTTGGGCCAGCAATGGGAAGTGCAGGGAGCTATGGGTGAAAACAAGCATACAGCTGGTGTGCGAGTCGCACATCGCACAGAGGGAGTGGGCGCCCCTGGCTGGGACCGGTCAGGGAATGGAATGTTTCCCCGCCCGGCCTGACCCGGTCAGGGAAGGGAGCCAGGGAACATGTGTGGCCAGCTGGCCCTGCCCCCATGCTACGGCTGCAGCCACACACCCCACCAGGATGGGAAGCTGTGAATGTCAATAACAGGCAGCCATGGCTGGTGGCCACGGCAACCTCCCATCTGAATTGGGTTGGCGCAGAAACAGACACGCCCACCCAGTTCGGCCTGCTCTGGTCCGCCTGAGAGGCCCTCTGGCCTCAACTGCGGGCCCACTTCCTTCCAGACCCACATTTCTGGGCCAGCCGCCTACCCCGCCAGGTTCTGTACCGGGGCCCACATCTGGTCCTGGAAACAAACGTACAGGTGAGGCACTGGTCCAGGCGGGTCGTAGCGGATGAAATAGGACCAGCATCTTGTCTATTAACACCCTACGTCTGGAATGCTGCACAAGAAAAGGAAGGGCCATGGAATAAGAACGCTACAAGCCATGTTCACGGTATGAGGGAAATAAAGAAAGGTGGGGAGGAGGCTCCATAGGGGAGATGGGACGAGACCATGGCTCACTGTGAGTGACTCCTGCTGCTAGCTCAGGGGTGGGGAACCTCAGGCCCAGGGGCCAAATGCGGTTTGCAGCTAGTCTTTATGTGGACGCTTTCCAGTTCCTGCACCTGGACCCTGGTTCCAGTTCCACCCCCCGAAAGATTGAGCTCAGGGGAAGGGAGCAGAGATGAGGGCACGGCTCACACTCAAGGATGGAGAACAGATCTATGATCGGGACTCTTCTCTGCCTGAGCACATCCCTTAAGCACCCTCACCCCCAATTTCTATGCGGCCCTCGAGGTTTGTACTCATTTTCAAAGTGGCTCCTGGGAGGGAAAAGAGTCCCCACCCCTGCTGTAGGTAGAGAAGCATTCAGGTTGGGTAGCCTAGCAGTTTGGGGAAGGGTCAAGTCACTCTGAAACTTAAAGACCAGCCCATTCTCTGAGGGACTCTCTGAGGATTTAATAGGAATGCCCACCAGCTTTGTATATTGCAAAGGTGGCCACACTGGGGCTCAGGATTTCCGGAAGAATGGGGGGGGGGGGGAGATTACCTCCCCTCCTGTACAGCCTGTGTACAGGAGAGCTCACCCTCCCTGGAGCAGGAGCCTTCCTCCCTGATTTAGCTTCATTTATTTGGAGAAACGTCCTCATTTATCCTCATTTTAAGCCCCCTGCTCAAGGGAACACAGGGGAGGCTGAAGTGCACTAGGAGGTACTTACCTCACAAAAAGGACTTGTGCCAAAGTGCGGCAGAGTCCCATGTTGGTCCCCACCCACCCCTGAGGTTACAGAACAAGAAAACTGGAAACCAGAAGGGCCCCTCTTTTATTCTGATGTTTTGAATCTGTTTACATTTATAACATCATGTACTGGCCATTCCCTTGTGCTTCATGGACACAAGTATCACAGACCACGAGCGCTTTGTTACTGGTCATTAAGCCTTTATTTTCTACTTTCACAAAGTTCCGTTAGGGGTGGGGTTCTCGTACTGTATTGGTTGGTTGATTGTTTTTTTCTCTTGCATTCCTAGCAAGACAAGGCAATAAGGGCATGCAATCCAAACAGGAAGGGGAGACACTGCAACACACACACACAAAGAGAAGGGTTTGGTCTTTACAAACAAGGCTGGTCACAGGAGCTGCTGCTGCTTAGCCAAGGACTTAGCTGATTCCTCCAGGCAGGCAACCCTCATGGGCGAGTGACAGGAAGCTATTATTAAGCACAGTGACAAAGAGAGAGAGATCTCCCAATGTAGGAGAGATGCAGCCATTGGATCCTTTCTCCATTCACTTTTGATCTGCCCATCACTGTTCCAAATGGGGGGATTTTTGATACCTAAATTAAATATTAGCAGTCAGTGAGGCCCCAATCTTGGGTGGCACAGAGTAACCACAACTCTCTGGAAGCCTAGGGGAGAAGAAAGTTGCTTAGCATCTTCCCAAAATGGGCCCTTATACATTGCCACCATCTAAGTGCGGACTGACAGCAGAGACTTGTTGAGAGTAATCTCAGGAATTACCTGATTAGATCCACCAATCACACCTGCCAGTAGCACTATCCTCTATGGGTAACTGAAGGGAAGGCTATTTCATTTGACAATTCTGACCCTATGAGTAGACAGCAGCCTTGAACTTCTTTCGGACTGTTGGGAGTCCCAGAGTCATGCCATCTTGCGGGAAATGTAATTTCCCTTGTGTGTGCAATAAGGCCTTGGTTGGGGTTATACACGTGAGGTCACACCCTGTTAACCCCCCGTCTCCACTTACATTCAAGGAGAAACTCAACCCAATGGACTGAATGAGCCCAGTTTTGGCCTAGGCAACATCTCTGCAACTCCCTTCATGGGGTTGAGACATTTCCCTCATCTAACATGAAATATGGAGCCAGTAGGGTTGAGAGATCAAAGTTTTTTAAATGAGGGACACTACGGAGCTGAGAGATTCTGAAATAAGACACGTCCATTATGTTCCCTGGAGCTGTGGTGTTCAGAATAAGAGACATCCATTACATAAATAAGGTTTTATTTATGCTCTATGGAGCTGGAGGGTTCTGAAATGAGAGCCATCCCTTAAAATAAGGGTCACTTGGCATCTGGAGGATAGGTCCATTAGCAGCTACTGGCTAGAGGTAGGGTTGGGGAATGTAACCACTTACTGTGTCGGGAGTTGAGAGTAAACAACAGAGAATGGATAGCCCCATTGTGACCTGTTGGGTACTTCTTCCAAGTGACTGAGATTCAGGTACTGGGCTCGATGGACCATTGGTATGACCCAGTATGGCACTTCTACTGTTCTTTCTCTAGGGCTGTTTTTACACAGATGCCCCCCCCCCCCCCGCACGCTCGGTGTTTGTGTGTGTGTGTGTGGCGGGGGGGTAATCTGTGTAAACGGCCCGCGGTGGGTGTGGGGATGAGTGTTCACTCGGTGTTTGCCTGTGTGAGTACCGAGCGGGATGGGTGGGGGTGCATGTGCACTCCCGTGCAACACCCACCTCCGCCCACTGAGCTCGCCAGAAAACCGGAGGAGACTCCATGGGTGGAGGTGGGCGGGTGTCCGTACCACCCCCACCCCCCACGGCCAAACACCCACCCCCGCACCTCCCTCTGTCCGTGTAAAAAGGGCCTAGGAGTCAAGATTCATTGGGTGTATAGTGCACTGGACTTGGAACGCACAGTCCTGTGTTCAAAACCTGGTCTCACTTGGTAGCCATAGGCTTTTCTCAGTCTCTGTTCCTCATTCCTAAAAGGCGGGGAGTGGGGGTGCCATTAACAGATATGGCCTATCACTTGGTATTTGGGGGACAATAGTGTTGTCTCTATTACCTCTTAGCCTTCAGTGGTTCTCCCATGGTCTTCTTAAGACTATGGAGATAGACAGAACACTGAACCCTCCTGTTGCGTGGAAGGGGAGCCGCCCCCCATCTTCCTGATTTGCTATTTGCCTTGGTAATATCTCCAGCAATACCTGACCACCCCACAATTTTTAAGGTATTTAATTATGCAGCAAGCAGGGGATTGGAGCCAGGTCTCCTAAGCCCCAGACTAGCTCCTTAACCAATAGCCCATCTCCTCGTCCATCTTACATTGGGAACAGCTTAAAAATCTCTAAAAAGGATGTCCCCCCTAAAAAAAGATGGCGAACATTTGTTCTTCACTGTCACAGAAAGCAGAACAAGACAGAATAGGGCTTAAATTACAGCAGTGTAGATTTCGGTTCGATATTAGGAAAAACTTCCTAACTGCAAGAACTGTTGGGCAGTGGACTAAGTTGTCCGGGGAGGTGGTGGAATCTCCCTTCTTGGATGTTTTCAAAACCTGGATGGACAAGCATCTGTCTGTGATGCTGAAGGCAGAGGAGATCCTGCTCTGGAGCAGGTGTTGGGCTAGATGACCTTGGAGTCAGTTCTAGGATTCGATGAAATTACCTGCTGGTGTCAATGAACACAGCTCCCTTCGGTTCAATGACACTTCACTCAAGGAAGTAATGGACCAAGTTCTCTCCTGGTGTCAATGGGTACTGAATTGAATTACAGAATTTGAGAATTAGGTCCATTACTTACTCCTTGTTTTTTTTCTCCACTGGCGCTAACACCATCCTGTTGATGGTGACGCGCGAGGAGGTGAATGTTGCTATCGGAGATCAGGTCCCCTTCCACTGAAGTTGAACAAGAGTTGAAAGTTCTTGGACCCAGTGAGAATTTGGTCCATAGGAAGAGCGCAGGCAGGTACCATGGGAGAAAGGTGATTAAAACCAAAATAATAATTGTGGCTATTAAGGCCCACAAGGGAATAGCGGATTGTCCACATCACAGATCATTTTAATGAAATGACTCATCAAGGGGGAAAATAACCTCCCCTTGCTCTCTCTCTCTGGGATTGTACTAATTATCGGTCATCCAGTCCAATTTCCCATACCTTCTTTCCCTTACTTACACCATTTCTCCACAAGATTTCCCTTCCAGAGGAAACAGCAACGCCCCAACAAGACCCAGAGCTACCAGGAAAGATGGTACAAACAGTAATAAGAAATTAGGCATAAAAGAGAAAAACTAAAATGAGAAAAGAAGAGCACAGATACTGCATTCTCATTGGTGCAACACTCAGGGACATATAACACGGAGTGCAGGGCAGTCATTTAAAGGTGCACGCATGTACAAGCGCCCATGTGGTAACGGCACTTCCCGCATGATAAATGTGACATTGGAAAGCATCCTAAGTCGTCAGGAGATTGGACATTCCTGCTCTTAAAACATCTGGGCTTCGATAGCTTTCTCTCTCTCAGGAAGTTTAGTGCAGGAAACATTGCCAAAAAAATAAAAGTCAGGGTATATATATATATTTTTAATAATTACCAAAATTTGTAGAGGGCATTATATGTTCTGGGAGGGCTCAGCCCTTCTGTGAAGTAGTCTCAAGGGTAGCACACAAATTGGTCACTTTGGGCCCAAGGGTGTCATTTTTACAAATGACTTAGAACCTAAGTTCCTCTGTTAAATGTTACTGAGATGCTGCATTCAATCCTCAGCTGTTAAAGGTTAAGAGGAGCTAAGCCACTGACCTGAATAAGATCAGGACTCAGGATCCCACCTGTAGGCTTCTAAAGACCTATGCTGCTTTCACTCATTTGATGCTTGCTAAATGACTTGTTCATGCAGGCTCGGACGGAGTCTACATTTAGGGAGCTTTTGGAGGAATTTTTAAGAGCAGAACCCAGTTAGAGATACCTGGCTCCCTCTCAGGGGCAGAGAAAGACAGGGTGATTTGATTATTTGTGTAGCTTGCAGTTTACAACACAGAACTGTATATTATTTGGTTCCTGCCAGCCTCTGCGCAAGAAGGGAAAACGTACATTTCTACAACATTAAACAGGCTCTTTTTAAATCAACTGAACACGTTTTATTCAGGCCAGAATGGATTAGCATGTTCTGTTATCAAATATTTTAGAGCGGGGGATTAGAGGGCCTTCTGTCTAGTTGACTGCAACACCCCTTTGTCTGGGAAACAGTTGCTAATCAAAATTACTGCTGCCAGTCGAGCAATCTTGCCTCCCTCCCCCACACCTGCACATGCAGCAGATTAACAAAAACTAGTTGCCAACCCAAAAGTCGTATTTGGCTGAAGGTGGAATGGGATTGAGCAAGGGGGCTCAGGGGACGGCAAAAGGGGCTTCTTGAACTAACAGGACAACAACACCCTTAACCCGCATGTTGCGATATTTTATTGTTTCTGTTCTGTGTTCCAGTCAAAAGCTATTTTGAAACTGAAAATGTTTTCTTGTCTACTGGTTCAAATTCAAATTCATTCAGTCAACAAGCAGCAGTTCTAAACAAGTCAAAGGACGTATATTTTCACTCAATGCACAATTAAACTGAGGAACTCATTGTCGGAGGATGTTGTGAAAGCCAATAGCATAACTGGGCTCATAAAAAAAAAAGGATTGAATAAGTTTATCAATGGCTATTAGTCAAGCCAGTCAAAGGAGGAGATCTCTCACTGTCGAAGCTGGGACAGGCCACCGAATAGATTGCATCTCCATTATGACTGGTCAGGTGCTTCTCCAAAGTGACTGAGGGCAGCCACTGTTGTCAGAGACAGGACACTGGGCTGGATGGACCCAGTTTGGTAACTCTGGTCTAATTTGGACCATTTTTCTTTGTCAAACCCTAATTTCCTTTCTTCCGAGCCTTATGGGGCAGAAAGGCTTGCATTTTACTTCCTCGTCTCCATGTCTGCGTGGTACAGCGTCATCTTCGGGCCCCTGCAGGCTTCTACCAAGAAGTAAACCACCAAGGGGAATCCAGGCTCATCATTTGTGCTATGGTTGCAGTTCTTAATGTCACTGAAACCTGGGACTCCAGACTTTGTTCAGAGAAGACTAATCAGTTCCCCAGCTCCCAGAAAGATGATTATTGATGGTGTCAGGGGCAGCCCCAGGTATATGCTGCCCTCCACACACACACAAAATGTGCATACCCCCCTCCCGAGTGCAAGTCCCAGTGGTGAGGACTACATTGTCCTCCCAGCCTAGTCCTATAGGGTGATGCCAATGGGTCTGCACAATTTAGGGGATATCCGATGCCAGCAAAGATCCCTGGAGCTCAGAGAGTCACCTCCGGTTGCCCCCGTTCTTTCCCAAACAAGGTGTCTGCAGTGTTTAAGGAGGCTCCATTCCATGATCCTAAGTATGGGAAGGAACCCACTTAGGATGATTTTAGACAAGCGCCTCCCCACCCATTACCGACCAATCACCCACCCATCATGCATGTTGTACGGCTGCATGGGGCATCAGTGCCGCCCTGCAACATGCATGATGGGTGGGAAGGTGCTTGTCTAAAAACACCCACTGTAACAGATCTAGAGGAGTCCATCTCAGGTATTACATTGGACCAGAATCAGGAGATTTAGGGAGCAATCGGGAGATAGCAGTTAGCTAAGTTATGCTGTCAGGAGCAAGCATAAAGTGGGCTGCCTATTTAAACCAAAGGAGTTAACGTCAGTGTCATTCATTTCTGAAGCACTCACTTCACTGGGACACAAGTGTCCATCTCCTCCTAAGATTGGGCCAGTCCCTCTAGCCCAAACCCTTCAAAACACAAGAGTTTTTGTGTCAGATTGCAAGCCACCAGGCAACGTGCCTATAAACACGGCCACATCTTCAAACCGGGAGGCTCAGCCCTCTGTCAAACTTAAACAACCTTTCAAAGCAAACTGTCAGAACAGATGACATTTAAATTTGCCTAAACAATACTTCAAACTTTGATGCGGTTAATTATTTATCAGTGGGGAAATTACGCAAGAGTCAACACTCAACTCAAAACACAAATCAGCAAAGGGTGACATTTCCAGCTCCGGGAGAAGTTGAGATTCATGGCTGAGAAAATGATTGCAATTTGGCCACAAATGAGTTACCCACGGAATGCCTGGAGCGGGATGATCTTTTCCTCCCAGGCTTAACAAAAAGAGAGAGCCCTGCTACAGGGCTTGGGAGAGGGCTGGCCATTAATCCAGGAAGGCCGACGTACTCCTAAAAAGCAAGCACTGCAGTAAGCAAGTGACGTGCCTTCTTCTCCTCCTCAATGATTATCAAGGAGCCATGTTCACTGTGTTTCCCCCATGGGGAAAAAACAGTGAACACGGATGAGTCCCCAATTATCCCAGGCAAAACTTTCAACACAGGGAAAATAGAAAACCTCCCATTCCTCAGATGCCTGCAAATCTTTCATCTCCTGATGCTGGTTCCTGTAGAATTCGGAGCTAGATCTGCTTCAGAAGGTCTCCTTCAAAATGGAAATCTGGATGAAAGAATTCTACATGCACCGTCACAAAATGTCTAGCAAAATTTCACCGACATTTCAAAATGGCGTGAAAAGTTTGGATGCCTGAGTTTTGAACAGCTCTGTTCCCTAGTGTTGCTTTATATGATCTATAGGGAATGGAAATAGGCCTTTGCTACGGCAGGACCATCAGTGTGGAACTCCCTTTTCACCCTTAAAAAGCACCTGTAGCCTTACTTATTCTCCCGATACATTTAGAGGATCCACTGCCAGTTTCCCCTTCATGTATTTTTTTTTCCCTTCTCCTTTTAAATTGTTTTAAAATGGATCTTACAAGAATTTTAAGTTGGTTTTGGTATTTTGTTATATTTGATTGTACTAATGTTGTACAGCGCCATTCAAGAAGGGAGCACTGCACTTGTTTCCCATTACGTTGCCACCTGGGCACTTCCCTCCTCTTCTGCCACCCCCCTCACCTGCTCCCAAGTCTCTTGCTCTCTAAAACATCTCTTCCCTTCTCCCAGGCTGCCCGCTCTGCCTGGGGCTCCCCTCTCTGAACTAGGAGGGCCACCTAGGCACATTTTTAAAGGAACATCGATGAAAAATACATGGCACCTTAGGCGCCAATGTGGGCCCTGCAACATGAATTTTTCATAAGTGTTCCTTAAAAATACAAATAGGTGACCCCCCTACTCTGAACATATTTGTAGGTGTTCCCCTACTCTGAACATATTTGTTCCACTCCCTCTGTTCCAGTCTCCTGCAAACCGACCTCTTCCGTAAAGCTTTCTCCAGTTCCTCATCTTCACAGACGCCTCGCTGATGCTTCCTCTACAGTCCTTTCATTTGGGGTTCCCTTCTCTCCTGAGTTCTGTGACTAAACTAAGCGCATGTCCCTGCCACGTCTCAACTTCCTGAATGTCTCCCCGTCTCTCCCTAGGTTCCGCTCTCCTTTGTCTCTCCTGGATTGTAAGCCTCTAGGGGGCAGAGACCCATCTCTTCACTACAGAGTAAGTACATTGCTTTAGTGATATAAATAAATAACTACAACTGACGTGTGAGTGATTGACCCAATCAGGATAAATTCTTCAGTCATGCTGGAGGGGGTGTTTATAGCCATGCAGGGAGAAATATCATGTTAACCCACTGAAAGGGTATGCAATGAAAAACACAGGCTGGATCGTTGGCCATGGAGAGAATCGGTTATTGTACTGCCTTCACACACGCCCCAACAGGAAACAGATAAAGCAAGGCTTTCAGAAGGTGTGATTCCCCAGCCAACTTTACTTCTGATAAAGCATGCAAGAGGCCTTCTAACATAACCCCTGGAGGCGATGCACTCCAGCCTGAAAAGTTGTTCTGGTTTTCAAAGCAATGTGAGGAACAATACGTTTGTGCTTCCGGACCTTTCTTAATACCACCCACCCGCTGGAACCAGCAGAGATGGGCAGGGAGTCGCTGGCTCGGTGTATAAAATGCCCCCTTGTGCTTCGGACGACGTGGAGGTTTGAAGACAGAATAGAGAATGCTGGGGGAGAACAGAACTGTTTTCCTATAGGCTAGTGAGAACGGGTCACTGCTGCCCTCTACTGGAAGGAATCAAACCTTGCTTATCATCCACTACCACTGCCGTACGCTAACGATACAAGGGTCAACGTAAAGTTCAACAATGGGAGATGGTCCTCCAGCAATATTTACATGTACACACACTCACTGGCATGCAGGCACTCTAGTGCAAAAAAAGCATGGCTTGTGCTGAATTTGCCATAGGGAGAGTGGGTGAGAAAAGCATAAAGTCCAGATCCAAAGCCGAACATAAGAATCGTACGTTTGGAAGTGACCGAGTCAAAGGTCATCTAGTCCAACTGCCTGTTCAAAGGCAAGATATCCTAAACCTACAGCATAACAGACATCTCTAGAACTGAGGGATGTCTGGATCTCAGGTTAGTATTCTTCTAATTGAAATGCATCTTTTAGGAGGCCAGCAAAGCCCTCCTTCAGTCAGGCAAAAAGGCAACCTTGAGTTGATATACTCATGTCCTTCACCCAGGAGGGTTCAGTGACTCTAACGGATTTGGAATCTCTTGTTCCTACTCCAAAGTTTGTTTCCCCCCAATGCAACACTATGTGGTAACTTTGGTTCCTACTCCAAAGCTCATTCCCCCATGCAACACTATGTAGTAACTTTGGTTCCTCCTACGCCAAAGCTCATTCCCCCATGCAACACTATGTAGTAACTTTGGTTCCTACTCCAAAGTTCCCACTATCACTACAATGGTCTGAGAAAGTGCAACACTCAGTGTTTGGCCCCCAGTTGCCAGGGGCCTTAAGACCACCAAGAGATGATAGTTCCAAGAGGATGGCCAAGGATGCTGATGGGAAGGCAAGACTGCCACTGATTATTGTGGACCCGAACATCCCATGGGCATACTCATGGCACCTCCAGCAGCAACTTCAGAGTTTACAGGCAGGATTGCCAGCCCCGCCCCTCTGTCTCTGAGATTGTAAGCCCTAGGGCAGGGACTGTGTCTATTCCATTACTTTGTAAAGTGCAAGGTACATTACTTGCGCTATATAAATGCTCGATAATAAATAATAATAATAATAATAATAATAATAATATACAACTTTTAGAGGGCACTTATGAGAAATACAGGTTACAGGGCTGCATTGGCCTCCAATGCAGCCATGCAACCTGTATGTCTCATAAGTGTCCTCTAAAAGTTGCATATCGGCCACCCTACTGCAGCCACATTGCAAGAGCGTGGGAAGAAGGATCGAAGGACTTGCTTAGCACTTTCCGATAAGCCAGTCTGTTTGCAAACGGCTTCCTGTCCCAAGCCCTGCTAGAGAATGGAATTCTGAAGAGTGTTCCCACCCGCCTGCCCTGGATCCCCAACACAGGCAGGGACAGCTTGAGGCCTGACCTACCCATTGGGTCAGTTTCGAAAGAATTCATGACTGACGTTAAGAGATTAGGACTTGCTATCCAACATATAAAATAGGCTGGGCTGGGCAGGGCCTGGCTTCAGACTTCAGCCATGCGTACGTCAAGGTTGTGCTCTATATAATTATAGTCTATTTGGCACTGATTGGATCAGGCAAGCTTCCACATTTAGGCCTTTGGGAGGCCTCATTTTCTCCTGTGCTTTTATGCTGCCCTTCCATTTATCCAGAGCCAAGGGAAAGCGAGATACAGGGGGCTGGGTTTTCGGTTTCTTGTTCAGGCCTCCGTTATCTTTGTAATCCAAACAAAGAGCAGCCTCGGCGCAGCCCGTGTTCCTCTGTGCTTCCCCTTTACAGCACAAAGCTCTGGACAACGTGCCAAGGGTTTGGTTTGTGGTTTGTTGCCCCGCACTTTGCTTCTCCCAGTGGTCATCATCAGAAATATGAAATCCCAGCCCAGCCGCCCATCTCCATTCTCAACCTAGAGGAATTTGCACGCTCTGCACTGCTTGCGCCTTCGTAAAGAAGGTTAAATTCCGCCTCTGAACCTACCCCCTACAAAATGTGAGATAACATTTCAAAGATTTTCAGAAGGAAGAATTATTTAAAAGCGTGAACGACAGCAGCCCATTAACACTTTTCATGCAGAAAAACTCTGGATACTGTTTAGTTTCATCATTCTGCTTTACAACCAAGGCAAGACGGCAAAAATGAATGCATACGGGCAATGGAGATACAAAATTGAAGAGAAAAAGACAGCATTCAGGTCTGGTTTTGAGATTTCACAGAGGGCTTTTTAGCAAGAGCCCTCCTGAGGCCTTCGCCAAAAGCCACTGATGTTGACCAGAATTATTCCGCTACCTAAAACAGACTTTGGGTTTGACCTGTGAGGAGAACAATGAATTGAGAAGCAAGTAATGGAGAAGATAGAAGAGGCCGTACCAGCCTCTTTAAACAGCCAGCCAACAAAAGCACAGTATATCTGGGGCAAAGATTTTTGGCTTAATTGCTACCGTAGGTGACGATGCCTCCGGAGGCGTGCTGTGTGCTGTGTGTGTAAACCTTACAGACTTTATCACCTAGGTATTTCAACACACAAAGAGACTAGAACACAGCAGCAACATTTAACAACAAATAAATAAAGATATCGATAATATATATGTATATATATAGGTATAAAAAAGCCTCACTTTTCCCACACGTGCACCCCCCCCCAAAAAATAAAATTAAAATAAAATGCACAATACTGTTATCACAGGAAAAAAAAAAATCCCTAGCAACGCAGGCTGCTGCAATTTCAGATGATGCTGAACATCAATTTCAATCTGACTGGTGTCCCCGCCCCTGACAAAGCAAATTGTGATTCCAATCGAGCGCTTGGGCGGCCAATGGCTGCCAGACGCACTGAGGCGATAACAGTACCTTTAAGCTCCTTCTCCAGTCTGCATTTTCTATGAAAGAAATGTAAAATATCGACCGTCGGTTTTCAGTCTGTTTAAAAACCCGAAAACAACCCCAAAAACCCTGAAATCTTCAGAATGCAAAATTAAAGCGCAAGAGAAGGATTTTCCACACAGCGAAACATATGTGCCCCCTCCGGAAAAATGTTATGCTGCCTTTTCTTTACTTCTGTTGTTGTTTTTTCCCCCCTTGTCTAAAAAAAGCGGAAGTTGGCAAATGGAGACGGTTGATTCCGAGCGCAAGGTGGGCGGGCGAGTGACCTCACGCTTCAAGCGCATCCCTTGTTCGGGTAAACGTAAAGGAAGGTTGGAGAGAAACAGGCGAGCTTCTTACTGAGGTGGTCTGATGGCACAGGAAGAATCTTCCCCCGGGCGTCTGGAAAAGGGGAGAGGAGAGATAAGCTGACCACGCATGGAGCATGGGTGGGAAACAGCGTTGGCCTCCACAGATTAGTTTTACGTGGTTCCTTTCCAATTCCTGGATCCGACCCTCGGATCCAGTGCCTCCCTCCTCAAGCATTTAGAGTGAGCTCAGGGGAGAGAAGCGGAGATGAGGGCGTGCCCACAAGGGTAGAAGACATATCCATGGCACAGAGTGGGAAGAGCACCCCTCTTAGTTACCCTCTGCAGGGCTCGGAGGTGTGCCTGGGAGAGGGGAAGAGCTGCTTAGATCCTTGCTATCGATACTTTCCTTCTCATCCCAGCAGTGTCTGGCTTGTGTATCACATATACAGGGCTGGCCTTAGCGTAAGTGGGGCCCAGGTCGGGGAACAAATGCAGGGCCCTTATCTTCCGCCAGCGGCAAAGCCGCCGGCAGACCTAGGGCCACTCCCCGGCTCAGGGGGTGCTCCTCGGTCGGGGTGCGGCACGCTACCCGGATCTGTGCTTGGGGATGGGTGGAGGGGCACTCCCCTCCACCCATCTCCAAGCCTGAGCGGCCATTCGGATCACTTACCTGATCTGCCGCTGCCGCCACCGCCACCACCACCATCACCTCTGCTGTTGCCACCGCCACCTCTGACTTGGACCCTGTGCCAGGCTCGGAGCTTCAGGCGGGGCGGGCACCGCAGCAGCAGATTAAATCTGCCGCCGCACTGCTCGCCACCTCCGGATGCACCGCTCCCCCCCCCCCATACCCCCAGCTGCCTGTCTCAGTCTCGGGCAGGGGAAATGAGGGCGAGAGAGGCAGAGGCCCCGCCTCTCCTACATTTCCCCTGGCCAAAACAGGCAGGCAGGCAGTGGAGGGGGCCAGCAGCGTGAGGGAGAGTCGGGGCCTCTGCCTTCTTCTCCCTCACTTCCGGCGGATGTTTACTCCCTCACCGATCTCAGGCCCACCAACCACCCCGCAGCTGCCTCTGCCTCTCTCTTCCTTATTTCCCCTGGCCGAGAGACTGACAGGTGGGGGGGGGGGCCACCCACAGCATCTCAGGATGCAGCGCAGATGAGATAAGGCAGCTGCGGGGTGGTTGGTGGGCCTGAGATCGGTATGGGGAAATGAGGGAGGCGGGGCCTCTGCCTCTCTCTCCCTCATTTCCCCTGCCTAAGACTGTGACAGGCAGCGGGGGGGGGGGACAGAGTGTGGGAGAGGCAGGACCTCTGCCTCTCCCTCACTCCTGCTGGCCCCCTCCGCTGCCTGTCAGTCGGAGGCCCCGTGCTTGGGGTCCCCAGCTCCCAGCCAGTGTTAGGCCGGGAGCTAAGGTCCCCGAGTGGGGCCCGGGACGGCCACCCTGAGCCGCCCCATGGTAGGGCCGGTCCTGCACATATACGACAAAGCTCCCAGCTAGCAAAGAACTGGCAGGTCAGAGCGTGGTTTCTACAGCGCAGCCCACAGCCACTCTCGGTTTTACCATTGCGACCCTAGAGATGGCAGCTCCCAGCATGCAATGCTTTGGCCAAACTGGAGTGGGCTGTCACCTGCACTCTGCGACCTATGCTTCAGCACTGAAGATGGAGGCTCCCGTGATTTATTTCCTGCTGGAAAGAGATCCCAGGTGCCTCTGTGCCAAAGGTGGGGAAATGGCGGCTCGGGAGTCACATGCAACCCTTGGGCACTTGGACTGCGGCTTTTGCCAGAAGGGGGTGTCTCCATGTGGCCTCCTCAGGAGCGAGATGGTGTCCACTTTTCAATTTTCCAGGGAGGGCTAGGGCTGGGCCACATTCAGGGGGCGGAGCCAAACCCAGGGGGCGGAGCCAAACCCAAAGTCTATGTGATAGGGGAGCGGCTGAGTGCATCGTGCAGAAAGCCAGCGGGGGCTGAACCCAGCGGGGGAGGGGGTTGAAAAGCCAGGCCCCTCTGGGATTCCCCAGGAGGGGCAGAAGCCCTTCAACCCCCAAGAAGTTTACACATACTAGAGTCTCCCGGGGGCTGTGGGGGCAGGGAGAGTGTGCCCTGCATTGCTACTGTCCAAACCCGCCAGACCTCCTGGGAGCCAGAGATTTGATGGGAGGTGGGGGAGTTGGGGAAAGCCATGCTGCCCCATCCCCAGGATTGGGGGAAGTTGTGATGGATGCATCTTGTAGCTCTCGCCAATATGAAGATTTCGGAATGCGGCTTCTGGGTTTGGGACTCCGCTCTACTGCCTGGTGCAACTTACCAAAGCATGGGACGGCAGGACTATACGAGTCCGTCATAGAGGGAGAGTGCCTGTACGATGGAGGGGTCGGCCTTGGAGCCCTCCTGGAATTCCTGCAGCGTGAGCTTCCCGTCAGCATTCTGCAAGGGAAAGGCAGTGAGATTGGGCAAGGATGCACACGGCAGGCTAATTACCAGCCATTCTTAACTGGGCAAATGGCTCCGGACGGAGATGAGCGTTCTGTGCTCGTCGTTAGAGGAAGCGCAGAGACCAAGGCCCAAACGCAGAGCCAATTCAGATAACCCTTTTATCACACAAAATGTGTGGAAACCTTTGCCGCAGGATGTTTGGGGGCTGAGAACCGAATGAAACACAAAAAGGCACTGGATGGTGCTACATGAGAGAAGGCTATTCAGAGCTAGAAGAGTTATTGCCCATCCTGATACAGACCAAAGCTTTAACCCATCTCCAGCTGAAATGGGTACCCACAAAAACAGGTACATCCATCCCAAATCATTCTGGGCAGCTCCGCTACTAGACGGTACCCGTTTCGTGCCTGACCTAATTGGTACCCTAATTACTGTTTCCGTAGTTACCATCCAGTTATTCATCCACTGACTGTCCAATGTTAGAAAGACAGTAAAATGGTAACGTAGTAAGTCAGCATAGGTTGGTCCAATGGAAAGTTGATAACGGCAATGGCTGGAATTTCAAGTATTCGGGAACCAATCGAATAAGCTAGCTGAAATGTAGGGTATTAACAGCAGCTACAAAATTTGCTACCTGTTCCAGCTCTGCGTCTGCCCTGGGTGCACTTTGTTGAGTGGCTTGGTGGACACCTTCTGCCACTCAAGTGGCTTCATTTCCCTCTGCAACCTCAGCAACGTTTAACTGCAACAGCATTTCTCACTGGAAACAGATCTTCTTCAGGAAGAAACTCACGGGGCTGCTCTCTCATTTCTGGCACTAGAACCCCCATGTCATCGAATTCTGGTCCCTCCTAGACCAATACCTGACTTGTCCTGGATTTAGAATGGGAACCGCCCTACTTGGGGGAAGGGCAGGTGTCCAGGGCAGTCTCTGAAGGAGTGCACTACTCCCTACTGCTAAGGAGAAAAGAGGGGAGTTGGCTCTGGAAATCGGCAAGCAGCTAGAGTGCCTTCCTGGGCTCAGTTCCCGCTCTGTGGCAAAAGCGAAGACGCCTTCGGTGCCTCACCTTATCCATCATGGCAAAAATCCGATCCACTCTCTTCTCTGGCGTGTTCTCCTCTTCTGGGAGCTCTACCGTGTTGCCCTGTAGGGGGCGAGAGAGAAAGTCAGTCAAATGCCGCCTATCTGTCTATGGGGGATCAGCGCTTCAGAGTAAGGGGCGCCCCTGTGTGCTTGGGACTGCAGGGCAAGAAGAGATTGGCTGCTTCCTTCCATGCTGCCTCGCCTAATCACAGAAAAGCCCACTCCCTACTGACAGCAGTCTTGACCTCTGACCCAGCCTGGGGGCAAGTGACAGTAGCAGAGGGACCCAGGGCTGAAGGGAATAGAACATGCTGGTATAACCGAGGTTTGCCAGGGTGTGAGTGTGGGGGGAGGGGAGGAGACTGACCAATGGGGTTTTCCCTCACATGCATCAAATTCATCAAACAGAAGAGCAGGGGGACCCTATTAGCTCCACTTCCTAGTGGGCTTTCTTGGGGACTCACCCCTGCCCCAAGATTCTTCCAACCCTCCCATATAGGCAAGGGAGGCAGCTGCTTAAGGCAGATGAGGGAGCAAAATCCCAGCCCTCTTACATCTACTACCCTAAGGCAGAGACAGGGCCCACCAGGATGGGGAGGCCAGTGGCAGCAGGGGAAGCTGGGGCAATGAGGGGGAAATCACTGGGCAGGGGGGTGGCGTGGAGGTATGACCCACCCAGAGTTCTGTTGGAAGACAAACCCTATTCTGCCCATCTGCACAGTGTGGCAGTGCCCCTACCCCCCGCATAGGTAAGTCCTACCTCCCCATCACAGCACACCCCAACCTCCTGCCCAGAAAACACCCGCCACCGCTAGCCTTCCTACCTCCATCCAGCTCATAGTCTGAGGATTCCCCACCCTGCTGCCTAGAGTAGCCAAAATGGCTATGGCTAGTGTGGTGTAGTGACTAAGTGTGCAGTACCTGGACTGGGCAGTAGGGGGAGGCCCTGGTTCAAGTCTCGCCTTAGTCGGAAACTCACTGGGTGACCTTGGGCCAGTGACAATATTCTCAGACTAACCTACCTTTCAGGGTTGTTGTGAGGATGAAAAGTTGTGTTAAGTTGTTCTTTGTAAAGCACTCCGTGTGCCATGGCAGGGGGGAAATTATGATTAAGGCCGGCCCTGGACAGGCCAGCGTGGTCACCCCTCCTCATCGAGGGCACTCACCACCATCTGATAAATAGCGTCTACGATGTCCAGCATCTCGTTCCTTGTGATGTACCCGTCGTTGTCCAGGTCGTACAGTTTGAAGGCCCCTGCAAGCAGTACACCAAGGTGGTCAGGGGCTTGGCGAAGGCAGACTCAGCCCTTTACAGTGAGGTCCTGGCATGAACACAGCCCCCCTAGGGTAGCAAACCCCCGACAGCCACCCAGCAGTCTGTGTGGAAGAGGGATTGGCAATCACCGTCTATCTGGCACGAAGGCCGCTTTTCCACGAGCGGCTGGACGCAGCGCGTTGAAGAACGCGCTTCCCGAAGAGCCCCGTGGGGTGGGTAGAGATGCACCGGAAGTAGCCGGCCGTCCCAGGAATCACAGCTCGCGCGGTATTTTGGAAGGCGCATTTAACACACCCCGTGGGGCTTTTCAGGAAGCGCTGCATCCTGCCGCTCGTGGAAAAGTGGCCTCACTGGCTTTGCCTCTTGACAGTCTCAGCTCAGAGGCCGAGAAGGGGACGATCTAGAGCAGAGGTTCTTGGACTCTTCAAACTATGCCCCGCCCACTTCCTCCTCTGTGATAGTGGAGCCCCCTCCCCCCCCCCATATACACATCCAGCTTCTCCCCCTCTTCCTTTCCTCCCTCCTATTGCTTCCCCCTCTCTCTCTTCCCACCTTGCTACCCCGCCATTTTGGAAATTCCCTCCAGCTGTCAGCATGGAGCTAAGCACTTGCTAGATGTGGTTCTTCTTAGGCCTCTCCTCCCCCTCCCTCAAGAGCATGGGTGTAATTATTATGGAGGATGCTGGAGGCAGCAGAATTTGAAGCAAGGCTCACAACTTACACCGCAGTTTCTCGTCCAGGGTCCCCCGAGAAGTGACTGATAGCGCCTGTATGAACTCCGAAAATTCGATCCTTCCATCCTGAGAAAGGAAAAAGCCTCCCTGAGTTTCATGTTGAGGCGAGCAGCTTCCAGCCATGCTGGACAGAGGTCTGAATTGCCGCTGGCAAGCGCGCTCCCCCTGGACTATGCACGGGAGCACGTGTGAACGTGCCCTGTCCCAGGAAGAGCTGCTGATGCTCCGTAACAACACACTGGACCCCGCATGCAAATCACTGTCCTGTTTGGTGTCGTGCCCCGGGAATCCCTGTCCCAAAGGCTGAGACAGCCCATGTGATTCTCTGCTTAAGACGACATCAGTTGGCAAATGAAATGGCAGAACAAGGTACCAAATCTGCATGCGCTCGCTAATTACCTGGCAGTGGGAAAAGCTTCCCCTTCTCACGCTGTGGGGACACTCACCCCTGCACATCGCAGTCCCAGGGGGATGTGTACCATGGCATGAGTTACACATCAGCGGCTGTGTAAGGGGGCCGACTGCCCATGACCATGTGCTGTTCTCATGTTGTAGACCAGGGGTGGAGAACCTCCGGTTCAGAGGCCAAAGGCGGCCCATGGCTAGTTTTTATTTGGCTCCTTTCCAGTGCCTGATCTGGCCCCTAGATCCAGTCCCTACCCCCAAGCACTGAAAGACTTTAGCTCGGGGGAAGGGAGCAGAGATGACGGCCTGCACATAAGGATAAGGGACAGATCCATGGCACGGATCCGTGATCTGGACCCTCCTCTGCCTGGGTGTAAGCACCCCCATCCCAATTTCTACGCAGCCCTTGGAGCTTGTGCTAATTTTCAAAGTGGCCCCTGGGAGGGGAAAAAAAAATCCCCACCCTTGTTGTAGAGCATTTTGCTAAGATGATGCTGCCACAAGTCAGGCCTAGGGAATCTTCGTTTATGTCATTTTTAATATGGCCCCTTTCACACATGCTATTTTTCAAGTGGCAAGCAGTCCAGTAGCAGGGTTTTTACACATGCATGTCATTGGATGGTGAATTTATAGGGAGACGCTAGTCATGTAGCCTTGTCCACATGTGCACTGCCAGATAATATCCCAGGGTACATTGTTCCTGACCGGAAGGCAGTGTGGAACTGCTCCCGCTGGAGGCCAGGGCCCTTTCGTTCTATGGTTCCCCCCCCCAATGTCTCTATTGTCACTGGAAGACCAGAAGCTAGAGGCTCAGACTACTAGGTGCAATGACACATCTCCATGGCATCGTGTTAATGAATCAAGGAGCCTAGAGCATTTAAGTTGTGACTGATAAGCACAGGTGAGTGCATGTCCAACCCGTGGTAGAAAATAGATCTCACATGTATTAAAAAAGGAAGTTTGGAACAACAGCAACATGAAAGAGAGAGTAAGGAGCATAGGTCTTAGTGGTTGTGAAGGAGGATGCAGCAGCTAGAAGGACACTATGAAACTGGGCCAGTTCCTCCAAACTTTAACTGTGTTTCCAACCCCTTGATGCGCAATTGACAACATTTCCCCAGAGAGCTGCTTTCCAACATCCAATCCCCTTGGAAGTCTGGCCTAAAAGGCAGCCTGAATCCCCATTTCCTGACATCACTGAGATCACAGATATCCTGTGGAATGGAATGTGGTAGTGGATGGAATATGTTGGAGGGGTTCAGGACAGGTGCACAGAATGTTAAGACTGGAAGGGACCTCACCCCCCTGCTCCATGGTAGGATATCCCTGTCTGCAACACTGTGGACAGAGGCTTGTCCAGTCAGGTTTTGAAAACCTCAAAGGAAGATTTCATTTCACAACCTCCTTGGGAAACATATTGCATTGGCAAATCATTCTCACAATGAGGATCTTTCTCGTGAGCGCTAGAGCTCTCTCTTTCTTTTATCCACTAGACTGCAGAGCAGAGCTGAAATAACTGCAAAGCAGGGGCAGCCGGTAATGGGGGCTTGGGCTGCCCTAAATGTTGGGGCTGTGTGCAAGTCTGCCTGCCTGCCCTGCCCAAGGGAAAGGAGGAATTGGTTTGAGCTCTGGTGGTGCCCGTGCATGGGGAATCCTTTGCAATCCTTCCTGCCCGTGACTGCATCCCTGCCCCTGTGTTGCTCTTCCACGGCGTTCCTCCTTGCTCTGCTGTGAAGGCCACAGAGGAGGGTGCTAACGGGCCTGCATCAACCTTGACAACTGGAGCTAGGGGTGGGCACAGGGAGGGAAGTGCTTTCCAGGTTCCAGCCCTATGTTAGTAGGGTGGCCATCCCTCCCCTTTAAAAGAGGATGCTTATGACAAATACATGGTACAGGGCTGCACTGAACCCAATGCAGCCCTGTAACATGTATTTTTCATAAGCAACCTCTTTTAAAGGGGAGGGATGGCCACCCTATATGTTAGCCTCCTCTAACACAGGAGCTGCCTTATGGTGGAGAACCAGCTGCCCCAGACCCTTCAGCTTATAAAGTGGAGGGCTCATTAGAGCTGCTGGCAGCAGGGATGGACTTTAGTATTTCTGTTTCGTTTTTGTTTACTTTAGTATTTGTTCTGTTTCATTTCTGTTTTGAAGTCAATGCAAAAAGATCCATGGGATTCTAAAACTAGTAAAGTGTCTACTTACGTCAAGTGTAGTGCACGTTTCTGGAGTGTCTTGGGGGTGGCACTAGGTTGGCGGGGGTAAATGCCAGAGACTGGGGGGGTTTAGTGGGTGGGGGGTGCTTTGGAGGTGGTTGTGGGCTCAGGGCATGCCTTGTGGCTCTGAGTTGGAGTGCTGTGGGGTCAAAGGGGGATGGATGGCTGAATCTAGGTGAGGGGCATGAGCTAAAGGGGGTTGGCACTGGGGTGGGGGGTTGGTGGTGGCACTGAGTTTGGGGGGGAAATGTCAGGGGCTGGGGCTTTTAGTAGGTGGGGTGTGTTTTGCTTCTGCATAGCAATTGGCTCTCTTACCCCTTCTGCCTTTCTCTCCCACAGCCACCTCGTCTCACCTGCGCTGCATCCTGAGATCAACTTTGCTTTCTGCTTTTCCCCAGCTGCCCTCTTCACCTGTGGCTGGGGCCAAGCAGAAAGCAATGCTGATCTCAGGATGCAGCGCAGGTGAGACAAGGCAGCTGCGGGGTGGTTGGTGGGCCTGAGATTGGCCAGGGAGGGCCAGTAGTAAACCAGGCAGGAGAGTGGCGCTGTCAGGTAAAACTGACCAGGCTGCAATTAACCAGTGGGCAAAGCTGCAGAGCAGTGGAGAGCAAACCCAACAGATGGCAAAGGCGCCTTTTTCAAATTTAAATACTAAACAAAATGTTAGTATCTGCTGCTTGCTTTAATAGGATTAGTATAATAGTGCCTACTTCAGTGTTAATAATAAATCAGTATTCCCATCTCTAGCTGGCAGTGACTGGTTTCTGCAAGGTACATAGAGCAGGGCTTCTAAGGTATTTTCTCTGGAGCTGCGTCTGCAGAAATAGAAACCATGGTATTTGGAGGCTGCAACGCCTGCCGCAAGGGTGACGGTTTGCTCTCTATTATGCCCCTTTGAAAAGGAAAGAAAGTCTTAGCCACCTGACAGGACCACGAGCTAAAGGAGAAGGAAATGATTAGCATTTATCTCTGTGAAAAGCCTTAATCTGACTGGCAATGTAAAACCGCAGCTGCATGTAATTCCTGCTGCCGATAATTCTGAAAGCTTTAGCGGATCGGGGACGGCTTGCCTGGTGGGCTTTTGTCAGCCGCGTGAAATGGCTCTCCCTCCACCAGCCCCTTTAGGAGTTCGCTTAGTATTCTTTGCCCTGTACTAAGAACCAAATCAAATAAGCCCAGAAGCTCCTCCGCGCACATGCTGAAATGTCACGCTGTGGTATGGCCAACATTTGGATTCTCGGGGAGCGGGGTGTCACTGTCCGATTTCAAGACGTTGTATGACACGCTCCGTGCTGGTGGCATTTGGGGTGGAAGGAGGCACAGCTTGCCCCCTCCCCAATAAAATCAACCCACTTACTTTGTTCTCATCAAAGACGTTGAAAACAAAGGTGGCAAATTTCGTCGGGTCACCAAAGGGGAAGAACTGCTTGTAGATCTTTTGGAATCCAGCGGCGTCCAGCTGCCCGCTAGGGCAGTCCTTGATGAAGCCCTTATACCTGAGAGAGAAAGAAAAGTCAGTGAGTTACAGGCAGGCTCCACACAACTAGGTAACTCAAGGATGAAGACCGTCCCCATCAGTGGGTGTTACCAGGCACAATGATAACTAAGGATGGAATCAAATGAGACGCTACCCGACATCAGCATTCACCAGGCACGTTCCCGCGTGCCCATCTATTAGGCGTCTGTCATGGGGCCTCCACAAGGTCACCACAGAGCTACCACTCACGATGGAGTCCACAGACATCACGGGCCCATCGTGCGGGCCAATCAGGGCTAATGGGCACCCACATGTCTGCGTCTCGCCAATTAGATTTGCCTTCAACCTCACCGGCATCCAGGTCCGCCAACACTACAGAGTTCTGTCTAGCACGCCAGGCTGGCTGAGAGGTGGGAGAGGTAGCAATCTCCCTCCCCTGCAGCTGCCTCTCAGCTGAGAAGTTGGGAGGGAAGGGGAGGGAGATCTCTAGTGCGCCTCTCAGCTGAGAGGTGGTTGCAGGGGAGGGAGACTGTGTGGGAGGAAAATCTCCAGTGCACCTCTCAGCTGAGAGGTTGGGAGGGAGATCTCTAGTGCACCTCTCAGCTGAGAGGCAGCTGCAGAGGAGAGACTGCAGGGAGAGGGAAATCTCTAGTGCGCCTCTCAGCTGAGAGGTGGCTGCAGGGGAGGGAGATTGCTAGCGCCACTGGTGGAAGCTGCCACAAGAACATGAAATATGGGTGGGGGGGCTGCCCGTTTATTAGGCTGGATGTACTAAAAATGTGCTTGAGGGCTGCATGGACCAAACACAGACTCCAGCGGGCTATTGTCTCATTTGATTACATCCTAAATGCAAAACCAAAGGGTGCTGCAATCGCTGACATCATCCAAGGTGCATCGCTGTATTTACCAACATTTATACCTCTTTGTGGTTTTGTGGCTACTCAATAGTCCCCTCCCATCAGCTGTTGGCTGGAAGCTGTTCTGTGATGTAAGTGATCTCTATGGTATCCTGACCACAGACCGGAAATGAGACAGTGAGCTTATCTCCATGTATCAGTGGCAACATGCCAACGACAGCTACATGCAACATGCTGCCTGTGGCCAGGCTTTCTGGGATCACAGCCTGTGTCAAGCATACGGCACAAAGCGTGTTCATACAAACAAAAGTAATGGGGAAAATGTGTGTTTTGATGCCCAAACAAAAGGCTAGCGTTAATAATAGGGAGACTGTAAACTGTAATCGGGTTTTGAAAATTGTCATTTTAAATTGTAAATGAATTGTGAGGGTGGGTGGGTGGGCATGGAGTAGCTGTATCTATTCATTTAAATGGATTTAAACTGGCCTATCTCTAAGGCTCACAGTTGGTTACAGGACATAATGCACATTGTGTCTTTATTTTCTACAAGCCACCCTGAGTCCTTTGTGGGAAAAAGTGGGTGTGGCAGGGTGCTTGCTGACCGTGATGGCAGGATTTGCTCCCTGACTGGCCAGGACATGGTTGCTAGCAGCTGGAGCTAGGCTCAAGTCTGAGCACAGCCGAGATCAATCAGGGCTATATAAGCAGGAAGCCCAGCATAGGAGGAACATAGAAGCTAGCTCTTCAAGCTCCTGGAGCTACAGATATCCCAGGAAAGGGAAGACTCATACTTAGTGTACAGGGGCCTGTGGTTTCCAGGCCCCCTGGGGCAAGTCTTGAAAAGGGGCTGTTTATTGTGTGTCTAGGGGCCTGTCACCTTCAGGCGCCCTAGAGGGACTGTATGATATGTATATATTGGTGGAGGCACTGAGAAATGAAGCACGTGGGAAAAGCAACTGGAACATTGTGCCTCTATATCTGGCATTGGAGAAGCATTATGGGCCTTGATCCTGCAGGTACTCGCCACCAAGAGGTCCAGACTCACGACAGTGGGATAGAAATCCATATGACTACAACGACTAAGTCTGCTAACTTCCAGTATCTGATCACCTCGAAGTCCTTTAAAAAAACCTTTTCAGCATTTCCCAGGAAGCAAGGCAGGGCTATTATCCCCATTTTAAACTTGGAAGACTGAGTCACCAAGAGACACTGCCCTCATCTGCATAACTCCCTACCCTAATGCAAACTCACCACTTGTTTCTTAATCTGTGTTGGTCTTACTCCACAGCAACACACACTTGCACAGCTGCTGATTCTGCCTCCCTACAGCCTTTCCTTCCATCAGGCGGCACCAGACAAGGGATTGGCACAGAGCATAGGAGGTGGTAAGGATGTCACACAACACTCAGGCTGCGGGTTTGTGTCACTCTCCACTCTAACAGAGTATTGTGTGAATGAGCCTGACGGGTATGTTCTCCCGAGCATGGCAAACATGGGGTTTTTATTCCAGAGGAGCTCCTCTGGTGCTACCCCCCTCCACCTCTGTTCTCACAAACAGGAGGAACCACGAACTACTCTCTACCTCCGATCTTGCTCCTCTAAAGCCTGTGGCAGGGAGGGTGGGAGTAGCAAGCAATGAGGTAGAGAGGCTGTACAAACCAATGCTCTGCTCCCTCTCTCCCTTCAATCCCCTCCGATAAATCTACCTGGGCTTTCCCTGGCTCATCCCCATCAAGGAAGCGTCACCGAGCACTCGGAGGCTACAGTCTGACAAACAGCAGTAAATCAATCTAACTCCCGCAATTCAGTTACACGGAAGTAACTACGGCGCTTCAGCAGCGTTCGCACTGCAGCTAAACCCAAGTTGTTACTCCTCAATCTCTCCCTAAAGGTCACAGCACAACAGTGATACAACAGAGCTACTTTGATGTTCCATTGGGTGTTTTCAGATGTGACGGCTCCCGCTGCCGCCACGGCCTTACCCGGGCAGTGGTGGGACCCATCCCTCCACCGGGGAATTGGCCTGGTCGCCAAACAAACGTGATGGTGGCCGGGGAGGGAGCGGGGTGCCCCCACGCTGTGTGGAGCGGCCTGCCCCCCCCTCCCCCCGACTGACAGGCAGCCATGGCAGCCAATGATGGCCGACACCCCAGATCCAGTCAACACAGAGTGGGCTTTCGCATGTGAAAGCCGTTTCCCGGCCCTGTTGGTGCTTAGCCCACTGTGACCTGGGGATGTTTCCGAGTCACAGCCTGGGCTAAGTGCCAACACCGCCCAGGCTAATGCTTTCAGAAGTGACGGTGGCTCACGGTTCCACGCGGGTTAGAGCATGGAAATGTGGGCTATCGTATCGTCATGTCTGAAAACACTCTTTGAAGTAAAAAATGAGTGAGAGTATGTACGCCTGATTTTTCAGGAGTAAATACTTCTCTTCCTACTCAATAACTTTGCTGTGGTGCTTTGTTCATGTGAACACTTCTGAACTAAAAGCGAAGGGAGGTACAATTACTTTGACGTGTCTTTTCGTCAGAACATGGACTTCTAACTCTCCTTCCCCTGTGACTATGGGCCACATTTGCACATAAAAAAACCTAAACCAATTGATCAAAGTCGAAGCAATTATCCAAGTTTTAGTAACGCACTCCAGTATCGTTCACACGACACACCTAAACTGATGGGATGATGCCCCCAAACCTACTTCAGTAAATTCAAATGCTTTGAGACCCATGGATAGAAAAAAATACTACTTGGCATGAGCTAATTGTGTATACGAAGATATTGTCCTCACCAAAGGCAGCTCTGCACCGTGTAGCCAGGACACAAAGCAGATAACCATACAGAACAGCACAGGATGCTAAGTTAGCAGTGGGGGGAGCATCCCCACATGGGTCTCCCTTGCAATGGCAGACACCCCCTATTCAGGACCCTTGAGGCTGGCCAAGTGGAACTCAAATCTGTTGGTGGTGGGATGGGGGGGGGGAGCAACACCATCTGCTCCCAGTGACCATGTCATAAAAGTGCACAGGATAACACCTATCCCTTCATGGCTTGCATGCAAAGCATTCCTAGGTGAATCTCATTGAGTTCTTGACATGAGAGACACTTTGCAGTGCAGTCTGGGAACCATGTGTATATCCTGCTCAGCAAATACAGAAAGGGTTCACATTACAAGGGACTTCGGTTTAAAAAGTGAAGGGGGATTATCTGCTCTGTATTTTTCTGGAGCACGTACTTCATCTCCTACTCCCGAAAACTGTCACTTGATATACAAGTGAGGTAAGGACTTATTAAACCAATTTAAGTGCATGTGTGAACGTTGACTGAGCACCTGCAACTTCTGCAATGTCTCCTTGCCTCCCTCTATGTTCTCCTCATCCTGCTCATCTCCCTTCTCTTGTCCATCCTAGATTGTAAGTGCCTCGGGGCAAAGACCCGTCTCTCATTGTGACTGCTCCGTGCCAGACACATTGCTGGCGCTATATAACTAAGTAATAACAACACAATGTTTGATCTGAGCACAAGACTGGAAGCCACAAACTCCTGAGCTTTCCCATTCCAGTTGTGAGACAGCCTAGCTGTGGCAACCCTTCCCTACAGCACAGGGGGAGTTTGGGAGTTCAGGAAACACTCTAGAGATAGAAAGCATTAGTATTACAAACAAGAGACCTCGCAGAGCAGAAAACAGGCGTTTTGCCGCTTTCTTTTCCCCCGGCGTTAGAGTAACGCTGTCGCCGATGAATGTTTACTGGGCACAGTTCTGCTGCAGGAGTAAATTATGCAATTACCTATCTGTTCGGATTAGGCCCCGCCACGCCACAGCCCAGTCTACATAGCTGCTGTCCTGCTCCCTATGGGCTCCTTTACAGGCATTTCCCCAGCACGTTTACTGCGGTGCCACAAAGGTTACCTGCCCACTCTAAGAGCAAAACAGGCCACCCAAGTCTATACGCAGAACTGACCATAGGCAGGGACCACAGTGCTTTCCTGCACTTCCGAGGGCCCCAGAGAATGCCCCTCACTGTGCCTCCCCCGACTCTCCAGGGAAGAAGCGCCAGGGCCCCCTCCTGGCCAGGCAGAGCCCTAAAGGCAATGGCCTTTGTTAAAATTTAAAGGGGGTGGAGTGATAGGAGGGGCCACATTTTGTTTTTGTCCTGGCCCCCGTAAATTCTAAGGCTGGCCTTGCTCATACCATTAACAGGCTTGAGAAGAATCCACCCCCCAGCAGATTTGAGTTCCACTTGGCCAACCTCGAGAGTCCTGAATAGGGGTGTCTGCCATTGCAAGAGAGACCCAGGTAGAGATGCTCCCCCACTGCTAACTTAGCGTGCTGTGCTGTATGGTTATCTGCTTTGTGTCCCGGCTACACGGTGCTGCAGAGCTGCCTTTGGTGAGGACAATACCTTCCGAAACACAATTAGTCCATGCCAAGTCGTATTTTCCAGCCGGGGGTCTCAACGCATTTGAATTTACTCCTGCCTAAGTCGGCTTCCTGCAGCTGCACCTTAATTGGGTCCCCTGATCGCCCTCCCTGCTTCAGGACTCGAATGCTTTATTTATTTATTTATTTAATGGATTTGTACCCCGCCCCTCCTGCAAAACAGCCCGGGGCGGCTTCCAACAATAAAATACAATTAAAACATTTCATACAGTAATATTAAAATATTAAAACAGGGCTAAATATAATAAATAATATATAATAAATAACAAGTCAGGTGGGGGAGCGAAAAACCACTCACTCTCCCCTCCCACCCTCCGCGAAGGCCTGGGCGAACAGCCAGGTTTTGCAACACCGCCGGAATGTTAACAGGCTGGGGGCCAGGCGAGCTTCCTCCGGAAGGGAGTTCCAAAGGCGCGGCACGGCCACCGAGAATGCCCTCTCCATTGTGGCCCCCCGCTTAACACGGGGGACCTCCAAGAAGGCACCCCCGGCAGACTGAAGGAGCCGCTCTGGGGCGCGGAGGGCGAGACGGTCCCTGAGGTATGAGGGGCCCAGACCGTGAAGGGCTTTATAGATCAACACCAAAACCTTGAACCTGGCTCGGCACGCTATCGGCAACCAGTGCAGAGTCCGGAGCACAGGTGTAATGTGCTCCCGAAAGCCCGTCCCTGTAAGGAGACGAGCCGCCGCATTCTGCACTAGCTGCAGCCTCCGGACCAGGAACAAGGGAAGCCCCACGTAAAGCGCGTTGCAGTAGTCCAGCCTCGAGGTGACGAAGGGATGGATGAGGGAGGCCAGGTCCGGGCCGGAGATGAACGGACGCAGCCTACGCAGCAGATACAACTGGCGGAAGGCAGCCTTAGCGACTGCCTCCACCTGCCGCTCCAGGCGGAGATCTGCGTCCAGTATCACCCCCAGGCTCCGAGCCCACTCTGGGCTGGTTTACCGCAGTGGTAGATTTGCTAGCCAGCCGTCAGGTTGCCTGCACCCGCTCTGGGTCTGGGAATCCTCCTCCTAGAATTTCTGTGGCTCTTTTTCAGTTTCTTTCTGTTGTCTTCTCCTGAAGCTGCTTCTGAGCTCTTGGCCCTTCCCTCCTGCATCAACTTTCTCCTGTGCCTGATTCTCCCGCTCCCTGTTGTTTCCCCGTCCGTGTCTTGCTATACTAGGGGGCGCAAGTCTCTTTACTCGGGTAAAGAACAGCAACCCTGTTCCTTTTCTCTGCCCAACCCTCCAGGCTCTCCTGCTAGTTCCCTGCTGCTCTTCCCTATTATTCTTGTTACCTTTCGTTCCCTGCGGGACATCCTGACACACACACACACATACACACACACACCCAGACTGGGTCCTTCTCAGCTTCTGCAGTCTCTCCCTCCTTTAAACCCTCCTGCTTACCCGAACTACAACTTCAATTAAGCCACTTCTCTTTGAACATAACACAAACTATCATTCTACTAATCTGTCACTGGGTGGCATTGTACAGGGGGAACTGCATGGAATAGATACTGCACCTCCCACTGTCTGCTACCTTTCCGACCTCTATGATGCGCTGAAAATTCTCGGTAAGGGGTGGTGATTTAATCCTCCTTTACTTAGAGGTCAGCTGAGAGGTTTCCCCTTCCTTTCAGACATGGCCCCCCTGCCATAGGATGTATGATTCGGTGATTATCACGCAGAATGGGGAGTTTTAAAAAAATCTGGTCTCTAGTCTTTTGCTCTGCTACTGACTTGCTGGAAAATCTTGGGCAAGTCACTTGCTCAGCTCAATTCTTACCTTACAGCTTGCTGTGACATATGTTCAGGGCCAGGCTTACCACAAGGGTGGCTTGGGTAGGGCTGAAACTCGATTTTGAGTTTTTCTTGGTTATCGTCGAGAATCACAGTTTAAGCGAGAAATGATTATCGAGAAAAATGCAGATTCTTGACATTTCTCGGTCAAGAATTTTTTCTCAAAATATCATTTATTGTTTACCATTCACTGCTATTTGCTGTATACTAATTTACCTTGTACCGCATTCATCCCGGTAACGCACAATGTGGCATTTTGCACATGCACGTTACTGGGATCAAGCCGGCACATGGTAAGTGGTACACAGTAAATCAGTATACGGTAAACGGTAAATTGCAATAAATGGTAAACGGTAAAGATAAATAGTATTTTGAGAAATATTTCTCGACTGAGATTTCAATCTGTTATCGAGATTTTTTTCTCTACTTCCAGGGCCCCCACAGTGATCCCTGTTTTTACCAGGGCAGGGTATGGGGCCCCAGTTCCTCCGAGTGGGTGGGGGAGGGCAAGCATGACCACCTCTAATGCCCTGTGGAGGGTGCTCCTGAGGGGGACCGGGCCACAGCGGAGGGGGCAGAGTCACCAGGAACCCCACATTTTATCTTCACCCCAGGCCCCCCCCCCAATAAAACGAGTCTGGCTCAGAGAAACGGAACTACTCTAGACTTGCTGATTCCGTGTTTTCTAATAGCCCTGACTATCACGGCATCATTACTATTCCTGCTCTCGTCCAATTAGAATTTCCTCTCACAAAGAGGAAAAAAACAAACAGCAAAACACATTACTGAGAGTTTCCCTCCTAATTAAATTTACAAGAAAGAATTCTGTCTTACCCCAGTGGCTCCAGATAAAGAAAAAGTGAAAAGACAAGAAAGGCAGAGAAATAAATACTCGCACGAACATGCGGCGCAGAGCATCGATTAGAGGGAGCAAGAGGACAGAGGCGACTAGAAGCCCTGATCTTGGCATTCTAGCTTTGACTCTCCTGAAAGTCAGTGATATCAGAGAAGTTACAAACTCCCAGTGCCTCAGTTTACCCATCTGTATAATCAGGGTAATATTAAAGAATATAATTATTATTATTATTATATAATAAGTTCAAAAATTTGGTCCCCAGTTGGGTCCGAGACCGACAGCGTTGGGTACAGCCCAAACCTGTGCCCAATCCCAGACTCAATATGACTTGTTGGCCCCACCCACAGGGAGTGCTGTGATAACAGGGCTAAAAGCAGCAGGGCTAAGGTGCTCCGTTCGTACATGCCCACTGGCTTTGACCACCATGCCATTGCAACACTCAGAGGCGGGGCAATATCTGAAAAAGGGTGGAGCTAATGTATTCCCCAGCCAATATGGCTGTGCCCCCCATGGAGCAATGTGATTTCATGGCACTTTGTAGGGCAGAGACTCTCACTGCTAGAGAGCCTGGTTTAAGCTTGACAGGACCAGTTGGGGCCCATCAGGGTGGGGTCACAGGCCCCTAGTACCAGCAACCTCAGGCTGGAGGCATGGGAGAGGACTTGGGCATGTTCCTTCAAAACATTTGCCATTTTTGAATTTGGAAAAATCTACCCTTGACAAGCTTGTGTCGCTTCTGAAATTCAGACTCGGGCTGTGTTCCAAAAACCGCAGTAACCACTCTGATTTAATTAAATCGAAGTAACTACTCCACTCTGGTAGCAGTCGGATGAACAGTGTAAACCAAACGAGTACAGCGTCAATTTCCCCCCTAGCTGAGACGTAATGAACATTGAACTCTGGCCACCACTCTCCCGCTGAACAGTGACTTCAAAGTACAAATCAAAGGGGAGTAGGTACGCTTGATTTTTCAGGAGTGCATACTTCTGTTCCTACTCCTGAATAACATCAGTTTAGCATGCTGTTAATGTGAACGCTTCAGGAGTAAAAGAGAAGTAAGATCGAACTACATCAAATTAACTGTTCATTGTATGGTTGCCAGTGCCACCTTTGGTTGTTTTTTACCTGACACTTCCATTTTGGCCTATGGGAGTGTCAGGTAAAAAATACCCACTGCAGGTGACAACCCTAGTTCGTTGGAACGTGGCCCAAGGCTCTTAAGTCACTGGGGCAAATTACACTCAACTTGTCCAGTTCCCTGGACTGGAGGCATGAGAGAAACATACGATGCAATACTCCTCAAAATGGCAGTGATGAACCACAAACAACAGGGGGAGCACTCCCTCAGATAGCCTAAGCCTGTTGATCTTCCCAATGTTCAGGCACCCCAGGCAGCTCTAAGCCTTCCTGCTGTACCATGGCCTTCACCCACCCTTCCTTACATCTACATGGAGAATGCTTTCCACGGAGGGGAATGAGGAAAAGCCATCTCCAAACCATTCTCCTCCCATCGCTGGCAGACCCTGGCAAGCGAGTGAACCCTCTGCAAGTGGCCAAAATGTTCCATCTCAAACAGAGTGGGGCTGCCCCATTGCAGAAGCAGTGAAAGGGTTAACATCAGAGTCTCCGCCCCCCCCCAATGATCTACTACATCCTGAGGCTTCCGCGTCCAAGTGGACACCATCCAAGACAGCTATAAATCTTGCACTTTAATCCGAACAACGGAGCCGTGGGAACAAAGGAGAGAAATATTTACTCATGGGATGCTGTTTGCCGGCTGTTGTTTCTGATTTAGGTAGTGCTGCAGCTGGCTTCAACATAATATTTACAGGAAGGGGGCGGTCGAATGGATGCTGCAGGTGTCATCACGGGGAAGACGGGTTGCCTTTCCACTGCCTGCATGGTTCTGCCAATCAATGCCTCTTGCGGCAGGGTTGGCCCTAAATAACCCCACTCCCATTTCTTCTCCGACAACAATCCAGCCAGCAGCTGTTTTTGGCTCTGTGACATGTTCGCCCCTCAATTAGCTCCCTACACAGGAGCCTGTGCCTCCATTTCCTCCCAATCCCGGCACCACAGTCAGAGTTCCTTACATCACTTTTTAATCTCCCTCTTTGCTACAGGGCTCCCACCTGGGCACAGACTGGAGTTCACACACCAAATAAACCCCGACCCAAACTCTTAGTAAGCACTCTGTAATACTGGGTGTCTTCTGCTCCAGGGATTGCTACCCCAGCCTGAAGGCAGCGCCTTCCAGATTCCCTCTGGCAAACCTCCTTCAACAAGGCTTCCCATGGGCTCCTCTCCCCGCCAGCTAGGCCAAAGGCTTAAGTGCGTAGGATTTCTAGTCACCTGACCAGCCTCCATCCTATCCGCTCACATGCCCAATTAGCCCCAGCAGTCCCACCTGGGCTGTTCAAGCCCTTTTAACCGAGCCTCTGGAGGCCAGCCACGGAATTAGGGCCAGAGGCCTCTTGAAGCAGGTACCGCTGAGGGACTCCAGTTAACCCTGCTATAGGCATCTTTCTAGTTGCTGATCTGGCCTGCAGACCCCATCTCTCTACCCTCAAGCACTGAAAGATGAGCTTAGGGGGAAGGGAGCCGAGATGAGGGCATGCACTCAAGGATAGGGGATATGTCACAAAGGGAGCAAGAGAGACTTTTTCACTGTGAAGGACAATCTCTGCAACAGTTTGGCCAAATGCAAGCCTGCAATTGCAGCAGTGCAGAATTCACAGGGCCCCATCTATGATTTATTTACCATGGGAGCCGGCGTAAGGTGGCATGCAGGGTCTCCGGGCTGGGAGACTTGGGTTCAAGATCTGAGCTTGCCAGGTGGTCATGGGCAAGTCATTCTCTCTCTCTCTGCTTTGGCCCAGGTGGTGGCAGGTTGACACAAACCTCTGTCCTCCCTATCATCCATTCTGTGCAGTATCTGCCAGGAGCAGTCACCCTCAAGCTTGGAGGCCACACCACAGCCTTCTGAATCTGATTAGTTTTGTGCAGTTTGGTACCAAGACGGGTGCTTCCCCTAGTTCCAGAGCCCTGGGGCACTCTCAGAGAGAGCAGCACTTGCTATAACCAGAAGTGTTTTAACCTCTCTGATTGTAGCAGGATTCAGCAAGGCCTTGGATCCCACTCCTACTTCAGGGATCATGCTTTTGTGGACCATTCAGAGGTACCTCCCTTATTTATGAAAACCTCTGCTGTCCCACAAAAAAATTGTTTGGCCCACTGCCCATAGGTCTGAGGCAATGCAAAGAAAATTCACTGCAAAGGCACCTGGAGAATCCCTTGCAGCCACAACAACCCTAACAATATGGAAGAAGCCAGCTAACAAATGCAGAATCCCAGATGACACTGACCTCGTGGTGGAGCAGCCCGGGAGGGATTATCCCCTACAGAATATTTCTGAGTATCTCTCATCCAGACGAGATTTAAATGTCAAGCAAATGGGAGATTATTTTGCAGCCGAGCACAGGGAGGGAGGCTGAATGCTTGAAAGGAGGCATTTGATATTAAAAGCGCTCTGTGTAGGCTCTTTTTTTTGCGTGCAGCTCATCCAAAGGTGGCTTGAGAACAGGAGGTGGATCCTGAAGCAGTAGGCAGCCCCTGCATGCTGGGCAGCAACAGGGAGGATTTGAATATGGGAAGGGAAGCTGCTGGAATCGGCAGTTGCCATCTGTAACGAAACCGCTCCGGGCTGGCTGTAAGTTGTTCCAGGAGCAGATCCACAAGCCACCGTTCCCAGCAGGTGCTTCACCCAGGGCACTTTATTGTAATGCAAGGAAACAGCGCACAGAGCCCAACATGCTCCCAGGCTGGGATGGGCTTCTAAATCCTATCTCACTGGCCAGGCAGCTCGAAGAGGAGGCTTTACAATGCAGAGACCCTGGGGAAGACCCCGGCCTCTCCCCCCTTCTGCCTCTGAAAGCCCTGAGCTCAGCTTCATTCCCAGTGCCACTCCCCTCAGTCTCCCCAGGCCTCTCATGAGCACCCCCAACATGCCCCTGGCCAAGCCTGGCTTCCCCTGCCTTTGCCCGGGCTCTGCCAGAGCTGAGGCTGGCCTTGGTTATAATAACTAGATCCGACTGCACAAACACCTGTGGCGTCTCAATTTCAGGACTATATCCCTGTCTCTCCCTATGGTCCCCCCTCCCTTGTCCATCCTAAATTGTAAGCCCCTAAAGGCAGGGACCTGTCTCTAATCAGCTGTGTAATGATGATAATAACAGCAGAGAGAGCACGGTCTATAAAACAAGAACGGTGAGAAGCCTCCTGCGTGATCAGTGACTTCTTTCCCAGACAGACAGGGGCGCAGCCTGGTGGGAATGGATCCTCATGCAGAAGACAGAATGGGGGCCCTTGCTCAGGCACGCTACTGAAATACTGAGCTCAGGGGAAGGAAGAGGAGATGAAGGCATGCACGCATGGGCAGGAGATTCACGGCACAGATCCATGATCTGCGGCCCTTCACTTCCTTAAGCATCCCTGCCCCCAATTTCTACGTGGCCCTTGGGAGCTTGTACTCATTTTCAACGTGGCCCCTGAGAAGAAAAAGGTTTTCTACCCCGGTCTACATCATCCTCAAGAGATCTCTGTCTCTAACCTGTTTTTAAAGGCCTCCAGTGACAGGGAGTCCACAAGTTCCTTTGGTAAATTATTCCACTGCACAACTAGCCTGGTAAGTCAGAGGCAGAGGGAATTGGGAAACTATTCTTTCCCCCCTTTTCTCTTCTCTTCTAACGTGCAGCGGAGCCTGTGTCCTAGCTATTCTGCTACCCCCTCCCCAACAGTCCCAGTCTTCAAATGGTGGACTATCCCTAAGATCACCAGAAACAGCTTCCACGAGACAAGTCACTAAAGAGCGAAGGACAGATACATGACAATTCAACCAATTCGGCTTTTCCCTCATCTTTAAAGAAGCAATTAAGGTCTTGACAATCTAATGATGCTGTGATTTCTTCTTTTGACTGATGTCATGGCAAGCCCGCTCACTCACTCCTGCGACAATAACGCAAGCCGGCAGGCAGAGGCGGGAATAGAATCCAGGAGTCCTAGCTACCGGCTCTAACCACTGGAACTCACTCCTGCCCCAGAGAGGGTGGTAGCAGTGGCGGAGCAAGGCTGTGATGGGCCTGGGTTCATATCCCAATTATGGGTCACAATAAGGGCAACGGGACTGGGTCTCCGCCGTGCAGGACAGGGCATGTCCCTGGTGGCCATCCCTCCCCTTTAAAAGAGGATGCTTATGGTTCCAGTGCAGCCCTGCACCATGTATTTTTCATAAACATCCTCTTTTAAAGGGGAGCTATGACCACCCTAGCTTGTCCATTAAGCCAGGACACCCCTCTCCGGAATGGCAGTAACTCCACCAGGAAAGACGTTTTAAGAGTGGATGGTGGTGGGACCAGCACTTCCCACACACACACTCTGAAAACTTCCTTTTTAGCAGGGTCCTTTGCCACTAGGAAACATTCAGAGTGGATGGGGGCAGCATGCTGGCCCTGCTCTCTCCCCCTGGTCAGTAGAACCCAGGTTCTCCATGAGTACTAGCCACTAAACCCCATCATCTCCCAATCACCCTTCCACAATCCAATGGTCCCCAAAGCTGCATGCAGCCCCCCGGCCAGAAATGTGGGACATTGCTTCTTCCCGACTACTTGAGTCTGCAAACAGAACAAGCCCATTCATCCGGCAGACCCTGCTTCATCCAGCACCCCAGGACATAACTCCCAACAGTCCCTACTTAGGCGGGAGTCAGGGACAGTGCTGAATCCCACTGTCCCTCTTTCCAGAGAGACAAGGCGGCTGGTATTCGAGCCTCAGGGCCCCTCTTTCTTGCTTGTCTCCCAAGGAAAAACACTTGAGAGGACAATGGGTAGATGATGGATGACAAGAAACTCAGTGGAATGATCAGCAGGAGGGTTTCTGTCCCTCTTTGTGCACTTGGCATGTTAGGCGATGTGTGCATGGAAGTGTGAGAAGGGGTGGAGCTTATTCACTGAGAGGGTGAGGCTCATCTCTCACTCGCTGCTTGAAATGATAGGGAGGTACGTCCCAGGAGCACAACAGCTTCCGAGGGAAAATCAGCCCCCTTCCAAGTCACACTATCTGCACACCCACCCTGAGGCTTCGTGACTAGACCCAAATTAAAGAACTAACAGAGCGGAGGAGTCAAAGAGCCTCACTTTGCCCTGAGCCCTGTTGAAGCTCATGAAGAAATAACCAACCCCTGAAAAATTAATTTTACAACTACAGGATGGGGGATACCTACCTTGGCAGCAATACATGCAAAAAGGATCTGAGGATTGTAATTAATCACAAACTGAATGTGAGTCAGCAATGTGATGCAACCACAAAAAAAGGACAATGGAATTTTAAGCTGCATTAACAAAAGCATCATTTCCAAGTCACGAGAAGTAATAATTCTACTCTTTTCTGCGCTGGCCAGACTTCATCGGGAGTACTGTGTCCAGTTTTGGGCACCGCACTTTTAGAAGGACGTTGACAAATTGGAACGAGTGCAGAGGAGGGCAACAAAGATAGTCAGGGGTCTGGAAACCAAGTTGACAAAAAGGTTGAAGGAGCTGGGTATGTTTAGCCTAGAGAAGAGAAGACTAAGGGGAGAGATGATAGCTGTCTTTGTCGCAGAGAGGATGACAGAGACTTGTTCTCTCTGACCCCGGAAGGCAAGACTAGAAATAATGGGCTCAAATTACAAGAAAGCAGATTTCAGTTAAACATTAGGAAGAACTTAGCGGTAAGAGCTGTTTGACAATGGAACAAATTGCCTAGGGAGGGGGTGGTCTCTCCTTCGCTGGAGGTTTTCAAACAGAGGCCGGACGGCCGTCTGCCGGGGATGCTGTAGCTGCGGATTTCCTGCATTGAGCAGGGGGCTGGACTAGATGGCCTCTGATGTGCCTTCTAACTCTATGATTCTATGAATACTGTAATAATTAAATCTGTTCTAAAAATGCCACCCTTCTCATTCTACCCTCCTGCCCAGTTTGTCAAAATAATGGGCCAGCAAGAAGAATGCTTGCTTCTCCATTCCCATTAGTCTGAGGCGGGCAGCGGGCTCCTACGGACTTAAAAGATTTGTGCTATTTTATTGAGTCTTGTGATTGTAGGGATTTCTTAAAACCTAAAACAGAGGTAGTGGGATCCCTGGCCCATGGGCCAAATCTGGCCTGCAGTTGCTTTTTGGATGCAGGTCTCTCCCCTCAAGCACAAGGGGAAAGCAGCAGAGATGAGGGCATGGATCCAAAGTCAGGGGATGGACCCATGGCACAGATTAGGGGTAAGGAAACCTTTCCTTTCTGGAGGTCACTTTGAAAGTTAGTTCACACTCTGAGGGTTGGGCAGAAGTTGGGGATGGGCATGCTTAGCAGGCGCACGCTGAAAAGGAGGGTCTACAGCATGGATCCATGCCCTATCCTTGCGTGCATGCCGTCATCTCTGCTTCTTTCCCGAGCTCAGTTTTTCAGTGACTGGGGGCAGGAACTGGATCCAAGGCCAGAATGAGGAACTACAAAGGGGCCAAATAAAAACTATCTGTGGGTTGCATTTGGCTCCTGGACCTGAGGTTCCCCGTCCCTGTCATAGAGCCATGATCTGGACCCTCCCCCATCCTCAGTACAATCTTTAAGTGTCCTTCCACCCAATTCCTATTCCGGCCCACAGAGCTTGAACTAATTTATAAAATTCTCCGTGGGAGGGAAAAGGTTCCCCACCCTTGCCCTAAAATTTGAAACTTATGATAAAATGAAGAGAATTCCAGTTTATATTTTAAAATGCAAATTTCTCAGCTTTATGGTTGGAAAGTAAGGTTTGGAAATGCAACAAACTAACAGCTCGGAAACCAGGAGGCAAATAAATAAATAAATTCCAAAATGTATTTAACAAAAAAAAATCTCATGTTTTTAAGACAATCTTGTTATTTTCAGAGGGTCCAAGTCGCAATTTTTGAACATTCAGGGCTGGCAACCCTGTGCCAGGAGTACCTGGATTGGATTTAACTCTTATCCTTCCCATAATAACCCTGATGGAAATGCGTTAAATGAATTCTCTCTTTACCTTGTCATTTTAAACATTGGAGCTATCAGATTACCCACGAGAGAAGGGATAAAATGCAAGGGGAAAGAAATTACATGAATTAAGGTAGCATTAGCAACTCTAGCCGGTAATTAGGGTATTTAATCACTGAGCTCCTGATAGCAGTTAGCCAGCACAATACTAATAGTCATAATAATAATTACCATCACTGCATGGGAAATACATTCTGGTGACACTTTGCTTTAGCAGACTGCTGGGGCCAGATCCAGGGAAATTGGGGCCCTGTGCAAAATGCTGCTAATGCCCCACCCATCCCCACTTCCTAAATCATCACAAGCCTTCTACAGGCCAAGCTCCCCATGGGTGAGGCTCTCTGGGCTTGTATTTAGGTCAGTGGTTTGTTTTTCACACCCGTGTGGTCATTTTAAGTTCACTCATGGATTCCATCTACCGGGAGGCTCCTGGCCTCCAACACATGGGGCCCTGTGCAATCGTACACTTTACACATGCCTGAATCCGGCCCTGAATACTGCTCTGGGTGCAAGAACTGGAAGGCCCAGGGGTAAACTTTGGGACTCATCCACAGCCCACTGAAGTGAATAGAGGGTTTGCTCCCATGAATCACCCAATCTAGAGACGGACCACTTGCCCTCACCAGGGTTAAGAGGGGGCATTCAAATGACACACAAGCCATTCCAAGGTTAGTGGCAGGGATGGAGGTTATGGCCTTGACAACAAAATGGTGCCATAAAATTTAGCTCTCTCATGGGTTTCCCTGCGAACATCTCAGTTGCACCTCAAATTGCTTGGACCGATGGCCACTATCTGCAAACCACTTCTTCAGAAGTAATGCTCTCCGAGGGGCGGGGCTATCTCAGAAAGAGGCATGGCAACCTCTCTGCCCTGCCTCCGTTCTGACATGGCCCCACCCCTTTCCAGGTGAAAGCCCCAAGGGAGGTGGTAACCCATGGCAACATGGTCCAGTAGGCAAGGCCCTGGCCTGCAGCTTAGCAGATTTGGATTCCAGTCCTGGCTCTGGCACCCTGGGAAAGACGCCAGGTCCTCCTGTGTTGGCCCTGTCTTATCCATCACGGTGGCGTTCTCCAAGGCAGCTACTGTCTCTCACTGTGGGTACATCTCCATCAAACCACTGGCTTCAGTGGTTGAGGCTCACACGCTGCTATCTCCGCAGCACCTGGCCCTCTGATCTTAGTTGGGGCCGGTAGGTTCTACTGCAAGACAAATACTAATACTAGGGAAGTGGGGACCCAGCAAGCAATGTTTCTCGGCCTAGCTCAGGGTAAAGGAATAGGCCAAGCCGTCTCCAAGGCATACATTTCTCTTATTGTCAAGGAGAAAGCATATAAGAGCTCCCTCCACAGCCCCGCGGCTCAGTCTGACAAGGAGCCCAGTTGATTGCATCTGGGAGCTGTGGGGTTTGTGCCACTTAATAAGATCAACGTGTCTGACGCTGCCTGGATGTGGCAGCGAGTTACGGGTAATGGGTTGGAGAAAGGCTCCCGTTGCAGGCAAGGGAGGGGTGACCTCCCCTTCAAGAGGCCTGCTTCTGCCTCTTCAATCAATTCCCTGAAATTAGCTCCGCAGCGGAGCCGCAAATTCCTCCCACCTGCGAAGGCAGGAGGCTAGGAGTTACAGGTGCAGAAGAGCACAGCTGCAGGGAGGGCTGCCCCTCTGCCTCCCAAAGGATGAACTGAGAAGTGGGGGGAGAGGGGGGGGGGCTCAGATTCGAGCCAGAGTGTCAGATCCCTTCGTCCTGGGCATGACCAAAGGCCTGTGCTGCTGCGGGAGGTGCCTGGAGAGAAGTGAGAAATAAAGGCAAGCTGAGTCATTGATGCTTCCCAGTCCTGTGGGGTTGGGAAGGGCCAGGATGCCTTCAGGACAAATGCAGCCTCGTTTCTGCTCTGCAGTCAGCCTTTCCCCAAGTACTCACAGAACCTTGCTGTGATGCAGGACGGCTCCAGCCAACAGCCTCCCCAACCGATGGCTGTCCAGATTCTGTTTGAAAACCTCCCGGGATGGAGAGCCAAAAGGCTCCCGAAGCAACTTGTTCCATCGCTGCACGGCTCTTACTATTAGAAAGTTTTTCCTTAATATTAAACTGAAATCTATCTTTATTTAGTGCCCTCTGTGGCAATGGAGAATGGTTCCTTGTCATCTTCTCTGTGGCAGCCCTTGATGTATTTGAGGACGGCTGCCATGTATCCCTTCAGTCTCCTCTTCACTAGGCTAAATGTACCCAGTTCCTTGCTTACCAGACCCTTTTTAAACCCCTTTCAATCTGTCAATGTCCTTCCTAAAATGAGGCGCCCCGAACGGGATCCAGGCCTCCAGGTGCGGTCGCACGAGTGCAGAAGAGAGCAGAATTATTACTTGCTGTGACTTGGAAACAATCCTTCTGCTAATGCAGCCTAAAACTGCAATATCCTTTTTTGTAACCACATCATATTGCTGACTCATGTTGAGTTTGTGATCAAGCGTGATCCCTAGGATCCTCTATACAGGGTTTTTTATTTTTTTAAATTTCAACCCCGCTCTTCCCCTAAGGCGCAAGGCACCTTACAACATTCAAACACAAAAATACATTTAAAAATCCCTTTTAAAACACCGTATGCGCTTCTACCAAGTCAGCTGTCTCCCCACTCCATGCAAGAAGCAACAGGGAAGAGTGGATTCTGCTGGAGAGATCCGGGGCACTGTTTCAAACATCTGGGGTTCCAGGCCCCTCAGCCTGCAGCTAGCCATGCCACTGCCTCCAGGGTAAATGCCACAGACTCGAAAGGCAGGCATGACCTTGGTTTGCTATTGGTGAACACAGCTGAGAGCTGCTCAGACTCTCCATTTCTCTTTTCACACGAACCCCACTGCCCATCGCACGGTAGGCTCTCACGCTGTATCTGTGGGTGCTTTTAGACGGACAGCACCTATGCCTCTGCTCCGCCTCACCACTGGGTGACCCGTCTGTGTAAAGGCGGGCCTCCGGACGTGCAGGTGGAGCAGAGGCTGCGGAGCTCCGGAACATCCCAGAGCACCACCCACGGAGCAAGCTGCCCCGGGCAATGAGACACAGCTACAGGCGGCTGCTTAGAGCATTGGGCAATTCGCCCACAACGCTACGGAGTGGGGAAGGGTGCGCCGTGCCAACGGAATGAGAGCCGGGGCAGCGGCTGGGTCCATGTAAACCCGGAGCAGGCGGCACTGGATGTAGGACTGGCCACCCATGGAGGGTGGTCTGTCTCTCACACACAGACCCTCATTCACACCCACACAAACAGCTCATCTCTCTCTCTCTCTCATACCCAGCCCCTCTCACGCACACAAACACACCCACCGCACCAGTTCCTCACTGACCCATCTCTCTCTCTCACACACACACACACACACACACACACACACAGACAGAGTCCCCCTCTCAAACACAACCAGTCCCTCACTCGCCCCCCACCCCCACCCCATGCCCCCCACCCAAAATGACTGGCCTATTGGGTCAGACAAGAGTCCACAAAAATAACTTCTTGAAACAAGCAATAGACTGCCAATTGTTAAAGAGGTGTAGCTATGAAGGACCCCAAATTTTATTTTTGCCCTGAGTTTCGCCAATTCTAAGACCAACCCTGTGGGAAGGATGTCTTTGCTGCCATTCCTGGCTTGACTGTCCCTGCCAGTTCTCTTCTCATGTGCTTCCCTCGGCCACGGCAGCTTCCATCAGAATCGGATTCCTGCTTTCCGACTGCAGCGCTTTCTGAGGGATGGGCTCAAAGGAGATGATGCAAAGTCTCCAGATGGAGTGGATCAGCCGACGGGCTTGACTGAGGCTGACAGGACTTAGTGAAGTTTTAGCCCTTGCAATGAGAGGCTCTGGGGCTTCCTTTCCATTCATAAAGTCCCCCGTCGCAGACAAAATGGGGCCAGCAGGGTTTATGAGATTTCTCCAGGCACAAAGGACATTCCACGAAGGTCACAAGCCACCAGATTTCCATTCTGCACCGAGGAGGGGAATCACGCCTATGGCTCAAGAAACATCAATGGCTGTAAAGAGGTCCCTGCCCTGAGGGGCTTACAATCGAGAATGGACAAGGGAGTAGAGACAAGGGGAAAGGGGAACAAGAAGGACTGATAATGATACCTTCAAGAAGTTGAAAAGTTACAGGTTCACGTCCTTAGCTTAGTTACAAGCATGGACCCAGGGTGCTGGGTGTAAAAGGGGTGTCGTTACACCTCCTGGCTCCCACCTGGCCCCATCCTTCTGAGCGCTGTGACATCATGATGCTTGGGAAAGTACCAGAAAGAGGTGCATGGGGGACAGCAGTCCGATAACTGGGGTAGGAGACTGGTGTCTGACGGGGAGGAGACAACAGTGATCTGACAGGAGAAGTGGCAATATCGGAGGATACTTTCAATGCCTGTTTCTGAAGTTTCATGAATACCTCGCTAATAATACAGGGCGGACTCACACGTAACGCTGATTAAACTGGATGTCTGCAGGGCCCCGGAACATACATAAAGAGCCTCGGATTACTGTGAGAGAGTTAATGGGAGTTTCAGTCTCGCTTTAAATGCGGATTTGGTGTTTACATTTGATCTGAACTCCAAATCTGCATTTACAGTGGGGTTGGAACTCCCATTGACTCCCTCACATGCAATGCTAATCTGGGGCTCCTTACACATATTCCGGGACCCTGCAGACATCCAACAATTTGCATTATGTGGGAGTCTACTGGAAGACAGTTCATCTCAAATTGTTCTCACACTAGAGAAGAGACTCATGCTAGCAAAGGTCATTCAGGTCATGTTCTGACAGACAGTTAATTCAATGTAGTTTGACCTTACTTCTCTTGTACTCCTGAAGTGTTCACATCACATGAACAGAGAACTGAACCAACGTTATTCGGGAGCAGGAAGAGAAGCATGTATTCCCAAAAACATCAGGAGTACACACCCCCCCCCTTTCAGTTTGTATTTGAAGTAACTGTTCATGTGAACACTTATGTGAGGGTAATAACCTCGCTTCAGTGATCATTATGTCTCAGCTAGCAGGGAAATTGATTCAGTACCACTTTGGTTCACACTGTTCATCTGAAAGCTACCAAAGAGGAGTAGTTACTTCTGCCGTGTTCTGATGAACAGCAGTAAACTGAAATAATACTTCTCTTTCAGTAGCGTTCAGATCAAAGCAGTATTGGTTGTTTAAACCAAAGCAGTATTGTGTTAATTCCTTCTCCTGGTTTTTCAGGAGTACGTAATTCTTTTCTATTTTATTTATTTATTTATAAAATCATTTAATACCTGGCCCCTCCTGCTCCAAGCAGCCCGGGGTAGCTTACAATGTTAAAACATATAAAAAATCAATAAAACCATAAAATACAATAAAAAGGGAAGACACAAAACCAAACCACCCTCCTCCCCCTCCCTCTCTACACCCCATCTCCCTCGCCAAAAGCCAGATCAAAGCCTGGCGGAACAGCCAGGTTTTACAGATACAACCGAAGGAGGCGAGATCCAGGGCCACCAACAGGTCTCCAACAGGAGGGAGTTCCACATAGTGGCCCCCCAGGTCACACGGGGGACCTTGAGAAGGGTACCCCCTGTCAGGGCCGCACCCCGGAGCCGGCCCCCAAGGCCCCGCTGGCAGCTGCACCCGAAGCCCCCGGAGTACCAAACCCCGACGTGGAGCCCCGCTGCAGGGCCGCTCGCTTCCCCTGCCAGCACAGCTCTGGATACAGCGGTTGCCCAGCAACCGCCGCAACAAGCGTCTAGCAAGGCGCCACCTCCCGACGCCGTGCGGAGCGCAGGGGCGGAGCCAACAACGCTCCGCCGCTCCCTACGACTCCAGGCACGCTGAGGGGGCGTGGCTTTCTCCTTAAATGCCAGCACCGTGAGAGACACAGCCCCGGTGATCTGTTCTAGACTGGCCCCCTTGTGTGCAATTGTGACAGGAGAGGAGAGACTTTGAACCTTGGGTTTGCGTTGTTCCCCTTTTCCCTCATCCCCATTGGACGACTGTGTGGAGAGTTTCGCCTGCCAGAATGACTGTGTGAGTGTACCCTGCCCCTCCTTCTTACCTAATCCTGAGAGCACGTGAAAAGGGAACAAGCGGTGATTGCGACCAGGGTGTGTCCACCTTCCTCTCCCTGGGTAGTCCCGTCCCGTTCCTATTCCTGGTGTAAGTCATCCTTTTCCCCCCCTTACTAGCCTGGCACCCGTACCCTTCTTCCCCCCACATCAGTCACCATCTTCCCTGCCCCCTGGGGTGATTGAGGCACGTGTGTGGTGGGTGGTGGGAGAGGAGAAGCATTCCTGCACAGGTTGCCCGGTGCCCTATGATGATAGAGGCCTAATCCCTTGTGGATTTCAAGGGCCAATACATTATCCTGACGGGTATACTGAAGCTCCTGAGCAAAACCGGAGAACTGTGCTAGGCCAGTACCTCCTGGGAAGAGTGCCTGAGACTCTGTGGGTGATTGGGTCCCTTACCTTCTCGTCATCCCGTAGATTCCCCCATCCCCATGACACCCCCCCGGTGGACAACAGAGGCCGCTCCAGAACGCGGAGAGCGAGGCGGTCCCGCAGGTAAGTTGGGACAAGGCCGTATAGGGCTTTATAGGTCAAAACCAACACCTTGAATCGGGCCTCGAAGGCTATAGGCAGCCAGTGCAGAGCCTGGAGCACCAGTGTAATGTGCTCACAGCGACCCGTCCCCGTAAGGAGACAGGCTGCAGCATTCTGCACTAATTGCAGTCTCTGGACCGTCACCCTGGGTAGCCCCACATAGAGTGCACTGTAATAGTCCAATCTAAAGCATGGATGATGGTGGCCAGGCCACTATCTGAAGCATACGACCGAAGTCGTTAGACTCGTTACACCAAATGTAATTGGCGAAATGCAGTCCTTGCCACAGCCTTCACCTGGAAATTCAGGCGGAGCTGCAGATCGAGGAGCAAGCCCAGACTATGGACCTGGGATACCCATGGAAGGTGGACCACATCAATGATGGGAACCGCCACACCCACTGCCCTTACCACCACCACCATCACCTCTGTCTTGTCAGGATTCAGCTTCAGTCAACTCACTCTCATCCAACCCCCAACCCCCGCCAGACATTGGGTAAGCACCGAGACTGCTGGGTTTGGGTCAGATGAAATCGAGGGGTAGAGTTGGGTGTCATCAGCATAATGATGACACCGCATCCCATACCGTCTCACGACCTCGCCAAGCGGCTGCAAATGCACACTGAACAAGAGCGGGGACAGGACAGAACCTTGCGGGACACCACATGTGAGGTCTCGTGAAGATGAAGAAACTGAAACCTGCCCTCACATTCTCGCTAAATCTTGGCGAGTACTGGCTTCTTGCTGAAATTTGCAAGAGCGAGAACAGGTCGAGAACTGGCTGATTCTCGACCCGTCCTCACACAAAACTCACGTGGCCGAAAACTAGCACTACGCATGCACAAAATGACTGCTGCCGCTATTTCTGCGCATGCGCAGGCCCTGGCAGCCATTTTTTGCATGCGTAGAGCATTTTAAGGGCGTCGAAAATCTCGTATGATTCTCGAGAACCCTCGGAAAACGCTCTGTGCATGTGAAAAATGGCTGCCGGAGGCAGTGCATGCGCAGAAATGGCCGCAGCAGTCATCAGGCTGCATCTGAACTTTTCGAGAATCTCGTGAGAGTCTCTAAAATCTCGGCAAGATCTCGCGAGAATGTGCAGGATTTTCGTTTAAGCCCTATTTCCTCCTCCTCCTCCTGAATAACATTGGTTTAAGGCTTTGTTAGCGCAAACACTTCAAGAGTAAAACAGAAATAATGCCCAATTAACCAGCTGTCAAGTCAGAACATGGCCTTTGATTGAATTAAATCAAAGTAATTACTTTAGTTTGGAACATGGCCTCAGCTAAGAAAGAAAGAAAGAAAGAAAGAAAGAAAGAACAGGGAAGCAGCTTGGGGATTATGTGAGCATTATGCAACACGGCCACCCAGATCTGTCAGGCTCAGCGAGTGAGACTGGGTGGGAGGGAGTAGAAGGGGGGTGGCGAGGTGGGAAGCTGCTATGCCAGTTTCATCTTTTTCACATTGATCCAGCTATGACTCATCAAGAAAGAGAACTAAAAAAAAAAAATCTTTTTTAAAAAAATCCCTGATGAGTTTGGATGGGAGATAAAAGGGGGAACGGCTGGCATTTCTGGGGCTTAGCATTTGGGGCGACAGATGGGGCGGCAGGAACACGTGCCTGTGGAGGAAGAGCGCTCCCTCACCCCTCAGCAATTCCCGGGTTACTATGCAGAGGCAGAGCACGTTGCAAACAGGTTGCTGTGCGCTCAGACTCTGCTGCCTGGTTCTCTCACCTGGAAGTCTCTTACGGGACAGCGCTCTACCTGACGGACCCCTGTAGCAGGCTCCCCTTCATCCCCCTGGAAGGGAGCTGCAAAGACAGAACATTCAGCTTGATGGCCACCCAGTGACAAGGACTGTGGGTGGATTATTTTAGAAAACAGGGAGTGAGTGCTTTATATGACTAATAACATTTGTAGTTAGGAGAGTTACAACCAAGACTTGTTACCGAGTCTCCTGCGTCCGAATGCGTGCGGATGGCCAAAACAATCAGGAAGGAATTTTCCACTCTGCAATGAGCTTCACGCTTGAGCAGCAGACCTGTGCACAAACTGGATCAGCCCCGTTTCGGTGGAACAGCGCCTCATTCGCACAACAGTCTTGTCGAGTGGGGAGCAGCACATGCCCGCATATGGAGTGTCATGTGAAATCCTTACCATTCCCTGTGCTCCTTGATGATTCCTGTATGCTTGCCACACAGTGTAAAGGGCTGTCTCTTATACACATCTAGATGTGTATAAGAGACAGGCTATGGGCTTGTTCACACAACACTCTTTTTGAGTGCGCATAAACCCACATTTGCAGTGTTGTGTGAAATCCTTACCATTCCCTGTGCTCCTTGATGATTCCTGTATGCAAATGGGCTGTTGTCACATCTGTTTTTACCCAGACAGGAGCAACTACCCACTCTCACACGGCAACTCTGATGCATCACGAGCAGGGTTATGTCAACCCAGCCTCAAGGAGATGAAGCTGGGGTCTGGCTCAGGGGCTAACCCCTGGGTATTCATTCATGCTACCGTGTACCAGGATCCAGGGGGGAAAGCCAGAAGCAAGGCCAGAGTGCAAGCAAGCGTCTGTAGCAGGAGCAGGGAACCTCTTCCCACCCAGGGGCCACTTTGAAAATGAGTCCAAGCTCCAAGGACCGCGTACGTTGGGGCTGGGGGTGCGCTCAGGAAAAGGAGGGTCCAGTTCATGGATCCGTCTCCTGTCCTCCTGCGCATGCCCTCATTTCTGCTCCCTTGCCCTGAGGTCTGTTTTTTAGTAGTCAGGGACAGGAACTGGATCCAGGAACTGGAAAGGGGCCACATAAAAATGGCCCCTTTCCAGTTCCTGGATCCAGTTTTTATAGATCTCCCAGGCCTGAGGTCTATAGCCAGGGAGATCAGTCACTGCCAGGTATCAAGTCCAAAAGGAGGGACAGAAGCAGGGTTCGATCCTCAGCAGGGGTCTGCAGCCAGTCAATCAGTCCAGGAGAGCCCGGAGGAGAGGCAGTCCTAGCGGTGAGTTGGCTGAGATGGACAAACTAGCCCAGACTAGTTAGAATAAACTGCACCTATTAGTCAGTGCTTACAGAGTGGTACCTGTTTAGACGGACTTTCTAGTCCAGAACATTGTTGTTATCACGGTGCTTAGAGTCACTGAGCTGAATTTCAATCCCATGGTGCTTTTTGTCTGTGCTCAGCGCACTGATTTCTGGGATTGAAGGAAATCTGATTTTCCTCATTTTTCTGATTTCTGAGTTGAAGAAAATGGAAACTCATCCCTCAGGGTATTTAAACTTGGCGCTCTGCAACGCATTGTTGAAGGATGACCGAGGTAATATGATCATCCTACAGTCATGTGCCCCTAGATACCATAGAGGCAAAAATGCCTAGAGCTTCTGTCAGGCCTTGCTGTTGGACTCTGTGGTGCTAAGTACGGCATAGTCGACTAGTCCGGGATAGTCATTCAGACAGACATTAGTACGGACTAGTTTAACAACCGATTGTTATAAACGCCAGCAGATGGGGTTTTATAACACCCTGGTATTTTTGTTGGTCCGGGCTAATAAGCACTGTTGACGGCGTTCAGGCAGACATCCTATCCCGGGGGCTTAACGCAATTAGTCCAGGATAAATGCCCGTTTGAAAACACCCTGAGTCTCTGCTTGGATGTTCAGGACTGAAGGCTTACCCTCATCCAGGCTAGAGATACAGGGCCTTCAGCCACTCAAGACCATAAGCGTGCTCCTAAGGGATGGTTAGTCTTTAGTTCCTCCTGAGTGGCTGTGCTTATAGCTTCCTGGGTAGCCCTGAGGCACCAGTTCTGCCTAGAAGCCCTGTGGGCCTGGGTTCAAGACCCAAATCTTGACAAGTTATCCCCTTTCTCCAGACTTTCCCTTGGAGACAGTGGGGCCTTGTTGGGGGAAGTAAGGCAAAAGTGCCTTTGTAAAAGCATGTAAGAATTAGAGTTATTTGTAATCAAGAACCTCACAACGTGGGTGTTTACTTAAGACATGCTCCAGGGAGGGGCTTGGCATAAGGATGCAGATCCAGTAAGCCAGATGTGACCCATCAGTTAGGAGAGGGTACTGTTGTTGTTATTCGTTGATCTAGCACCGTGTCTGCAGTTTGCAAGGACTGCGACACAGCTTAGAAACTAATGAAAACAAGACAATAATTTTAAGGGGAGGTGGGCTTGTGAAAGAAAGACACAAAGGGGTTTCTAAAAAGGAGCAAGCAAGAGAGCGAGTGTAGTGGATAAGGTGTTGGACTTGGGAGAGTAAGTTCAAATCTTGTCTTGGCCAGTGGTGGCTGGTGGAGTCCAAGGTTGGTGGGGCGATGGGCGGGGCCAAGCAAACAGTAGGCAGGGCGAAGCAAAATTTTGAATACGGAATTCTACAGCCTCAGTTCCTCATCTGTAAAAAAAATTGGACGTGTGTGTGTCTGTGTTTCCCCAACCCTTGTCCTTCTTAGATTGAAAGCTCACTGGGCAGGGACCTATCTCCAATAACCACCAGCAGGTAATGTGTTCAATGGCAGGAGTACCATAGCAGAGAAAACAGAAGTACATAGGCCACAACTAAAATACATGGAAAATGCTGTAAAACCCAACAGGATTATGTGGAATCCTAAAATGCACTCCATAAATGCTGTAATTGGCCCCTGGGAGTGAAACGATTCCTCCATTTGATATAGCACTTTCAGTCCTTCATACCAGCTGAACTAAAACACTAAAACCACACAAGGCTGCGTGCAAAACCAGCAAGTATTTTTAAGTGTCCTTAGTCACTAAACAACCATGTCACCAAATAATTATTTGAAAAAGCTTCTATATTTTGTCTGTGATTTTTTTTTTGCACTATGAGCCCCCCAAAATATCCCAACCTGGGGTAATTTCAGACGTTATGAGACCACGGTCAACCACAGTGAATCCCCTGTGGTGACCAAAAGTCCCGTAACGTTTGTAGTGAGTTCCATCAGATGTTCACCACGGTGAACCTCCGGCAGGAATCACAATGACCACAATTCTGGACCTCCGGCTGCCCGGAGGTCCAGAATCGTGATTTGCTGGACCATGTCCAGGATCAGCAGAAAGTAACATCTGTTACTTTCCGCCGGCCTGGATTGTGGCCACTGTGCCTGCCCGTCTCCCGGAGGACTGGCGGCCGGGGGAGCGCGGGGGGGGAGGAGGAGGAGGGCTGTGTGGCCGCATGTTGCGCCGCACAGCCCCTCCCCCTCCCCGATCCCCNCATGTTGTGCCGCACAGCCCCTCCCCCTCCCCGATCCCCTGTAGGAATCAGCCGGCACATCTAATGGACGGCCGGACTGATTCCTGTCGGGGATCAGAAACTTATCCCGGACCGTGGTTCAGCGTGGCGGGCCAAGCGGCCCATCATGTCTGAAATTACCCCCAGTTTAAACATTCAAAGTTCAACTTTCTTAAACATCAAATCACAAAGAGGGACAAAATTCAAAAAGGGCTGTCACAAGAAAGCGCAACACTATAAGACAATATAAGGTCATGTGAAAAACAATTTGAAGTGTTCATACTGCTGCATTTAAAAATTATTATGAAGTATTTATATAGCACCAGCAGTGTACAAGTGCTGTATAAGTGCTGAAAATAGGCAGGGTCCCTGCCTCGGGGGGCTTACAATCTAAGGAAGACATTCCCCTGCTGCACTGAACCATGTTCTAACTCTACCGCAATATACAGAATGCTGGATCATGTGCCTTTGCCTTCATGTGATATTAAAATTCAGTTAAACGTATCTCTATTCTTTCAAGGAGCTAGGCATAAAAAGAATGGTTCTTTCTCTCACTGAACAATTTTTTTTGTATATACCTATTCTTTACCCACAAGACTGAGGGAGAAAGACACAGCTAAGAAACACTAAGTGGCATTTGCTGCTGGTATGAAGACCCCAGAGGCCCATCTTCCAGGTGCACAAAAAACTGCCTGTGCTCAAGGTGGAAAACATAACAGGCCTAGTGGGTCTCATTTTAGATCTACCAACATTAAACACAACAGGGTGGCTGTGCTTTAAACATTTTTAATTTGTTCTATTTTTATTTTGATCAAATTTGATGTTTTTCTTTAGAGGTCTAGAAAGTATGGTTGCCATTTTCATCCCAAAAAATAATAGATGGAGACATCTCCCCCTTCTGGGTCAGCAAATCCAGTCCCCTGATCCAAGTCAGAGCAGCCTCAAAGCTGCTGTTCTTGTTGGAAAGGTTTCTAGGAAGTGGCACTCTGGGTTCCCTCCCAGTGCATGCATGCACTTAGCACTCACCAGCCAGTCCAGCCATGCCTGGCCTGGCGGCATTTTTTTCAGCTGCTCAGGCATCAGTAAAAACAGCCACGTTTCTCCACTCCATGGGGGCTCTGAAACTCTGCCCCCAGTGGCAAAAGGTTTAAACTGCACCTACACATTGCCTGTAGTAAAACAGAACACCCAGCCGCCCATATTGTAAATGAAGATTGTCCCTAGTGCCTCTCCTTACCAGTACAGACTCACTCAGGAGGGGGAGCTACTGTGCCCACTGCCCTTCTAGATTGGAAGGTTGCTGCTTTGTAAACAAAGTTCTTCGAGATGGCTCAGTACATTCCCACAACTGGGTATGAGAATGTATGGAGCCAACTCAAAGCCCTTGTTTACAAGGCAGCAACCTTCCCAGACTCAGCTCCCAGAGACCCAGAAGTGCGGCACTGCCGGCTAGTGCTGCCACTTGCAAGTTAACTGCTGAGTATGAGTCACTCTCATCTCTGGATTGAAGGGCAATGCTCCCACTTCCAATTAATGTGCACTGCGTCTGGTCTTGGCCATGAACTCACTGGGTGGCCTTGGCAAGTCACTATCTTTCCGCCTCAGTAATTCATCTATAAAATGGGAATAATAATAACCTCTCAAGATGAACTAAAGGATTGTAAAACAGAACAGAACAGAATAAAAATGATTTCAAAGAACAACAATAAAAATGGGGTGCTATGCAAGCAAGGAACGTGATGACCATGCATGACCAATGCTGAAAAGTTGGGAGGGAGGAGCCTCCTACCCGTTTTATTTATTTATTTAACATACTTAAAATTTGGGGAGGAAGAGCAGGAAATGAACCAAGGACTAAGCCTCCATCTTGTTGACTCAAGTATAACCTCTCATACCTGGACTCTTCTCTACTGTGGACATGATTCATTTATGTGTCTCACCACTTTCCAAGGACATAAAGCATATCTGAATTCAGATGCAAAGCATATCTGACACACCGACCATGCCTCATCAGATGATCAACACTGAAGCCCTCCCCCATCCCCAGCTGAACACAGACGACTTGTGGGGTGTGTGTGTGTGTGTGTCAGATTTTCAGAAGTGCCATAGAATCCTATAGAACCCCTGCCCAGTTCCCTCTACTGTGCCCCCCCCTTCATACTATCGACAGTCGCCTATGGCTGGACATCTCTCCTATCTGGACAAATGTCTTGTCCCTCCCCCATGGTGTTTAGAAATAGGGGGTTCTACTGTATTGCCTTCCTGTTCACCCTTCACTCAGCCTTGCCTGTGTACTTTGAGCAGGCCAGCACGAATTTCGATAAAGAGACAACGGTCCAATTCTACTAGTCTCAAGACACTTGCCTCCACCCAAAACCTCCAATACATTTGAGCTCAAAATCAGCAAAGGATGCCAGCTCTACAAGGAGATGGCGGAGGAGTCACGTGCTAAGATGGAATGAGCCCTGTTGCCTGACCCCCTTCCCAGCAGCAGGGGAATCAGTTGCACCAGGGATTGTGGGGGCCACCAGGGACCTGTCCCTATTACAGTTACACCCATGGGAGAATATTTATTTATTTAATCGATTTATATCCCGCCCCTCCTGAAAACAGCTCGGGGTGGCTAACCATTTTAAAACCTAAAAATACAATTATATAAAATTTAAAACAATCATAATAATCTTAAAACAGGGTTAGGCACACAATAAAACAATAAATAAGGGTAGGGGGAGATTTAAAAATACCCAAACCCCTCTCCCCCCTCCCCAAAGGCCTGGGCGAACAGCCAGGTTTTACAAACTCACCGGAATGTTAAAAGGCTTGGGGCCAGGCGAGCTTCCTCCGGGAGGGAATTCCAAAGGCACAGCCTGGCCACCGAGAATGCCCTCTCCATTGTGGCCCCCCACTTAACATGGGGGACCTCCAGGAAGGCACCCCCGGCAGACTGAAGGAGCCGCTCTGGGGCACGGAGGGCGAGGCGGTCCCTGAGGTACGAGGGGCCCAGACCGTGAAGGGTCTTATAGATCAATACCAATACCTTGAACCTGGCTCGGCTCGCTATTGGCAACCAATGCCAACACAGGTGTTATGTGATCCCGGCGACCCGTCCCCGTTAGGAGCCGGGCCGCCGCATTCTGCACTAGCTGCAGCTTCAGAACCAGGAACAAGGGCAGCTCCATGTAGAGCGCATTGCAGTAGTCCAGTCTCGAGGTGACAAAGGCATGGATGAGGGAGGCCAGGTCCGGACCGGAGACATACGGGCGCAGCCTCCGCACCAGATATAACTGGCGGAAGGCGGCCTTCGCCACCACCTCCACCTGTCGATCCAGGCGGAGATCTGCGTCCAATATCACCCCCAGACTCCGAACCTGCTGAGCTATAGAAGGGCGAACCCCCCCAATCAGGGGGGCCGACACCTCTCTCGCTCTCCCCGCCACCATGACCTCCATCTTATCGGGGCTGAGCTTCAGTCTGCTCTGCCGCATCCATTCCACCACGGCCTCCAGACACTGGGCACCGAGACAGCAGGGTCTGGGTCAGCTGAAAAAGAGAGGTACATTGCTAGGTATATTCCTAGCAAAAATCCGAAATCAAACCCTGGCCAGGTAGCTGTTCCTTTAATCCAAGAGGGCAGGCTAGCACACTCACACACATCCAGAGATGCCAGAATCCGCTACTTTAAGTGGGAAAAAAGGATCATTTTAAATACACATTCCACTGCCTGCTTGCCCTAAGCAGCATTCCCTAGGGACGATTAAAAATAGTCCACCAGCTTCTTAATTTGTTCTTCATTGACCTCCAAGTGAGCAGGTTTTATTTAAAGGTTTCAAGCTGGAGAAAGGTTTGCTTTCCAATCTCCGGCACTCTCCTTAAAGAGCAATAATTACATATGTTTTCTTTGCTGACATGAATAACCATTTATTATTCTCACAAGAGAGGCTGGTGATTCTACAGGGCACGTTTTCAGAGGAGCTCTGGACCACAAACTACCTCTCAAGGGGACGGCAAGGACTGTCCCAGGTTTACAGACAGGGAAACTGAGTCGCAGAGAGATGAAGTCAGTCATTTAGCTAGCCCTTTGCTGATTTGGGGACAAAACCCCGTGGCTTGGTTTTCAGAGGTATGGAAGACACTCCGCTCTCAGGGAGTTTAAGAGGAGTTATCAAATTTCATGCATATTAAGAAAATGGAGCCAATTAACTTCTGATTTCCCAGGCCTCTGCGCTAATCAAATAACCTACTGCCCCTTCAGTTCCAGTAGATGGAACTGGAGGGTCATTATTTGCAGGGTGACGGCATAGTACAGAAGTGGGCAAACTGTGGCTCTAGAATCACCTGCGGCTCTTTGGCCCCACTGTGGTGAATGGACGCGGCTCTCAGGATTAAGAAACTTGGCCAACCCCTGGCATAGTACAATGCTACTGGCCATGGCGCAGACAGGCTGCATACCTTCCAACAGACCCTATTAGGAGAGACATTCCTACTGTCTCTCTTCCAAGGGTCAAAGTCCCTCTTTCAAAAGGGAGAACGACCAAAAGACTCAGGCCCCTCTTTCCTGGTTGCCTCCCAAGAAAAACCATTGAGAGGACAATCAGGCCTAATGATGTTGGCAAGTAGTCCCCTCCCCGCCACCCGTTCAGAGAGGGATGCCGTCGATCAGGAGGCACCCACAAACCCAGCAGCTGCAGACAATACAGCACAAGGAGAAGCATCAGGAAACAACCTATGGGAGGTGAACAGGTAGGGAAAGCCTGACAGAAGAGAAATGTTTTTAGGAGGGTTTTTAAACTTGCGAGAGAGGGAGCCGAGCATATGTCAAGCATGGGGCAAACAAGGGCAGAAAGAGAGGGAAGAAAGAGTAAGGCCACAAAGAGTCTGGAAGTTGAGTGTGTTGTGTAGAGATAGCAATGAGGGAGGGTGCGTGGGGACACATGAGCCTCTCGATCTAGGCCTGGAATCAAGCCCAGGCCTAGAGGGCAGAGCCCAACTTTGCTTAGTCCTTGTCGTTCTGAACAGACGTTGTTGCTGACAACGCGCACTGACACTCCTGCTCCATTCACAAATTCGACCACGGAGTCCGAAATAACAAGACAGTCACCTACCACAAGCGTTCAGATTACAATGGGAAAGAGAGAGATTCCACCCCCCTCCCCAGGGATGGGAGAATGCTTCCCTTCTCATCGCGCAGTCAAACAGTGGGGGTTTGGAGACCGCCATAAGGGGGAGGGGAGCGAGGGGAGACATTTCCCCAACACTTCCCCTTCAATGTGTCAGCAAAGGCTCCTTTGTGCATATTTTAGCAGACTCCCTTTGTCACTCCAACCACGTTTGCCTAGCAGATGCATACGGGTCTGGAGGTGCCAGCAGCTGGCCCTGTTCCAGGAAGCCCAGGCTTTGGAGCACATGCAAGCCAAGCTTCATACAGTACGCAGCAAGAGTCATTTATTACACCCTGTAAATCATCTCTGACCGCCCCCCGGGAGAGACTTCTTTATCCCGATCATCCCCTCTCTGGCTGGCTACTGCAGACATCCAGGAATTTGTGTCTGGCCGTGAGGTTTAGCACTTTGGACCTGCCATGCAAGAAGAGCTCCTTGCTCATAGTTTACCAGGGAGCACAAAGGTCATAGCCGGACGTAACACTAGCTACTTATTTTTAGTGATTAACGTGTTCTTCTGTTTTGCCTGTATGTGCAAACAAGCATCCTGTTTTGAGAAAGACGTGTGGAGAAAATGGGGGCTGCCAACATGCATTTTTCACTTGCACGTAGCCGCTGTTACGTCTAGGTAAGTGCAGCAGTCTAATTTCCGGTCCACGGAACCGCAAAGACAGGGATGTTGTAGAGCGGGGGTGGGGAACCTCTGGTCTGTGTGTCTTTTGCAGTCCTCGAAGGTTCCTCCATACTCCCATTTACTCTGGCCTGGCTGGTATGTTCCATGGCTTGCAAGTGGTCCACCAGGCACTGGGCAACCACAGAGTGCTTCCAAGCCATCAGCCATGCTCCCTGTGTGGATGATGTGACTCCTTCATAGGGAGCCATGCCCCCTACGTAGGCAGTCACATCAGCTATGTCCCCTCTCCCCATCCTGCCTACCCCCCATCCTGCCGGATGGTCTGGTCCGTGGAGCCCTTGAGCAGAGGGAGGAGGGAGCTCAGCACCCCCTGTTGTAGAGCCACTCTGGTTCCTTCTGGCCTCCACAGTGACAATGGAATGTCCCCACAAGCTAGGTTCAAAAGGGACAGACGATTTCCCTGCTCAGTGTGGTTTGTGCTAGCCGTGTTCGGAAGGAAGAGCATTCTTATGTCATGAAGCCATAGGACAAGCATGCTAAGATCAGGAGCTCCACTAAGTGTATTTGTGAAGCTGTGGAGGGATGAGGCAACACATGGGACAAAACAAGGTGCACTGCAGCCAGAGAAGGACAGACCTTACAAAGGGCAGATCTGAGATCAAGGACGGAGCTGTTGCCGTGACCGTGCTGTGCCAGCAATGCATCCCTGTTTGCCCTGGTGTCAATTCCCCCACTTTGAAATCAATCACTCAGTTCCAATAAAAATGACCCTGCTTGAGCAGTGGCGCCATTGTTTTATTAGGGTGGTGGCTTGAATGGTGGGAGAGACAATATATGATCTTGGGATTGGGACCGGAGGGGGGGCTGGGATGCAAAGGGAGAATGCAGGTCACAGCTGTACTCTCCTGCCTTTAGGGGATCCCATTCCCCACCCCAATTACGGCTGCAGGTTGGGGTTGCAGTGATAGCATGATAACACTACAAGTCGGCGGCCACTTCTTTAATAGGGATGGGGGAGAAAGGATGAGTGTTTCCCTGTCCCACTGATTCGAACCAGAACCTCTGCTCCTGTCACCCATTCCCTGCCACCACAAGGCAGTAAAGCACCCATTCACACTGGCGGGACAGCACCCCCACTAAGCAACTGCCCGAGCCGCAATGGATTTGAACAAGTGGTTTTCTATGCTGACTAGTCAGATTTGCTTCATCTTAGCTTCCTTTGCCCCCTTCTCTCCTCCCGTTCCCCTCCTACTGTCTGATATTTCTATGGGTTTCCCCGTCAGTTTGCTGGCTTTCTGGTTTGCATTCTGTGCACAGACCGGAAGCGTCTGCAGTGTCCTGTGCTGCAGAGAGTCACTGTACAAAGAGAGGAAAGCCGAGGAACCGTTCCCAACGAGGGCTCGGCGTATCCTGCTCTCTGCAGCCAGCTGCGCTTCCCGACAAACCGTGCAATAGAAGAAGAAAGGTGCTCGGGGTCCTGTCTCAAAAAGGTGACACGGAGGGCGGTGGGATAACCTGTGCAGTGTCCTAATGCCACACCCCACTCCTCTTATCTTCCCTTCTCAGGCTGCTGCCTCCTATTCTTCAGTGAAATAAGCTGATGCCATCACACACAACGGGGGAAGGGACCGCTGCAGACATTTGTCCGCATGAAACCTTAACACTGGGGATAAAGTCATCCACCCAGGAGTAAATTACCGCAAACTCCGTATTATCTGATTGGAGCAGCCACATCAGGGGTGTAGCCAGATTGGAACGGGCCGTGCTGAAGGCAGAATGAGGCCCTCCCAGTGACAGGGCACGTAGTTGCACCAGAGAGCGTGGACCTTCCAATGCAGCTCCGCTGCCTGTCCCCATTACAGCTACGCCCTTGAACCACATAAACCCTTAGTGGTGGGCAGGGGCAACTTGGGATCGTTGGCCCCTACTATATTGGGGGAAAGTGGTCAGCCCTATCAGTTCCCCCTTAGCACTGTTCGCACCCTGCTGCCTTGCTGATCGTACTGCTTTTTAGCTAGCAGGCCACTGCCAGAGCTATCGGAATCAAGTGCAACTCAATTTTCATACTCGATGTCTCAGGAAGGCTCTCTCGGCCTCCTTCCTTGGCCGCAATCCATAAGCCACTTACTCCAGCGTGCTCGGCGGGGTTTCAATGGGGCTAGGCTGCACTGCAGTCGCTTTGTTCTGTTGCGGTTTAAAGACACTGGGTTCTGATGAGTCGCTCTCCATCCTGCTGCTTGACAGCGTGAAGTTCTGAGGTAATCAGAGTGACTGCTTGGGACGGAGCCCAGCTCTCTCAGCTACAAGCAAACAGACTGGCTCATCGGAAAGTGCTAAGCGAATCCTTGGATCCTTCTTCCCACACTTTTGCGATGTGGCTACAGTCGGGTGGCCAGACAGGCACATTTTACAGGACACTTATGAGAAATACAGGTTGCAGGGCTGCATTGGCGCCAAGTGTATTTCTCATAAATCCCGCTGGGCCTTTGGTGAGGGAGACGGGTGATGGGGGGTTGGGTTGGGAACGTTTTTTGTTTTCTCATGTATTGGTTTTATGTTTTTTTTAAGATGTTAGCCTCCCTCCCCAAGATGCGTGAGCAGGAAGGGGCGGTATAAAAATATGAAAAAATAAATAAAAATAAGTAAATAATAAAATTTGCGTCTCTGGCCACCCTAGGCTACAGCAGAGGACTGCGGAATGATTCAACAGCTTAGGGCATGAGTCCCTAGCAGGATTCGGCCCATGCTGAGAGACCACCTTTTCCATACTGAGCCTACACTAAGGACACCCTCTCTTCTGAGACCTTCCTTTCATCTGTACAAGGGATGGGGAACTTTTCCCCTTCCAGGACCAGTTTGAGAATGAGTACACAAGCTCCAGGGGCCGTGTAGAAATTAGAAAGGAGGTGCTTAAGGGGCTTAGGAAGGGGAGGATACAGACCATATCGTTGTCCTCTATCCCTGTGAGCATGCCGTCATCTCTGCTCTCTTACACTCAGCTCAGTTGTTCAGTGCTTTGAGGAGGAACTGGATCACGGAATTGGAAGAAACTAGCCACCAACTGCATTGGGCCCTGGGACTGAGGTTCCCCAGCCTGATGCAGACAACGCTTAATTTGCCCCCCCAAAAAATAATAAAGTGCTAGAGCTCAACCTTGCCCTGGAAGGCTGACCCAGAAGCCCGGGGGTATTCAGAGGAGTTTCCCTGCCAGCCACCCCTAACCCCCCCCGACACTAGCTTCTGTTCTAACCCTTACTTTGCCAGCCCTTGTTCAGGGCCAGATGAAGTTGGATGGGGTTTGGGATCGCCTGTTTGGCATTGCTGACTGACCAGCCCCAACCCCGTCCGGGGAGAGACCAGGGTCGAGGCCAGTGCTTCTGCATCCAGCGGTGGGGTGGGGTCTTGCAGACTGGCAGCAAAGACAGGGTCTGGACGGGGTACCTGGGCTGAATCCAGCCCAAGTGAAGTCCTTCATCTAATAATAATTAACAAGTGAGGAAAGATGCACACCCAGGGAATCCGTACATTCCTTACAGCTCTCCCTTCCTTGCTATTTCCTGTCCCTATCAGTCGCCCCCTCCCATCTGCTGTACAGATGAAGCCATTACTAGTCCCGGCCTCTGTTGCCCGGTGACCAGGGGCCTTAGTGCTTAGCCCCTGTCCGGCGGTGTCACAATGGTTGTGATGTCACCCGTGCCATGCAGGGACACCAACAGACAACTTCCCCATAAGGCATTCCCTTTACCTATAGGTAAAGAACACCTAATAATGTGATTTACATGGCACTATCCTTATTCAACGCAATTCATTTAAAAAACATTTTCAAGGGAAAAGATAAAAAGGGAAGGGAATAAAATCCACAACATATAAATAGTCACAAATTCTGTCATCTGTGTATGACCCTTCTGAAGAGTTGTTTGCATAATGATTTAGCCCAAGTGGAAGGAACCTCTGGGGTATTCATCATGGTTGGGAGTGTTCACACATACAGCCTTCCAAGGCTGAGAGTAGAGCTGCCACTCGACATGCTGGGATGACTGGGGATTGCTTGGAGTGTTCACACAAACCTTTGCCCCATGGCAACAACCTCAAGGGGTAATAACCTCCAGGACAGACTAGAGGTTCTTCCCTCACCACCAATCCCAGAGTAATGTCAGAATGGCCTAGAGGTCATGCGAACCTTCCCTCATATTGCCAAGAGGGTAAAGGACACTCATCAGAGGATCAACCCCAGAGAATCACAAGAGCCCATTTGGTGACACCACGGAAAGAGTTAAGAGAACATGGTCACAGAATCAGTGTTTGTGTAACACTCATAATCGAATCTGCAAGAGGGCTAAAGCAGGGGTGGGGAAGCTTTTCCATCTCAGGGTCACTTTGAAAATGACTACAAGCTCCGAGGGTTGCACAGAAGTTGGGGGCAGGGGTGTTTACGGACTGTGCTCACGGAAGAAGAGGGTCCAGATCATGGATCTGTGCCACAGATTCATCCATTATCCTAGTGCACATGCCCTCATCTCTGCTCCCTTAACTCTGATCATTCTTTCAGTCCTTGCTGGTAGGAACTGGATCCAGGGGCCAGATCTAGGAACTGGAAATCAGCCAAATACAGACTAGCCACCGGCCACATTTGGCCTCCGAGGCCTGAAGTTCCCCACTCGTGAGTTAGAGCATTGTACCGTGAAAATATATAGCTAACTCTTTAAGAATCAGAATTCTGCCGAAGAAGTGAGCGAGCATGGGGGAAGCCACTCTGTGAGCTGGGTCAGTGAGCCTATTCCAGTCAAATCAGGGTCCTGTCTAGGCCTAAGGCAGGTAAAATGTCCCTGTTATAAACTCTTCCAGGTCCAGGAGTGGAATATTCGCAGGACTTTGAGTAATGGATGAGACAGCTCATTGATTTAGGCTGCTGCTGATGGAGGCAGCCACTGTTGCATCAGCTAAGTTCAAGGTTCTCCTCTGCAGCCCTAGGGGCTAGAAACAGGCTTCTGTTTGGAATTCAAAGCACGGGTGTGGAACCTAATCCAGCCCCTGTTTTGATTTAGCCCCTTGCCAGTTTCTGGATCCATGGTTCCATCCAGTGTCCTCAAGCCCGGAAAGGGTGAGCTCAAGAACGGAAGCAGAGATGAGGGCATGCACTTAAAGGGAGGGGGTGGATCCATGGTATAGATCAGGGATGGGCAAACTATGGCTTCGGAGCCACATGCGGTTCAAGTGCCGCGCTCAGCCAGGGCTGATCCTGGCCCCGGCGCTGCCTTAGTGGTACTAGCTTACTACACCGCACCCAAGTCTCAGTAGCTGAATTGCAGCTGGTCTTCAGAATCTCAGCAGTCAAGACAGCAGAGCACAAGCTCTGTCAGCCAATCACAAAGGAGCAAAGTTTTATGCGCACATTTGTGCGTGCGTGTATGTGTGAGTTCCTTGGGGCTCTTGGCCATGTAATAATTTTGGTTTGCAGCTCCTAGGCGTGGGAATCTTTGCTCACCATTGGCACAGATCCATGATCTGGACCATCTACATCCTTAAACACCTCTGTCCCCCAACTCCTAGCCGGTCTGCGGAGCATATATCAACCTTCAAAGTGGCCTGCAGGCGAGAAAAGCTTCCCTAACCTCACCTCAAGGGGTAAGAAACGGGAGTGCAACCCACAGTTTGAGAAGCCCTGCTCTACAGAAAGGAGCAAACAGCTGGGAGACATGTGTTTCCAGGATCCAATCTCAGTTCTGCACTGCCTTAGGCTGCATTCACATGAAACACTAAATAGGTCACAGGATGCATCCGATGGAATGTGGGTTTAATTAAAAAAAAATGAACATGGAAGCCAAAGTTTAACAGTCATGCTTAAATCTCTTCACATGCATTTTCATAACATGAAGGAACTAATTGGCCTGTCAGTTGGCCTTAATTGCTGCAGGAGGGGATAGAGGTGATTTCCACCCCCAGGGGACGAACCCCCCCACTGACTGCCTACTCAGGTGAATGCATGGCTGAAAACAAAACCAAAAAACTGCAACAGGACCAGGTACCTAGCGGCAACCACAACAGTACCACCAGTAACTTTTGAAGCTGGAGATGGAACAATTAAAATGTGCAAATACCAGCTCCCACAAGAAATAATACAGGTGGAAGACACATTTCACGTGGATGCAGCATTAGTTAGTCAAGTGATTTCTTCCCCTTGCCTCAGTTTCCCCTATCTGTAGATCAGGGATGATGCTTACTCCCCCCCCCAGCCAGTGATGGTGTGAGGATTAAATGTGCCATACAGCACCTTGAGCATGCTATCTAATTGCCATGCTTCAAAAGGAGCATCTCTCACAACAGCAATGTAATGGCTCCTGCCTTTCTAGCACGCACTTCTCGGATGCCCAAAGGAAATCCTAACATTGGTTGAGTAATAAAATAGCTATTAAATTTTGCACGTTGGAGAAGAGAAATCAGACACACTGTTCCACTCAGAGCCCTTGAACACCTGCCCTGCTGGAAGCCCAGCTGTTTCAAACACTAGTTTCCAAAGAGAAGAGCCAGGGGATGAATTTAATTTGTAGCCCCCGTCAGCTTCAGCTGGGCGGTGTGTGAAGCATGAATGAGGCCCACAGAGCTAAGAGGCAGAACACACTGTGTAAAATGAGTAGTTGTCAGGAATGAGCAGGGAATCAGGACCAAGAGGAGGTCAGAACCAGGGAAGAGGTACAGGTTTGGGACCGAGGAGAGCTAGATTGGGAACTGGACCAGATTCTGGACAAGATGATTGGCCCAGCTTCCTGCCCCTGCCAGCCCGCCTTTATCTGGCAAACAGCTAATCAGGAAGCTGGGTGGGGCACAGCTGTGGCAAGGGCAGCCAATCAGGAGGCTAAGGAGGGGTCGCTATAGCAAACCCATCTGGAGAAGCCTGGGTTTAGCCACGGCACGGCGGTGTCCCAGAGGAGCCAGCCACTGCCCTCAGGGCACCAGAGCTAGGGGCAGGTCCTTATAGGACAGGACAAGGCCACAGCTTCTGCCTGCGGCTGCCTTAAAAAACCACCCGAATCAGAGGCCTGACATTCCAAGGTATTGTCTGCAATGGGAACTGCAAGTATTATCGCCTTATTGGTTTAGGTGCCTAAATGAAGATTTACAAGCGTCTGACTTATATACACCCAGAGCCCAGATATCACCAGCACGAAGGGCCGGTGTAACCAAGCACATGAGGGATAACTTGGACCTGGGAAACCAAGGTTCCAATCTTGTTTTAATCATGAACTCATGCAGTGGCCTCGGGCAAGTCTCTCTCTTTCAGCCTCAGTTTCCCATCTGTAAAATGGGAATGTGTGTATCCCACCCCTGTCTCTTCATCTGTTCCCCTGTCACTTGTCTCTCCTTCCTTGTGCATCCTAGATTGTGCACCCCTCAGGGAGAGACCAGTCTCGAATTACAACTAGGATGGCCAGACATGCAAATTTTAGAGGACACTTATGAGAAATACAGGATGCAGGGTTGCACTGGAGCCTGTAAAACTCATAAGTGTCCACTAAAATTTGTATACCTGGCCACCCTAAGTACAACTGTTCAGTACCAGGCATGTTGCTGGCAGCGCGTAAGTAATAATAAGCACCAGTAGCTCTTGTTGATTTCAACTTGAGGCTGCGGGGATTCCAATCACCTGCAAAACAGCCAGCCCCCAGGTTTCAAAGGAGATCCTGCAGGGACAGAGAAAGGGTGGGGGGGTCGTGCTACTTCGGGACCTGTGTTGCCAATTAGGAAAATGCTGCAGCTCCCATCCTTGGAGGATCTCAAACCTAGGGGCTGGCTGTTTTGCAGGAGATGTGAACACCCACAGCCCCAAGTCACCAATGGGGAAACTGCAGTGAAGCCAGATCCCTGGCTATGGGTCACTGATGCCTGCAGCAGGCCTAGATGGTCTCTGGCAGAGTCATTCTGCACAGCACCCAGGGACAGCCAATCTGGCACAGGTGACATTTGCCCCATCGCTTTATGGTTCCCCACATTATTGAGTTCTCCCCCCCATTCCGCTGAGTGCCCCACCGAGTGTACAAAGAGGAGAGGACAGCCAGATTCCTGCTGCTTGGCTCCGCCACGCTGCTTGTAAAGGCATCTGCTGGTTAGGAAGCTTTGGAGCACAGCTTTGCTCTGAGCAGCGCCTCTGCCAGCGTGACACCTGCTTGCTCAGCAGATCTGCGGCCTGTGTGGGCAGAGTCTCAGTCATCTGTTTACTTGGGTGATGTGAACACGTTGCTTTGCTCTTTTCTACCACCAGCTCCTACCAGCCTGATAGGCGGGGAGTGGGGGGTGTAAGCTACCATGGAGCAAGGGGGCTCAGCTAAATCCAGGCCCTGAACCCTGAGGGAGCCTCTTTGCAAATGGCCTAAGAACTGCTAGGAAATTTCAGAGTGAACTGGGGAGGAGGGGGGACAAAACTCTGCCTCCGCCCACTCTGAAAATCTTTGAGCAGCACTCAGGCTGCCTGCCTGCACAGTGCCCCACCAAGAAGGATGCTTCAAAGTGAGCAGAAGCAAAGTCCTCAAGGCACCCCAGCCAACTCGTAATACTTTTTTCCCGGCAGGGTTGCTGCTGCTCTGGAGAGGGGAGGGGTGGGGCAGGGAAGGGTTCACCCTGAGTAAGTCCTTGCAGGATTAGGGCCCACACTCTCACTCTTCATGGAAATTAGCTTAATTTAGTCCTCTGATCACCCACACAGTCCATATACAACCTTAGTCTCTCTATCCAAAGGGTCTACCTCCTGGCCTGGCAGGAACACCTTCCTCAGGCCAGAAGCCCCTCGTACCAGTCTCCACACAGCTCAATGGGCCAGGCACACTCCTCCTGTATCCCAGCAGAACCCTTAGCTCAGGCACAACCCTCTGAGCCTAGTTCCTTACAGCAGAACTCCCTCTCAGCTCCTGCCTGAGTCCTTTGCAGTCTCCCCTGCGTTGCGTTCTGGTTCAGGCTTTCTCCCTCTCTGGGCAGGCTCTGCCACACCCAAGCACAGCTGTGTTCCTGTCGGCAATGGCTTCCACTTCTCACAGCATCTGCAACCCCACTAGCACCTGTAGCCACGCTGGTGCTCACTCTCCTAAAGGGCCAGTGGCCCACAGGGCCTCTGCCCTGTCACAGGGGGCTCTCTGGGAGAGGGAGTGGCAGCACCACTATCTTTGCAGGGGGAGGCTAAGGCTGGTTGAGTGCCCTCCTTGGGAGGGTCACTACTTAGGAACAGATATCTGAAGAGATATCAGGACCTGGGTCTTGATCCAGCAGCCCTGGTTTCTCAGAGCTGCCATTTGACTCTCCAGCACTGGGTTGCCATACCTCCCCTTTAATCCAGGACACTTATGAAAAATACATGGGGCAGGGTTCCATTGGTTCCAATGCATAAGTGTCCTGAATTAAAGGGGAGGTATGGCAACCCGGTGCTGGCACCACACAGCACTGTAGCTTGGGCCGTTTTGATCCCCTCCACGTTCTTTGCTGTGACCACGCCCTCACTGGCTTTGGATTGGCTCCTGTCGCCATATAAGGCCAAGCAGGTGCCAGAGGAAGCTGGACAGAGCAACAAGCAGAGTTCCTGGGTCTTGCTCAGCCTTGTCCTAGCTTCCAGCCTGCTCTGAAGTCCTGTCTGTCCCCAGCCTGCTGCGCCCGTCCACCTGCCTTCCAGCCCTTGCTTCCCATCCTTGCAGAACCCTAGTTCTCCTGCACTGAGTGACCTTGACAGAGTTATCGACACCAGCCATCAACTTTGGCTTTTCGGACTTGGCAACAGACAGGAATACAACTCGTGGCCCGTCCACTGACGACACATTCTGGTGCGCCCTGTCTTGATGCATGGTGCCATTTCAATGCAGCCACTCTGCAAAGTCAAACCGCCCTTCTGCATCCTTCAAAGCTTTCTTTCATTGATTACTTTTGGACGGTAACATTTCCACATCCCGGCAGCATAACAGCTCTCTCGATCTAAGCACCGGTGCCCTAAGGACCAAGACTTCCTGACCAAAGATACCGAGGTTGGACCATTATCCTTCAAGCATAAACTCCTGTTTTATCGTCTCAAGTAGACTTCCCTCAAGATAACACCATGCTGGAAACTGAAGTACACTTTAATTATGTTACCATGCTCTTCATTCAGATGGCTAAATGATCTTATTTACAATCGTATGCAAAGGCCAAAGCAAGGCTCTACCAGTGTAATGGGTGCACGATGGATAATCGCCTTCTTGGGATACGTCATGTCAAGACGCATTTTTGTTCAATGTTCAAGACTCCTTCCCTCTAAATCTCCCCCCACGCATGAAATGGAGAGTCCATTATCCGAGTCCGAGAGGAAATCTCAGAAAAGGGAATTCTGGGAGGATAATGGATTTCTCAATGCTGCCGAAAACCAAATGAGCAGAATGCTATTTGGCTGCGGTAGCACTGGGACAGAATTCTGCTTGCTCGACGTGCGAGAATGCCTGTGGAATGCTAAGCCACTCCGCAGAGAAAAAGCTGTATATAAAAATAATGAGTTACCGTGGGCATTGCTTCCCTTCCACTCCTCCAGCAGGCATGATCCTGCATCTGCTCAGATGGAAGGGCCAAGGAAGGAAAAGGAGAACCATTACACATACCCCTGAGGCCTTAGGGGATGTTTCCTCATTCCCTCGGTTGGACATATGTAGTCATGAGACAATCATACTTCCACTGACTATGGTTCCTATTCACCTCACCCCGATTCCTTTCAGCCAAGGCCCCGCTCTGAAGCAAAGAGGAACGAAGAGTAAAAACGACGGCTCCTCAGCCTGGGAAACCACAGCCGACACAGCCTAGGTTGGGGCACTGAACAAATGTGCCTATGGCTAGAGAGCTGTCCCTGCCACCCACATGCCCCGGGTATGGCGGGGAGCTAACCAAACGTCCAGGCAGCTGGCTCTGCCTCCGCCCTGCTCCCAGCATCCTACCATGATGGACAGCCATGGCAATCAGCTTGGCCATGGTGGCCCCTAGCCCGAGGTGGGTATGAATATATGTGCTAGCCTGCATTGGCAGCCCTTAGCCCAGGATGTATCCTTGGGGATCTTCCAAGGACGCAGGCCAGGATAACCGCCTACCCACCCAAGGGCAGTCCCAGGCTAACACCTGCCAGCACCTAGACAGATGCACCGGTGGGTCCCAGGCCACCATCATGTCTGTTTTTACCCTGTGAGGTGTTGCTACCTCATTGTACAAATGAGCTAACAGAGAGGCCACACAAGGCCACTGGGAGGACTAGAACCCAAAATTAGTCATCTCAAACCCAGCCACACTAATAATGCTGCTGCAGTGTTAGAACAAGCCAGAGGTGTGAAATCTTTCTCTCGTGATAGAATTAAGAACAGGTCAACGCTGGTCACGAAGCTCACACGGCAGAGTTTTGAGAAGGAGAGTCTGAAGGTTGAGAGTTCTCTCCTGGCTTATGTAAGGAGATATAATATACAGCCATGGGATGGATTTCATTTTATTTATTTTTTTTGTTCTTTAAAAATAACTCCTATGCGTAGGCCAGAAGCAGAGGCCCTGCGGAAGGAGGGAGCCCCCTAGCATTCTGCCCCAAATCTCCAAAACCTTCTCGACAGACAGGTAAGCCCCTGGACTCAGATACCATGAAGCTGAGGGCTACTGTAAGAACCAAGATATGATTGTTTCCCAGAGGTGCCGTCAGGATGGATTCCACCTTCATTAAAGATATATAATAAATAATTTTGTATCTATAGTGCCCCCCTTTTGCCACCAAAAGGCACTCAAAGTACTTCACAACATGAAATAAATATAAAACAATATAAAGTCAATTTAACATTGAAATCCTTTTAAAAACAATTTAAGAGTGGAAAATAAAGAGGGAGGAGAAAAGACATTCAGGGGAAACAGCAGTGGCAGGGGTGTAGCTAGCTAGGCAGGAAAGGGCCCGGGTGCAGAAGATGGAATGGGTCCCCTGATGGGACATTCCTACATGTGTGTGGGGCCCCAGGCTCATTGGCCAAGTGCAGCAGCACCTGCCGCGCCTACTAGAGCTAAACCCCTGAGCAGTGGAATCCTAAAAGCACCTGGGAGGACAAACAAGTCCTCAGGTGCTTTTTAAAGATGAGGCAGGAGGAACGGAGACGGGTCCCTGGAGGAAGCATGTTCAACACCAAGGAGCCCACCACAGCAAAAGGTCTGATCACCTGCTGACTTAAGGCATGATGGTGGGATCCCCAAAGCACAAGTGGTTTATGCTTAATTCTCTGGAAGGAAAGAAGCTCCTGAACCCACAAGAAGCATTAATCTTTGTATCCCGTCATGTGACAACGCCCAATAGTCTATGGCTTCTAACATCGGCGGTACGTATTTCTGTCCATTTAGGCAGCTAACTCCCTGTAGCAATCCTTATTGTTGAACTCTCACCACCCTAGTGGGACTTGGTTCTGTCTTGCTGAACCAGCCTCAATGTGCCGTAGGTCTCAGCCGAGAGCTCTCAGCTTGTGCATGACAGAAGCGACCGTGGGTTTCATGTTGATTTATTGATGACCCAGCTGTCAGCGTCAGCCTCTCAGAGGCATGATTTTCAGTGGGAAGACAGTGGGCCAAATTCTCCTCTCGCTTGTTCTACTCATAAAATCAGAATAACCCTGCTGACCTTGGTGGAATTCTTTGGGATTTTATGCTGCTGCCGAGCTGGGTATTTAATTCGTGCCATTTGCCAGAGTGGGTCAGAGCTGGAACGAGTACCCATGCAAATAGGAAAACTCGTTGGCATCTTGGTAATCGAACTGACTCTGTTTTGAGAAGCACCTTACGGTCTGATGAATTAATCTAGTTACCGGCAAAGCGTTACCATTTGTGTATTTCCACGTTGCCAGCTCTTTCTGCCTGCACTTTATTTACCTTCTTCCTGGTTCCGAGTTTGCTTCCTAACCCAACTCACAAAACAAAATGGAGGATAGTGCTCTGATGTACTCAAAAGACTGGGTGGCGAAGGAGGTAAGGACATACGGTGCCAGGTAATTCAAAGTGATTGGCTAAAATGGAGTACCTAAGCAATGGATGAATACCCAGAAACGGGAAACGGGAAACATGGAAATCGGTAAAATGGCAAAATGGAAAGTCAGTAACTGATAATGGTATTTCCTAGAATTTCAATTGTCAATTGCTCGACTTGGTCATCAGTTCCCAAGTGGGCAAAACTGTTAGGCTGCTTGAAATTGCGGGTGGTTGCCTGTGAATGGCAAATCTGCTACCCATTTAAGCTCTAAAGTGGGAATCTGCCCAGCAAAGCTAGATGATGATGTTGGCAAGCTTAGTTTTTCTGCCAATTATTCCATTCAGTTTTCTCCTTCTGGTGGAAAGGGATAATAGCAATAATAATCTTTATATAGCATCCCCCTGCCATGGCACTCAACATCTTTTAATCCTCACAACCACCCTGTGAGGTAGGTTAGGCTGAGAGAATTGATGAGACTGGCCCACAGTGAGTTTCTGGCTAAGGCAAGACTCGAACCCAGGTCCCCTCATCTCCCACTCCAAGTACCACACACTAAGCCATCACACTACACTAGCTCGCATGGAATCTGATGGAATTTGATTTTCCAAAACCCAGAACAAGAAGCTCTTTTTCTACTACTAAAGGAGGTGGGGAGGCTCAAGTGTCACCAAAGTGACATGCAGAACGACAACTGACTTGTGATTCCTGGGTGATGTGATGCCATTTCATGCAAAGTGTCTGGGCTGGTGATAAGTAACACTCCCCCTTTCCTTCTGGATACATCACCATCGACCATGTTCAAGCAGCCCCAAGGGCCTTTGGATATTTGTTCTAGCTGGTGTAATAGCATTAGAGTCAAACTTTTCTGTCTTTCAAGGCTAAACTCATTTGTCTGGGAAACCAACAGAGAAAACTGCAACGATCCAGCCCATTTTTCTTTTCTAAGCAGCATTCAGCTCCTTATTTATATCACACACCACCTATTAAGCCAAGCAGATGCAAACACACTATGGTCCATCTATTAAGCCAAGCAGATTGCTCTGTGACAAAGTCCCAAATCCTCCCATAACCCATTATGAAAATTCTGCATCTCACAACCTCCAAGGTGCGTGAGGCTGACATCATGACAGCGGTTGCACACAACATGATTGCAAAAGTATAAGGCTCTGGAGGAACACAAATGGAGACAACCATCTGCTATGAACCACGTCCAGCTGTGCACCTCCACAGCTGGCCTGGGTCCATTTTGCCAGCTTGTCTGCTCTTTGGCGGCCAGATGCCTATCAGTTCTGCTCAAGAGCAGTGTTCGTTCATGCAAACACTGTATGCACAATAGAGTTCAGAGGGCAGGCAAGGAAAAGTTATTCCAGGCAGGGAAGTGGCCAACCAGGAATCAGAGCCTGGTGCCAGAAAGAGGCAGAAATAGGTAACGAGAGAGCCTGTTGGCACCAGAAGCCTTGCTCCAGAGAAGCATATGTGTGAAGCAGAGCATAGGGAGGGCCCACGAATTTGTCACTGCTGGGATTGTGCACGTTTTCGCAGAATTTGTCACTTGACCAAATTGTTGCCAAATTTGGCATTGCAGAATTGCAGCCCAAGTGGGACATACATTAAAGTAGCCAATGGAATGGCAGAAGTATAATCTAACCATTGGGATGCTGGCAGGTGCCAGGATATATTGGGTATTTTCAGACGTGACGGGGCCTGTATTGGCCCCGTCACGGAATCATCCATTGATCCCCTGCCGGGATCAAACCGGCACGTCCAACAGATGTGCTGGCTGATCTCGGCGGGGAATCGGGGAGGGGGTGGGGCTCGGCCGCCCGCATTGACCACGGCCCGGAATCCCGCCGCTGATTCCGGGCCATGGTAGGGGGACAGACGTTACGGTCCCCTTGATCACGGGGGGGAATCACATTCAACACGCAAACGGAGATGGTCCGGCCAGGACCTCCGTTTGCCTGTTGTGATTTCCCCCCCGTGATTCACGGGGGTGAACATCTGGGGGGGAACTTCCGTTCCCCCCAACAGACATTACGGGATTATGATCACCATGTGGGGATTCACCGTGGTTGAGCGTGATCTCGTAACGTCTGAAAATACCCACTGTGGTGCAATGGGGCCTCCTGCCACAACTGCCCAAGGGAAGCAGCCGACGATCCCCTGCTGGAGGGAAGAGCCCCTTGGGTCAAGAGGCCTGTAATGTAGTTTGAATTGTTTAAGATAGGAGATGTCCAAAACTTATGCAACAGTGTACTTGGGAAACTCATTTGCATTCAACATTTGTAGGATTTGGTTATCTTGCATAATTCATTCTGCTCACAGAATCCGGATTTTCTACTTGCAAAATTTCAGTTTTGAAGTTGCAGAATTTCAGGGGGGTGGGATTGTGGAATATATGTGGCCCTAAACCCCCTTCCCATGATAATGCCTTTGCTTCTCAGCTTAGCCCCCTTTCCACATAGCAAATCTCTGCATTCCTGTTCCTAATAAACCCAGATCCACTTCTTCCCTGAGGCCCATGCGACCACATGGTGCTGAGAAGCTAATCTGGCTCATCAAGCTGCTTCTCACAACTTCTTCTCTATTGCTTCTCACTGCTTCTTCAAAGAGAGGTGAGCACGCAGGCACGGTCTCACCAGGCACGCCCACAATAGAGCTGAAAATGAATATCCACGGCAAATAGCATAGCAAACGATTTTGCCTACTTCAAATCAGCGCTGATATAGTGGATACGAACAGCTGTTTGACTCCTGCTTCGTTTGCGGAAATGAACATCTGTTTTGCAGTATTTCGGTTCAGTTAGTGCAGTCACTTCGGGTCAGCTAGTGTGGCATTTAGCGCTATTGCGCACCAGCTGTTGAGTAATATCCCTTAATAGCGTGGAGACAACGAAACCAAAATACCGATGAATACTGAAATTCCGCAAATACAGCGCAGCTGTGTTATAATGTGCGTTGTTATAGCATGAGTTTGGCTGTAATAGGGCACAAGGCATGGCTCCCAGTGTGTTCTATCACAAATGGATTTACCAGCACAAAGCGGTGTGTTGTGACAACACCGTTCTGGTTAGAGCCATGAGGTCCGGCTCCCAAATACACCCTTATAATGAGGTTGCAGTGCACCAAAATACCTAAGCAGAGGGATATGTAAATATCATTTCCATGGCAAATAATTATTCAGTGAACTATCCAAAAATGCCAATAATATTTGTGAATATGAAAAGACCTATTTGCTTCAGCTTTAACCCCCACCCCCACGATGCCATGCTGGTAACTGGTGTGCCTCTTGGGTACGTCATTTCATGCACATGCTTGTGAGTTCATGAGAATCCAAAACACGGGACTGGCAACTCACCATTGCTGGACCTCCTTCTCTGTAACTGCAAGAGAAAACAAGAAAAAAAGGGGGGAGTTAGCCGTGCACAGCCTTTTCCTTAGGTTTTTTTTTCTCCTTTTAAAGATCATCACTGCCTCTTACATGCCAAATTCCGTTACGCCCGCTAACAACATTTGATATGCCACTTTCTCAGTTGGTGAAAATCAGGATTGCCTCCAAAACTTCAGCAAGGCAAAGCAATAACTACTTATACCATCTGGCCCCCTTGGTACAATGGAGTAGGGCCAATTTACACCATCTGGGCATATGACCCTTTCATTCTGTGCAATTGTTTCAACTTACACTGCTTAGGAATATAAGGAGCTGCCTAACTGAGTCAGACCAATGGTCCATCTTAGCCCAGTATTGTCACAACCTGACACAGCAGGAGGGCCAGGGTCTCCAGCAAAGGCCTCACCCAAGCATGCTACTAGAGATCCGGAATCGGAGGTGGAATCTGGGACCTTCTACATGCAAAGCATGTGTTCTACCACCTGAGCCACATCCCTAAGCCACAGATTCCACCTGGAATCTGACCCTCTGTCTCTCAATCTAGCCAAGAGGAAGGTGTATGCAGAGGGAGGCAATTTGTTTCTTAAGGGTCATTCACACAACACTCTTGTAGAATGGGCAGTGTCACAAACCTACATTCTGAATGTGGTATGAAATCCCTACTGCTTCCTTTACTCCTTGATGATCTCTTGTTCTCTCCCACTCAATGCGAAGAGTTTGCTTGCAAGGATCTGATTATCAAGTAACAATGGTGTTGTGTGATTTGATTAACCCAGAGCAAGTGTCAGTTCCTGATACAACATTTCCTATTTGTCATTTCCCACCTCCAAATGAGGTGGGGCCAGAGAATCTTGGAGCAGGAACTCCCTCCCTCCTCCACTCGTCTTCTGGAACATTGCATGCAGGGCTATCACAACAGTCCTCCTCTATGCCCTTTGCGTTGTGGGAAATGCCACAATGAAGTAGGGAGAGGCCACTGGAATGTAGGCAAATCAGTAGTTGTGTTAACACATTGTATGGGACAAGACAAACAAAGATGAAGGAAGAACTAGTTTAGCAAAATTCATATCCTGGTTTAGCCATGAACTCCATTGGGTGGCTTAAGGAAGTCACATCTCTTAGCCTCAGTTTTCCCCATCTGTAAAATGGGAATAATAATGAGTTACCTCAAAGGTCTGTTGGGTATATAGGAATTGAAAAGCACTATAAAAACTGAGAGGGCTAGATAAATTATTATTATTATTATTATTAACAAACATTTATATAGCGCCAGCAGTGTACCTGGCACTTTACAAAGTAATAAAATAGACAGGGTCCCTGCCCCTAGGGCTTACAATCTGAGAGACAGGAGCTGGGGGAGAGACTTAGGAAGGGGAACAGAGGGATAAATGATAGGTAAGTTCTGCATTCATAAGAAGGAAGGGTTTGTGCGACTGAGGGTGTTTTTAGACAAGTGCCTCCCCACCTATTCCTCCCCACCTATTACACACCAATCATCCACCCATTATGCATGATGCAGGGCTTCAAAGGGGGGGGGGGGGGGGAAGCGACCCTGCAACATGCAGATGGGTGGGTAATACGTGGGAGGCACTTGTCTAAAACACCCTAAGTCTATGGTTCTGACTTGTTCCATACCTGAGAAAGGGCGCTGTGTGGCCCAAAAACTTGCCTGCTCTCGCCAACACTAGTCGGTCCAATAAGAGAGACCATCTGTACTACTCTGCCTCCATCTCTTGTATTTGGAGCTAACATGGAACCACACGCCGGGAGCACATAACACCGGTGCTCTGTAATCTACCCTGGTTACCTATTGTATTCCGAGCACAAATCAAGGTGGACCCCCTTATCTGGCAGATCGCCTGGCCTACCATGTCCCGTCGCGGCCTCTGCGGTCAGCGGGGGGCACCCGCCTGGAGATGCCAGTTTGTAACTGGGTCTCCATGGCGAGGAGGGCATTTTTGGCCACTGCTCCACAGCTGTGGAACCCCCCTCCTGGGAGGTTCGTTTATGGCCGGCCTTTAGGAGGCAGCGTAAAACCATTCTTTTTACAAGGGCGTTTGGCAGTGGGGGTTGGGGTGGAGAGGGGTTGGGGGGGACGGTGTGGGGTTGGGCGGGGTTGTATGCTTTGTATTTATGGGTTTTGTTTTTATATTTTGTATTTTAATATTGTAAGCCGCCCTGAATCACTTTTGGTGGGAAGGGCGGGGTACGAAGTTTGAATGAACAAATTAATAAATAAAATAAAATAGACTTGGTGCACTAGCTACAACCTTTCTCGTTCCCCTTTAGTCATGACACAGTGGGTTAAAGACACCTCTCCTTTCTGGAATATTGACAAATTAAACATCAAAAATCGCCTCCCTCCCCACCCATCCGGCTCTCCAGATGCTGGCGCGCCGACTTTCAGAGCTGTCTGCCGGGGCGGTTTCCTTTCTCCCTACCTGGCATCTCAGATTCCGCTGTCACACTCTCTCCCCGCTGACTGCCTAAGTCCTCAGAGAAAGTGCTGGCTGATGGTTTCGAGCGCTTTTGATGTCTTTGCTTGTCAGATCCCTTTTGGTATTAATTTGAAGCCTCAGAACTCTGCCCCCCTCTGTGTTTTGATGAACAAGCTTCACACGGAGTGTGTGAAGCGTGCTTCCTCCATCCCCCTCTTCCCCACTCCCCTTATTACTATTTTTATTCCTCGACTGCCAGGCGTCCTCCTTTTAGCTGCTGTCAGCTGCACAGGCACACGTGTGGTAGAATCGCTCTCTGTGGATTCATAAATTCCAGCGGCACAGTTTCAACCACCGTGTAGGTAAAGAAAGGAATGGCCGATCTGCCATGAGACATAAGTGTTCTGCTCCTGGATCTGCCCCTCACACCCTTGGAAGACCCTCAGCAACCCATTTAAGCCAACTTTTACCTCAATGCCCCCATGCAGAAAAAGGGGACCTTATAAACACCTCTCAGGCCACGTTCATACGTACAAAACTAAACCCATTAAGCACTTCCTCAGTATCATCATTCACACTACATTCTCAAACCAATGTAGTACCGCCGCCTACTGCCCCTAGTGGTCATCTCTTGGAAGTTCACATGACAATGCCTACTCCTTCACGCCTTGCATGCAAAGCACCCTGGGATGAATTCCACAAAGTGCTTGGAAGGAGAGACACCTTGCGCTGGGAATGTTTTGTATATCATGTTTACCCGATGCCCACCAAACACGGAAAGGTTTCACATTACAAGGTATTCATTTTGGTTTAGAAAGTGAAGGGGAGTATCTGCTCCTGATTATGCTGGTGCCCATACTTCTTCCGCCGCGAGCTGCTTGCAGGAGGGGCAGGGTATAAATGTATTAAAATAAAATAAATAAATAAAAGTAAAATTAATACTGTTGCTTGATGTGCAAACAATATCGAGGGACAAGTGAGGTAAGAACTTTTAAAATCGATTTAGCTCTTCATGTGAATCTGGCCTCAGTGAGTCAACAGTCTCCACAAGCCCTCTTACAAGCAATGAACAGAAGCATCATGGAGAGCAAAATGATGACTGGCTTTGTCCACCTGTTAATCTGCGACTGTAAAGCACTGTAGACGCCTAGTAGCGCTATAGAAATTATTAGTGATAGTAACAGCAGTATAGCCAGACTCTGTCCAAATAGAGACACAGAGGCAAAGTTGGAGGAGGAGGCATTTTATATTCTGTTGGTCTGTGATGTACCTGATCTGTGGATAAATGGCTCTTTTTATCTCGTGTCTGAAGCACGATGTAAGGAGGAGGGGCACTTTCCACTGGGGGCCCTGTTTATTTCTATAATGCACTACTTATTTCATTAAATTTATCTCCCACTCTTCCCTGTCAGTTTTTTGGCTGGTAGCAACATAAAAATGGTATATAAAAAGATATAAATAAAACACGTACAAATCCCCAACACTCTCCCAAACCCTATCCTTGCCTGTCTAAAGAAAAAGGTCTTCCTGGAAATTCTCAGGTTTGGGCTCTCATGAGCCTCCAAGGAAAGGGAGGAGCTCCTTAGTTCCGGCTTGGATCCGGGGGGTGGGGGCTGAATAGCAGGTCAGGATCGGGTCATCACCCAGGCTGAGGAACAAGAGGGGTGAGGCACAGGTGAGGATTGGATCAGGCTCAAGTGAGGGCAAAGAACTGGGAACAGGCATGAGACGGGGACAAGGAGCAGACTGGAGAAAGCAGGAACAGAACTGGTCAGGCTCAGGCCGGGACAGGAAGTGCTGTGCAGGAAGTACAGCTTCCTGTAGCCACTGGAGAACCTTGTAGCCTGGCAAGGGGGGCAATCAGAAGGCTGCGTGTGTGGCCTAGCCAGCAGTGGAGCCTACAAGGTGGCTACCAAGAACACTTCTTTGGGTGCTCTAACCATATGAGCTTGGTGCAGCGATGAAACTTGCAATAGGGCACTCCCGGCTGACTGACCTCAGGCACCGCGATGGAACATAGGGGACAAGATGGTCTTGCAGATAAACAAGGACCAGACTAAGGTCACTTTCAGACCGACCTCCCCCCCCCCCCCAGCCTTCTGACTGCCCCCCTTGCCAGGATACACGGTTGTCAACAGCCACAGGAAGCCAGGTGGAAGGAACAGCACGGAACTTCCTGTCCGGCCTGAGTCTGACCAGTTCTGTTCCAGTCTGCTCCTTGTCCCTGTCTCATGCCTGTTCCCAGGTCTTTGCCCTCACGTGAGCCTGATTCAAGCCTGGCCTATGCCTCACCCCTCTTGTTCCTCAGCCTGGGTAATGACCCAATCCCCACTCTGCTCCTAGACCCAATCCTGACCTGCTACTCAGCCCCCTGGGATCCAAGCCAGAAGTCTGCCCATGCCTCAGAGGAACCCACCCTTACAAAACTAGGAAATACACACACATGTGGGGTTCTTCCTCTTTGACCTCCTGATCCTTGAGGGTACACTTGGCTAGATTTTCAAGCTTTTCCCTGCAACCATCAGGGGTCGAAATGACACAGTCTTAGCCTCAAGATGCTCTGTTAGGGCAAGTCACTCTGGAATGAACGGAGCTTGCATTGGGAGGATTGGAAGTACGAAGCTCATTCACACAGCTTGCCTCCCATCTTCCTGCCGGAGAAGGGAGCTGACCATGGGTGGGTGTTATGAAAAGGTTTACCAGGCACAGGAACTCAAGCTGCCAACCTTGGCAAAGCACCACTTGGTCTAGGGCTGACTCACCAAAGTGGGGTTGTTAGCATGAATTTCCTTGCCTTACAAGCCCCTTCACACAACATCCCTGACCCCTGCGTTGGCTTCCCACTTGGGCACAATGTAATGTGAATGGGCCCTTAGTTTTTAAGCCAGAGCAGGGACTTTTTCCTAAGCGGATGGGTCCATGGAACAGAACTTCAATAATAACGAAAAACCACATCCAGTATCAAGCTGTAGGCCTCAAACCAGCAATTTCCAGGCTTTTAAGGCAGCAACTAGCTTCACAGCACCACTGCCATAATGCCCAGAGTTTGACTTGTGGTCCCTTGCTACAGCGAGGCCACACCTCCTTGGGTTTCTGATTGGTCACCTCTGGGTATAGTCTCCCCAGAGAAACAGGAAGCTGGCAGACCAATACTGGGGTGTCTGCGCTCAGCCTGAGCTCCAGCCCTTGTTTCTGATGGAACCCAATCTTTTTCTGCCCTCAGCTTCATCTTATCCTGTTCCGTCTGAGCCTGTTCCCCCTCAAGCCCGTTCCTGAGCTGGTTCTCTTTTAATCCTGACCCTGTGCATGTCTCCACTGCTGCCCACAGATGGTCCCAAAGTCCACCCATGTCCCAAACCATGACCCCTTATAATAAGACTCGTGACAGAATTGGCAATAGTTATGTTTTTGGTTTCACTTGAGTATTGCCAGATCTGTCAGGAGTCTCATTGTAAGGAGCAAAGACAGAGACGTGCATGGGCTTTGGAAAACTGGTGACTCAATGAGAACAAAAGAAATGGCCATTCTGGATCAGCATCCTGTCTGCACCAGTGGCGTACACAAGATCCTTCATAGGGAATGCACAAGATATAGGGAACCTCGTTGCCTGTCATTCACTCCCAGCTTCTGAAGGTTTGATTTCCCAACAGCTTGGCTAATATTAATTATTATTATTATTATTATAAGCTTTTCTATAGCGCAAGCAATGTACTTGGCGCTTTACAGAGAATAAGATAGACACGGTCCCTGCCCGAGAGCTTACAATCTAAAGACAGGGGGAGGGGAGACAGGGAAGGGGGAACAGCCATTGATAAACCTGTACTCTGCAAACTTAAGATTGATTGATTGATTAGGACTTGTACTTGGACCATTACCCAAAGGCCATCTGTCATAGGGGGGTCAGGGCACAGGGAGATAGAAGGGGAGCCCTGGAACGGAGAGGGCAACCAGGGGGGCGGGAGCAGGGTAGCAACAAGGTAAGGGAAAACCTCTCGGCCAGACTTTGTTCCCAGGAGACTAATGCTTGGCATGAGAGCCAGGGGAACCCAGCCCAAGTGAGCTCACGGCTCATCATCAAGGTTGAGGAAAGGGAACAAGGAACCAGAACCGGGAATCAGGGAGCTAAGGAATCCGAGAGCAGGGGGAATCAGGGCACTAAGGGATCAGAGCTATGGAACACAACTAAGGCCAGAACACACAGACTGGGAACAACACACACCGGACACAAGTCTAGAACAAGGCAAAGTACAAGGAGCTAGAGTAAGGACATAAACGCATATCAGGGCCAGCGTGGGGAGGAGAGCAGCTGCTCCACCCAACTTTCTGTGGCTACCAGTAGGCTTTAAACATTGACCAGCAACCAATCAGAAAGTTGGGAGGCAGGACTGGGGCAAGGGGTCACAGCTGCGGAAGGGTGTGGCACAGCGAGGAGTGGGAGACATAGGGAGGAGGGAACTAGGCTGCGGTCAGACCGAAGCAGCACTCCAAAGCCGCCAGAGCTTCAAGGCCTGACACCATCAAAGACAATAGCAAGACCTCTACCGCCTCCAAGAGGGCTAAATTCATGCTTAAAGCTAGGAGTATGCTTAAGGCTCTGATAAGAAAGAGACAATAGCCAGTGTAGCACAACAAATAAGGTGTTGGAGCTGAGAGACAAGGGATCAAATCCAGCCATCGCCATGAACTTCCTGGGTGGCCTTGGTCACTCTCTTTCAGCCTCAATTCCCCCATCTGTACAATGGAAATAATAATGACCTTCCTCACAGAGGGTCAGGATGAACTAGATATGGAATGAAAAGCATTTTGTATATGGAAAGATTAATAGTTTAGTGAGGTGTCATCAAGATGCCATGTGCTGAAGATGAAGAGAAGGAACTTGGGATCTATTAAATATTGAAGAAATTCCAGATGCGCATGACACTACCCATCTCAATCCCAGCACCGGCCAGATGTTTCTATTAAAAATGCAACAAAGCACCCCGAGGCCTCCATACCAGAACACCAGCCTGGTACTGACAGCCTCTTTTCTGCCCATGCCTTATTTTGTTCGTAGCATCAATTAAGCTGAATCTCACTTTGACAGTTGCCAGCAGACCATCGCCATGATTATGGGCTTTCATCTCTTTAAACGGAGAGGATGCGGTGCGTGTGATTATGCATTTAGGCAAGGAGGGCTTGGAAGGCTTCCTTGCATGCTAACCCTGAGACAATGTGGCGTAGCCCTTTGGTAACAGATACCGAGAGAATGAACTGAATGACAGACAGACAGTCTTTGGGGGAAGGACCCAGTTGCACTCAGGTAAGTGAAGCGGAGGGCCAAGCAAGCAGGGGAGGTTGCTGGCACCTGTTTATTTCTCTTGTGGCATCCAGGGATAGCAGCTGGCACAGGGCATTAGCACAGAACTTGATGCCAGGAGGCTGGCTGCAGAGGCAATGTGCTTGTTAGTCATTTCCTCTGTATCGCGCAGCTAAATAAATAAATAAATAAATAAAGGTCTGAAATTGACTAGGATAATGAGGGCGAGTGGAAACATGTCAATGTGTGAGCAGCTGATAAAAATAGAGACCCAAGACGCATGAATGTTGCCAATTACCTTGCATGGCAAGGCACCAAATAAAAGAAAGCAATTTTCTATCAGGAATATTTATAATGCGCTTGGCAAGAAGTGTAGAGCGGGGGGAAAAAAACAGGTGTGGGCTGGCACGAACACAGCACCAGGAGCGATGCAGACAGTATGGAATAGATATGGCGCCAGCAGACCTGGCACCAGCAGGACAGGTGGGAGGGAGCTAATGAGACCAGCGGCTTCAGGATCAGATCCTTAGCGGGTGTAAGCACGCATACTGCCATTGGCTTCACTAAGGTGATGCTGATTTTCCACCATCGGAAGAACTATGCCCGGTAACTTTGCTTTTATTTGTGGCAGGAGTGAGGAACCTCCAGTTGGGGACCAAATCCAGCCTCTGATTCAATTTGATTTGGCCGCTTTCCAGTGCCTGGGTCTGGCCCATGGATCCAGTCTCTACCCCCCAAGCACTGAAAGACTGAGCTCAGAAGAAGGGAAAGGAGATGAGGGCGTGCACTCAAGGATAAAGGACGGATCCGTAGCCTAGATCCATGATCTGGACCCTCTTCTTCCTTCCTTCCTTCCTGAGCACATCCCTTATGCACCTCCACCCCCGCCTCCCATCCAGCCAGCCTTTCAAAGTGGCTTGTGAGAGGAGAAAGGTCCCTCCACCTAACCTAGGGACCCCACTCACAGTCTAGGTTCATTTCATCTCCTTGTTTGAAGTGCTCCCCCCTGCATGGCGCCCACGAACCCACCCCCTTGCACCAATCGCGGACACACACACACACACCCCTGACCTCGTCTAGTTTAAAAACACCCTCAGTCTCTGCCCCAAAGAGCTGACAATCAAAATCAGGGGGAAAGGAACCTTTTCCTTCCTAGGGATCACTTTGAAAATTAGTACATACTCTGGGGGCTGCAAAGACGATGGGGTGGAGGGCGCTAAAAGGGGTGAACTCAGGAGCAGGAGGGTCCATGGATCGGTCTCCTATTCCTGTATGCAGGCCCTCATCTCTGTTCCCTTACCCTGAGCTCCGTTTTTCAGTGTTTGGGGGTAGGAACCAGAGCCAGAGAACTGGAAATGGGATGTAAAAACTAGCATTTGGCCCCCAGGCCTGAGGTTCCCCATTCCTCATCTAAATATTGCCATAGGTCGGACCCCTGGGCCACAATGGCTACAGAAGGGGAAGAGGTTAACACAGACGGCAAATATATATTTTAACCAGAATAGCCTGTCTTGGCTTGAAGATTGGAAGCCTCTTGGGAGAATTTGAATGCTGAAGCAGCTGGGGAGTCTTTGGCACCTGGATTGATGGACAGGATTTCTGCTTCAGAATCACAGCAGGGGGGGAGAGAGTTTTCAACCCTTATTTCAGCAGCGCTGTCTTGCAGGAAAGGCAAGAAACAAGCCTTGTAAGAGGGCCAAGCACCTTGGGCTTAATGAGGCCAGAAATGACCCATTCGATCAGAAAGCTACAGTGGCTTCTGCTTTCTGTGTTCAGGGGCACTGATGGGCTAAACCTGCAGGGATAACGGTGGGTGTAATGGCTAAGTGCTTTATATTTGGAGGGGGTGGGGTACGGTGGGGTGGGGGACCCTGATTCTAGTTTCGCCTTAGCCAGAAACTCATTGGGTGACCATGGGCCAGTCACAGTATTTTCTCAGCCTAACCTACCTCACAGGGTTGTTGTGAGGATTAAAAAGCTGTGTTTATTTGTTATACATGAAGCTCTCCCAGTGCCATGGCAGGGGGTGCTATAAAAAATAAAGATGATTCATTATTATATGCCGGCCCCATTGTGCCGTGAAGCAGCTGTTACTGGAAGTCCCTAGTTGCAGCCCATGGAGCAGAGGTGCCCCTTGCTTGTGGACCATATACAGTCCACCCTCCCTTTAATATGGCCCATGGAGCTCTCCACAGGTTGGGGAGAAGGGGAGCAGGAGGCCCACCCACAGAGCCTGCCAGGCCCCTGCCACAACATGTCCCATTTCCACCTCATCACACCCCTGATGTAGAGATCCACTAGTCGACACTGGCTTTCCCTGCTCTGCTCCCTGACATCCATGTTCTTCCTAAATATTTCCCTATCTAGTGAATGGTTTGCCTAAGCTCTGGTATCTGGTATACAGACTCCAATTGGTTATTGGCTTTCTTAAAGAAAGAAGGTCTCTGTGACAGGGTTACAGCGATGTGCAGCACTCCACCCCAGAGCAGGACGCTGCAAGGGGAGGGTCTGGGGTTGCTGCCCCTTCAATGGGCAAGCTGAGCCAATCGATGTCAGCTGATTTTTACACCTGGGCAAGTCTGCAGCCTAGGTAAGGACAGAATCCCAGTGTGTCAAGGGGGTTGTTGTAGAATTGAAAGTTGGAGAGAGAGCTGTAAAGCAACAGCCTCTTCTATGCGGTAGGCTGAAAGGGAAGCCTGCTAACTACAGAGCTGGAGATCTGTAGCATCGACAACTAACCCTGACAGAGTGTGGCCCTGCAGGTGGGAGAAACCTGGGGTACTGGGTTGGGTGTTGGCTGGCTACCAGAGATTATTGGGGATACCCCTTACTTTGGTGGTTTCGGGAACTAGCTATGGGAGGTTGGAGGCCAGTAATCAAACAAGAATAGAGCTGCCCTGGGCAGAGAAAGCTCTTCTGTGGCGGGAAGCCAAAGCTAATTCCCCAAGGCAACACACTGGCCATCCTCCAGGAGGAGTGGCTACAGCTGGCTGCCACAACCTCCCACTGAAACTTAACAGAACTCGTGCTCCTAAATCTCTTGGGTATCTCTGAGAATACCGCTTTTGGTCACTGTAATGGGACACGTTGTGGCCCCTTTAAGACCAGCCTGCCTATCACTTTTGCCCCGCCCCTTGTGAGCAGTCTAAAAGGGTGAAGGCTGGAGAACCAAGGCAGTCTGCTGTGAACTGCCAAAAGGGAAGGAGTTCAGGCTGTAGCCTGGGAGCTGGCCTGGGTCCTGAACCTACAAGATAATGGAGCAGAGCTGAGGACCCAGGATGGCAGCCTCAAACCTAGGAAGGAGACTGCCCTGGAACGTATTTGGGGAGTGCTGGTAGCCCTGTGTCAACACTGTGTGTACTGATTGATGCTGGAAGACTGGGGGGAACTGAGAGAGGAATAAAGCAGTGATTAAACCAAAATCCTGCCTGAGAGTGTTTGGAGACATAATCCTGCAAGGACTTACGCCGGCCCAAACAGCCACTCATCACAGTTACCTTGGCTTTAATGCACCCTGCTTTGAAAATGATCTGTCCGCTTCACTGGAAAATCCCATTTCTCCTGCACAGTCTAACACTTGAATAATCTGGAAGGACACATTTGAAAACAGGGGTTTGGTGGCAGGTACCTGGGCTAGGCTGGTTGGAGGTGGGTCAAAAGCGTGGTGGTCAGCCTAAGAAAAGCTGGATGGTAAATCAAGGTTACAGTCAGGAGTCAGAGCCACAAAATCAGAGGGACCCCAAACCCAGAGAGTCTGTAGCACTGGTCCGCAAACCAGAACAGGTACAAGCAGGGATATCTGAGCCAAGAGAGGGGCATGGTCTATCTCTAGGAGTCTGGGGATATATGCCAAAGTTCTTTTATATAATGCTTAGCAGCCAATGGGAAAATAAGGCTGGGTCAGCCAATCAGAATCCATGAATGCAGCCATGTCAAGAGAGATTAGGCCTGGCACTGAGGTTTCATGGGTGATTCAAGTGGCCAAGGGGTCCTAGCATTTGCCTGAAGCCCTGGTGGATAGAAGGTTCAAGAACAGTGGATCCTCACACCCAGAAAGAAAAGGAACCGTATCTAATACTTCAAACCTGACGAAACACCATCAACACTGCAGGGCTAATAGCCTAACACGGCAGGAGACAAGTTCTTCCAGTATTTCCATAGCTAAGAGGTATTCCATATGGTCACTGAGGAGAACAGGAACAAATCTCTTCGGATAGTTATATGGCTTCCTGTATTGGACAAGGGGCTGCAGGGTGAGGCCGAAAAGGGACCAGAGGTAAATCCCTGTAGGGGTGCAGCCCTGAGAAGTAAACCAGACAGTGGCACCGTTTATCCCTTTAAGCCAACTGAGGCCGAGACAGCCAGGGGTTAATATGCTGGCAGTAAGTAGATGTTAGCCCAGGTGTTGAGCTTAATAGTATCATGACCAGAAGAGGGCAGTCAAATGAGCAGGGCTAGGGCTTACAACAGCAGTACAGCCCAGTAGCAGACAGACTAGACTACAAGAGAGACAGACTACAAGAGAGAAGGCTCAAGGCAGTAGGAGCGGAGGCCTGAGAAGATGGCATCCCTGTGTTATCAAGGCTGGCCAGTGTAGAGTGGCATCAGAGGAAGGTGCAGAATTATGTGGCTGAGAGCCTAACAAGGGGGCTCAGCTTAAACAGACAGGACCACTTGTTGTTCAAGAGGGACGGAGTGGCAAACATTCCTGTTTGGGGATTTGCGTTGTGTGCGTGCCGTGTAAATACAAAAGCGCTGGTCGTAAGAAAACCAGAGTGATGGAGATACTTGGAGGGAGGGGCGTGTGTACATCCTGTGGAAATTTGCCACTACTCGCCCATTAGCAGTTCAGACATCTCCCCCATTTCTTCTTGAGCCTCTTGGTGCCTCAGTTTTCTGGCAGTAAAATGGGGCTCCACAGCCGTTTCCTAGGTTGCAGGAGAAAACGGCAGGGTCCTCTGCTACTGTGGCTACGGGGATGAAAGGGGAAGAAGAGAAATGGGTTCATCGCCAGAGCATGGAGAAGGCAGGGGACGCAGCAAGGCATGTCAGAAGGGGGTGGGGTGGAGAGCATTGCACAGTAGGGGAGGGAGGTCAGATCCGATTATTTATGCTAATTGTTCTGTCTCCTTCCCTCTCTCTCTCTCCAGCTGCAGTTCGCTTGCTGTATCAATTAAGAAACTTGTACTTTTTTTAGCATGGAAAAAATGCCGGTAACTTTACACTGCAACTAGGGCGGATGGAGGAACTGCTGGCTTGTAGCCTGGACCACCCCACCTCCGGGATGCAGACTCCGGCCTCCAGAAATCCACTAACAGCAGCCGCCAACATGCACTGTTCCTCCTGTTGCCCCCATGCCCACCCTGCAGCAGGGAGAGCATGGTGCTGCCCTCAGCGCTTGGCAGAGCATGGTGCTGGGGAAGCCAAGAGTCTTATTTTTTTTTCCTGAGGCCCAAAACTTCTCTCTCGGGGCTGAGGCTCAGAGCTCGTATAATGCAGTGGATTGGTGGGCTAGGGCTCACCGGGCTTTCCAAGGGGATCTGAAAGAACAGGATGGGGTGGGCGAGGAAGGCAGCTATGGGACAGCCTAGCGAAGGGACAAATGAAATTAAACCCAGTAGAAAGAGATGAAAGGAAAGAGGAGTAAAAATTCATTAACCGCAAGTGAGAGCAGCAAGGTGCCTGAGCCACAGTTTGCTGCTGTGATTCTGGAGTCCGCTTTTCTACCTCGATTAAATAAATATAACATGGTGCTTCATAATGGTGCAACGTACAGGAAAGTTTCCCCGAGGCGTCTTAGCTTAGCACCTCAAAGCAAACTCTGTCCTTAGTGGGCTCTTTCCTTTTCTGCACAGGGTAGCTAATCCACAAAAGACTCCAAGGCAGCGAAAGAAGCAGCTCTAAACAGGTTTAAATAAAGTGATTAGGCACATTTTGCAACAGAGGGAGTGGGTGTGAGTGTGGGTGTCTTTCTGGGGGAAGAGGCTCAGAAGCCTTATAATAATACTAAATGAACTAATTTGGGGGCCTGATTTGAATTGATTGCGTGAGTGAAAATTTGGAATAATGGTAGCAGAAGCAAATGTTAATCCAACCTACCTTCAATCCTTCCTAAAAAACTACCTTTCCCTAGCTCCTCACTCCCAGAGACTGCTCCCTGACTACTGTCCTGTCTCTCAGGACAATAGTCTAGTCTTCACCTATAAAGCTCTTCATAACCTCGCTCCCCCCTACCTCTCTGCGCTTATCTCCCTCCATACTCCAGCCCGTGCACTTCTCTCCTCCTCTGTCCCTTCTCTCACCTTTCCAAACCTTCCCTGCTCCCCTAACCGTCTTCTCCCTTGCTGCCCCCCATGCCTGGAACTCCCTCCCTGTCCACATCTGCCTTGCCCCCTCCCTTCATACCTTCAAATCTCTCCTTTCACTCTGCCCGACCCTTTATCCTGCTGATCCACTATTTCCTATACCTATGGTCTGCGTACCCTTATCCTTGCCACATGGACCTGCCTGCTGTCATTCTCATCGTAACCAAGCCAAGTACATGCACCTGAGACCTCACATCTTCATGAATGTTAGACCCCTTGTCTCTCCCTCTGTTCCCCTTCCTAAGTCTCTCCCCCAGCTCCTGTCTCTCAGATTGTAAGCCCTAGGGGC
>QEPC01005805.1:1647435-1682051 GCA_003113815.1 Sphenodon punctatus
ATAATCTCAGGGTCCTCTTCTCCCCTGTAACTAGGCTAAGCACTTGAACTTGTGACTTTTCAATTTAATGAATGTATCCCTGTCTCTTCCTATGTTCCTCTCTCCCTTGTCTCTCCTAGATTGGAAGCCTCCTGGGGCAGAGACCTGTTTCTAATGAATGCTTGTTCATGCCCGACACATTGCTGGTGCTACATAAATAACAGTAATGAACAAACCTCAGATCCCCTCAGGTGTAAAGGAGCTGTGGGCTCATTCTGAATCCTGTAAGAACCAGACCCGCTCCTGTTGAGATTCAGGGTACGAGAGACTTCTACTCATTTCACATCCCATCAAGTATAACAGAGTAACTGGACTCGCTCACTCCAGAACTTGTACAGCACAAACAAGCTTAGCATCAGGGCCCCATGATGTTCCCCCATTAGATCAGGAGGCCGAGATCCTATATCTGGGTGGAGCACTACATAGACAAGTATGGGAGGGTGCCCAAGGCTGTGCATGCAGCAAGCTGCCTTCAGAGGTGTTGGAGGAAGCAGCAGGTTGATTCTCTCCCGTAGCGGCACTATGAGCTCACCCCTAGGCTGCTGTCGCCCGCTGTCGTCGAGCTGCAGAGCAAAGGAGGAACGTGCCACCTCTTTAAAGCATCCAATTAACCTTTGGAAACTGCTGACTTGCAGGTTGTGTGTGGAGAGAGGGAGCTTTAATTGGCCACGGTCTCCCACAGAGGAGGCACCTTTCATCTCAGCTCCTTCGTAACCCCACGGGTAACCAGACTGCAGGGCCGAGGTTCTGCAAACGCCACCCTCAGCCACACCGGCTAAAACCGACTGAATCTTCCTCATGAAAATGTATTTATTTTACAAACGTTTCTTACCCCGCCCATCCTGCCACGGACAGCTCTGGGCGGCTCACCATTCATCAATAAAAGCACTTAAAAGATCCCAAAACAAGGAGGAATGAAAATATTCCAAACCACCCCCCACCCTAACCCATCCTCCCCATCAAAGGCCAGGCGGAACAGTCATGTCTTACAACAGCGTCGAAAAGAGGGGAGCTTCGGGGCCAAACGGGCCTCCATGGACAGGGGGTTCCACAGCCCTCCCCATCGTGGCCCCCCGGCAGACTTGGGGGACCTCAAGAAGAGCACTCCCCGATGACCGCAGGGGCCGATCCAGGCCCTAGGGGATGAGGCGGTCCCGAAAGTAGGTCGGGACAAGGCCGTTTAGAGGGCAAGCACCAACACCTTTAATTGAGCCAGGAAGACTATAGGCAGCCAGTGCAGAGATCAAAGAACCGGTCGGTGTAATATGTTCCCGGCCCTCAAGTGAGAAGTCGTTTCTCGAGGAAATGCACCCAGAGAGACACATGGCAACCGAGTGCTTGCTAGTCCCGGTAGGCGGGGATCTGCAGTCCAGACTCTCCCATCACGCTCAGGGGAGTCTGACTGCTGGATTTGGCCTTCGTGAGGTAATCGGAGAAGCTCCCACCACACCTGCCTCGCTCTTCTCCCTCCCTAGAGTTTGGGCAATGGCGATTCCACACAACCCTCCCCCCAGCTACTGCTGAAGAGCCACACGGAGACTTCCAAAGGAAATTCAGCTGCAAACATAATTAGTTCAGTCAGCCAGGAAGTCAGTTGCAGGGCCTTTATCATGGGCCGCAAGCACCGTGGTGAACCCAGTTTGGGGGCACTAGTAACATGGGTGTAAAAAATGGGGCAGGGAGGACACGTCCTCTAGGAATTTAGGGCGGGCGGTGACACATGTTTCCCACTACGGCAGGAATCCATGAACTAGAATCATAGAACGGAGTTTGGAAAGGGTCTTAAAGGTCATCTAGGCCAAACCCCCTCCTGAGGCAGCAGGCCCTTGACCTCGAGCATCCCTTGACAGATGCTTGCCCAGTCTTTTCTTGAAAACCGCCGGGAAAGTAAATCGCCTAAGGAGCCAATGAAGGCCCTGCAACATGTATTTTACATAAGTGTTCCTTAAAAATGTGCAGAGGTGGCAACTCTAGGCCCCAATCCTTCTGGATGGCAGAGCCATGTTGGAGATGGGCTGGGGCGAAGGAGTCCTCCTGCCCATTTTGGACATGGCCATATACCTCTGTCCACCCCACCCCTCCATCATTATGCTTGGAAAATGGCAGAGCTGAGGGGTTCTCCTGCCTCATTCCAATGTAGCCCCTGCCTGCCAGGACCCCTGGAGGGGATTATGCTGGCACCGCTGACAGCCTCTTTCTGGACTGTTCCTACGCCACAGCCCTGCTCTAAGTGGGGCTTCCTGGGGCAATATAGAAAAACAAAGGGATTAAAACGTGCCCTCTGTCAATCCCAGCGAAGAGGTGGCCAACGCTCCAGCTCACACAGCCAATCAATGGCAAACGCCGAGGAGAGAACCCAGGCGTCCGGACTGGGCTAGACACGAGACCCCTTTCTGTAGGAGGAGGGAGCCAAGATGCAGCTCCTCCCAGCGGTACCGTGCACCAGTGCGTTGCCAGCTGCCACAAATACACGGTGTACTTCTCCGAACCCCAGCCCCGAGAGCCAGAAAGAGACGTGCAAGAGACTGAATTTGCCCCAAAAAGGTCAACTGTCACCAGCTCCCCCAGCTGCAGAGAAAAGACCAAAATCACACACACACTCCAAAAAAGACTCAAAACCAAAAGGCAAAAACCCAGTCACCATTTCTTTTATTTGTAAAATCACATGATTTGGGGCAGACTGACTTGTGATTTATGGATACTTAAGGGAGTGGGGATAAAAGCCCTCCTGGGGAAGCATCAGGATTCTCCCATACAGTCCCCTAAGTCCGGAACTCCCTCTTTGAACACATTCATTCTGTTCCCTCCCTCCTGTCTTTTAAATCCCTAAAACCTACCTCTTCCATCAGGCTTTTCCCAGCTCCTCACTCTACAGATTGCTCACCGCTGTTCCTTCTACTGTCCTTTTATTCCAGGTCCTCTTCTCTGTAACTAATCGTAGCATGTTCCCCTGCCACTTGGAGGGGCCATCTACCATCAAACTGGAAAGGATTCTCACTCTCAACTAGAGTTGTCAAGTGTCCCTTATTTTATGGGAATATCCCTTTATTTCAGATCCCCACAGCTCTGTAGAACATAATGGAGGTCCCTTATTTAGATGGCAGATGATCCATATTCTACACACCACAGCTGCATGGAACATAATGGATGTCCCTTATTTCAGAATTCCTTAGCTCTGGAGAGTCCCTTATTTTTTCAAGTTTTGACCTGGCAACCCTACTTCCTTCCAACTTGCCTTGCCTCCAAACTCAGATCTATGGCAAGACAAGAGGGAATCCCTGACTTTCAAGTTTAAGCAATGGTCTCTAGGGCACCAGATCATCCACACACTACCAAACTGGAAGAGCTGCATGCTTCCTGCCCCAAGAGATGACTTCCACAAAATACAATCAATCTAGCTCGCCTTGAACTGGCCATCACCAAACAGGCACGCAAAGAGTCAATCCTCTGTGACAGTAGAGGGAAAAAATATTCACCATCTATTTTGGTGGTATCCTTGTAGAAATCTGAAAACTACTATCAACCCTCCCCCCACTGCAAGCTCACGTTCTTTTCTCTAGGATAAAACTACCCAATTCCTTCCGCCTCTCCTCATCTGGCTTGTTTTCTGCCCCCTTTATCATCTTAGTTGCTCTTCTCAGAATCTTCTGAAAACCCCATGCTGCAGGCACGCAAAGAGAAACAGTGTCCTTGTTTGGTCTCTGCTGTGTCCCTCCATGACCCCCAAGAGCTCATTCTCACCATCCTGGAGTACACAGAGAAACAGCGGCGGCACAACAGAAGCAGCTGGGATTCTGTTGTGGAATCTGGCTGTAGCAGAGATGAGGGAATGCTCTGCTTTTGGCAATCAAAGCGAAGATCCAACAGCTCTGCTGGCTTCCTGTTATAACAGAATGCGATTTCCCCAAACATCCTCATCCTCACCAGAAACAGAAGTCAAGATTATTGGCCCCTGCTCAGTCTTAAGTACAGAGGCACTCTCTCCCCCACATGGTCATCACTTATGTTTCAAATCAGAGGTCTACATGCTCTCCTCTAACCATAGCTAGATTTCCCCTCTTTTGGGGGCTTGAAGAGAGAAATTGCCCCACAAATTGAAGCAGAACAAATGGCTGTCAGATTCAGTTCAGTTCAGTTTAATTTCAAAGTCAATGGCCGTCACAATACAATAGGAGAACATTACTACAAGAGAGTCGGATTCACTCAACTGCAGAGATGTAACACAATGGAGGCCCCGATCAGTGTGTACACACATGTGAAACACGATTGCAGACGTGTGCATGAAGATCCACATGTGTGCATGAGGTTGGGCGAGTGTGAAGACGCAAGTGTGAGTTTTGTGTGGTCATGTGCATCCCTCCCAACAGGCCTGATTCAACAGGGCTGCTTTGCTTCTAGTCTAAAAATCCCATGGTCCTCTGCTTTGGAAGCACAGTCCCACTTTTGGATGAGAAGGCAGGCCACCAGAGCTGGAAGAGTGAGGCACACACATGCCACCTGCCCTTGCTGCTGGAAGGAAGGGAGACCACTGGGCCCTGGGGACCAGTGTCACCAGCCTCCCTGGGAGTGTGTGTCTGTGTGTGAAAATATGAGAGTCTAGGTCTGTGTTTGAGAACATAACAGTCTATATGAGCGCACGAGAGAGTGACCCTAGTCAAATCACTGAAGGGTTCTTCTCACATACCCTCCCAGCATTTCCAGCAATCAGAGGGACAAGCCCTGTCCCACTGGCCAATACGCTCCACCTCCCTATGCATTTACACGGGCATAAAGAGAGAGAGTTCTCCTGATGCTCATTCTACTTAGTTACTACTCATACCATCATCTCCCCATTGTCCTCTCAGATGCTTTTTCTGGGAGGTAACCAAGATAGAGGTGCCTGAGGCTTCAATAACAATCTTTTTGTCTCCCTCCCTTGAATAGAGGGACAGTGGGATTCAGCACCCAAGGAGGGCCGTCCCTCTTAAGCAGTGACTGTTCGGAGAGATGCTGTTACTAGTCTTTTTGTGCCCAAATAAGGGAGCAGGGTTTATTGGCCAAGGAGTGAGGCTTATGTCCCTCTTTGGGCATTTGAAATGTTGGGAGGGGTGGGGGGGGGTTACGCAAGTATGAACATGTGAAAGTATGTAGCACGCACTTGGTGCAAGGGAAGACTGCTTTAAAGCAGAAGAGGCCTGTCCGCTCCACGATGCCCGACTGAGTATCAGCAAAATAGATTTATAGCATGATTCTCCAGCCCCACCTCCCACCATCTTTGTGCTGAGGGTTCGCAGGAGCAGCCAAAGGCCACACTAGTGTGAAAATACGGAGCTAGGGTGCTGGCAATCCGTGCTCAGCAAAGCAGGACAGACTCTTGGGAACAGCAGAGGCCGGGAAGCCAGAGTTGATTAGAAGACAGGTGAGACAGAGCTGGTATGGTAGCTGGGAAACCACAAAAGCTTTCCCAGAGGACTCCATGTAATGCAGGGTTTTAGTGGAGCCTACTAATAAATGAGACCCAGTTTGAACACACCTCATCCAGTCCTGAGGACCAGGCAAGCCGCCAGGATGGAGGGGGATGCAAGCGGCGAGGGTACAAAACCATCCTACTGCTCAGACAACTTCCTGTTCCTGCTTGTCCTTATTCTAGCCCAGGGTGGCCAAGGAGGGTGCAGGTTGAGCCAGCCAATCAGAGAAGCCGGGAGCACAACGCAGCAGCTAGCGGGAAGCAGTCCTCCAGGTAGCAGTGGGGTTAGCCAGAGCTCCTGGGCAGCTTCCCGGTAGCAGGGCGGTCTAAAGGTCTAGGACCCAACCTGAGTCAGGATGGGTGCATTCTGGTCACACCGCTTTCTGACAGAACGCCACCTCTCATGGAGCATCATGACACTTCATAGGATCAGGGCCACATCAGAAATGGAGCAGGAAAGTCCCTATGGCCCATCATCCCTGGCAGACCCCATTTCTCCAGGTTACTGGGGATGCCCCTTGTAACAGTGCGGTGCCCAGGGTTAAGTCCCCGCAGGATCAGATCACAAATCAGAGTTGCCACAGGAATTAGCTCTATGAATAGTCCTTTATTCCATGCACATAGTCTCTATATCCAGTCTTACTAATGCCGGCAAGCAATCCCTCCAGCACTCAAGCCCTAACTAGCGCCAACCTGGCACTCCAATCCTATGGCAGCTCTTACTTAACCCAAGCTTGGTTCTCTGCAGTAGCTTAAACAACCACCTTCAGAGAGCTCCCCTCTCCTCTGCAGCCAGACAAGACTGACCTGCCTGGCTTCAGGCTGCTCTTATATAGGCGCAGAGTGGGCGTGGCCAGACTTCTCACTCTGCAGCCTTAAAGGGCCAGTATTTTAGACTTGAGTCTTTTATTAAAGATACAGCAGTTCTCCCCACCTACTCCCTGCTACACTCCTGGCTGACCCAGAGAAATCAGGGCTTCCCCCATGGGCCCAGAGACTCTCAGTCAAAACCCAGAAAGGTGGCAACCCCAGCTTTGGGACATCCTGCCTGCCCACTCTCACTCACCATAGAGTGCTGTGGTGCCAAAGGCCAGCTGGACACACTGGGCCCAGATTCACAACAGCTCCGCTGAATCAGATTCCAGCCCAAGGAGGGCTCTATTGTGCTAAGAGCATTTGCCTGGGAGCCAGTGAGGCTGGGTTGGAGACCAACAGGGACTGATCATCTCTGCATTTCCTGGTGTTTTTAACAATTCCCATGGCTGGTGTAAGCTCCTCCTCACAGCTTGATATCTGACCCAGCCTTTGGGCTAAGGAACCAAACCGTGGTCCCCAGCAGAGATAACTGGGGTCAGGTCAATTGGAGGCCTGCAGAGCAATCCTCTTACTGTTTATCTAACCCATTTCTTGAATAAATAGGCTCCTGGCCAGACTGCCAATGACTCTGGTCTCCTGAGGCTGGATGTATTAAGACTCAGCCCTGGAGTGATGCCAAACGCAAGCGCGGCAGGGGCAGGGGGGAGAGGCAGTGACAGATTCATGGTTCAGTATCTGGTGAGCCACCGGGGACAGAAATAAACACGGCAACTGGGGACAGCGGGAAAGCTGGGATTCGCAGCAGGGCTTTCAAGGAATACGCAGCGCCTTTGTGTCCCCACAACAAGCTGCAGGGTATTGATCCTTTGCATGACGCTCTGTGCAGCACACTGATCACTTCCCACCCTGGGTTTAGTATCTACACAATCATAACAATTATATGGAGAGACAGACAGACAGAGGGAGAGAGTTCCATCCCCAGGGCCAAAAAGCCAGGTCCTGTGGGAAGGAATGGGGGAAGGGGAGAAACAAGGAAAACAGAAGGATTAAGTAGCTCATCTGAGGTCATACTGGGATATCAGTGGCAGGGCTAGTGGCCGTGCCCACTGGTCTCAAACCCACAGGTCTTAAGTGGGCTTTGGGTTGGCCTTGGCCTCCCCCACAAAGGCTGCGGTGCTGCCCTGGCGTGAGCTCCCCCGGCAGTGACGGCAACCCCAACAGGAGGGAAGTTTTAAGTGCCGGTAGGTCTAACCTTCCACCACCCACTCAGAAAACTTCATTCTTGGTGACACTCGAAAATTTCAGAGTAGGCGAGGTCAGAGTGTTGGCCCCACTCCCTCCTCTTCCACCCACTCTGCGAATTTCCTAGTGATGGTGCTTAAGCTACTTGTAGAGGGCCTCACTAGAGTCCCCTGGCTCCATGGTAGCTATGCGCCTGAGCCTAAGCTCAACCCTCATTGGCTGCCCTGTGCTATATAAAGAAGAAACAGGAAGCAGAAGTCTGCAATCGGACCCAAGCTTCTCAGCTTGGGAAGTCTCTCGCCCACTATGGAGTGTAGCTATGCTGGACAAGGATGGGGCCAAGGCATATTCCACCCCTTTTCTGACATATCCCCACCCCTTCTGGATAACCATGACACCACATCAGGCCCAATCTCACAAGAGCCTGACTGCTTCAACCCTAGACTCTAGGTCAGGCCCAACGCAGTCAGGCTCAGGTTGAGCTTGGGCCCATATTTCTGCCCCAAACAGGGCTCTAGCAGGAAGCTGTCTAAGCAACAAGGTTTCCTGGTTGGGTGGCAGGCAACTGGGTCCTAGGATGTGATTCCTGGTTCTACTTTGCTCCAGCCTTGTCCTTGCCTTCCCTCTCTCCATCCCTTGACCCCAGCTTCTGGCACAGCTCAGACTACGTGGCCTTGACCCGGCTCACCCACAGGACCCTAGCAGCTGGGGAAATCCGACCCATTTCTTGCCTCCTGGTGTTAGGACTCAGGTCTCCAAACCTCACCTCTGGGTCTCCCGGAGCAATGGCTGAGTCTGTGGTACTGCTGCTTCATCCTGTATCTGGCCCATCCACTTCCTCATGCTTTGGCGCTGCCACATCCCCAGCTGTCTTGTCTCTGCCCTTTTGCCAAGCCTCCAACTTCCTGGTTGGCTTCCAGCCGGTATATAGGGCAGGTTGGTAGCAGGAAGCAGCGTGGAACCATCACTTCCTGTTTCCTCCTTGTCTCTGAAGCTTTCTTCCTGTCTCTGTACCTTGCTCCTTGTTCCAAAGCCCAGCGTGGTTTCAGATCCTGATCCTGATGGACCCTGGAACCCTGCTAGGTCCCTAACGCCATCTACTCCATCAATAAAGCCCTTCCTGGCCCGCCGGGATAAGGCCCCTCTTAGCCCTTATCATACCCCAGCCACAGGACCATTCAGGCCTGCCCATAAGCCATTAGCAAGCAACCCCTTTCAGCCAAAATCCATCTTTTTCATTTTTTTTCATTTCAATTTTAATTTATATCCCGCACTCTCCTGACCAAGGTCAACTCGAGGCGGCTTACATCCATACGCAAAAGTACAAAAAAATACAAATATCTAGGTTTTTTATCCTACACAGGGGAAAACCTAGAAACAACAGTATAACACCACAACAATACTTGGGTCAATCCCATGCAAGGGGACCCCACATCATAGAAAAAAAGAAAACCCACCCCACCATTTTACAGTGACACATAATACATCATATTCAACCCAATCTGCCTCCCGCTGGTATTCACTGCTAACATCCTCAACCCTGCTCTCACCAGGGATCGCCCACAAACCACTTCCAGCAGGGGGCATCCTTCATCTCAGCCCCTCTCTCACCGGGAGAGACGAAGGCTCTCTCACCGGGAGAGACGAAGGCTCTCTCACCATACTAGTAGAGATTTACATTCCCTTATCCCACGGACAGCCCCTCCGGCCCCACCTCCCGGCACAACCAAAGGGCAGGCCCCTTTGATCGTGCCCCTTTGCCCCCGACATGTGCCTCCGGCCGCCCCCGATGTTATGGGGGAGGGAGAGCTGTGCCATAGCCCCGCAACGGTGGGAGGGGAGGGAGAGCTGTGCCATAGCCCCTAGCTGGCCAGATTTCAGTGCCCCGCCACCAGTACCAATCTTTCTCCTCCGGTTTCATCGGGGGGGGGGGGGTGAGGGGGTTCTCAGTTCCTCCAGTGGCCGCTCTGCCTCCTCTGGGAGCCCCGACCGACTCTTATGCATCTGGATGCATAAGAGGACTGGGCCCTGCTTACCTGAGAGATCGCCTCATCCGTTGGGACTCAGGGCGGCCCCTGCAGTCGTCCAGGAACACCCTCCTGGAGGTCCCACATTATTGGCGGGTCCCAACAGACCAGAGGGCGTTCTCGGCAGCTGCTCCATAGCTTTGGAATTCCTCCCGGTAGAGGTTTGCCTCAGCCTGGATCTCCTTGCCTTCCAACGAAACTGTAAGACCTGGCTCTTCCGTCAGGCATTCGGTGCGGGGAGGCGGGTGGGGTGGGTTAGTTGGTTGGGGGGGGTTGAGTGAGGGGTATTGTTTTTATGCACAGACCTGTTTTATGCATGTTTTCTTATGTATCTTGTTTTATATTTATATATTTTTAGTAATTTTGATAATGCTGTTTTATTATTATTTATACCGTGTAAGCCACCCCAAGTTGCCATTGGCGAGGTAGAAATATTAGAATGAATACATAAATATGAGACAGGGACACAACTTGAATCTTGCTCCCCACCAGCCCTTCCCCTTTCCAATCACTGGCAAAGGCTGTTCCTGGGGCAGAATTAAATTTAATCAGGTGGGCGGGAGAGTCCCTTCTCCCCCTCCCTTCCCAATGCGGCTATGCCCCTTCCCAAGCACTGTGATGCTGAAATGTTCAGGAAAGGGATGTGGTCCTGCCAGAAGGGCGTCCTCCCCTCTTTTCAGTTTGAGCCTGCCCCTGTGAGTGTTGTGACACCGCGGCGCTCAGAAAGGGCATGTGGCCATGTCGGTTTCCTTGGGCCCTGCCCAAAGGCCTCAGAAGAGGCAAGCCCGGGCAAGAGCCACTCCGCTTGCACCTTTCTTCCAGCACTCATGGCTGTTCCCTTCTCTTGCCTCTGCTCCCCTTCCTTTCCCCTGCCAGGTTTTGCTTTTGCTTCAGGTGGTCATCAGTAGCAGCGGCAAAGCAGGGGAGGGAATCCCGTGAGCCAGCAAAATCCTGAGCTGCATAACCATCTGTTATTGTTTTCCCCTGACCAGCGAGTCCTCTCCCATTTGCCAGACAACACTGATCACATGCAACCCCTGCCAGGTGACATGTTACATTTCGGGCTTGGCCCTCTAAATATGGGAGAGGAGAGTCATGCTAAGCCAGCCATCACCACCGGCAGGACAGTGTCTATACCCTCCGCGACAAGTATGGACTCCAATTCCGTGTCAACTTTAATTCCCCGTCGCTTTGCTTTCTGATCTCCTCCTCCCGCACCTTTGCCCTGCAGTGGCTGTCAACAGCCAAGGCCACGCAGGTTAGAAACTGCCTGGGATATTTTGCAAACCCAATTTCTGCTGCATGCTTCCCTTACAGTGAGATGCCGTTCAATCTTCCTCCGCTGCTAAGATGGGGACTGAATGGCAGATCAAGCTCTGAGAATGAACTAGGGCAAGGAGAGGACAATCAGACCGTTCTACAAAATCATAGTGCTGGAAAATGCCTAGTCCAGCCCTGTGCTCCAAGGCAGGATAGCCTCTGCCTACAGCATCACGTGTAGAGAAAGTAGGGTTGCCGTGTTGGTCCCAAATATAGGCAACAAAGACAAAATAGTACAGTGAGATCTTTTATTGGACCAACTGTAGTTAGTGGGGGTCGGCAAGCTTTCGGGCCTCACAGGGTCCTTCGTCAGGCAAGTCAGGAGTTAGAACTGGAGACTGAGCAAAGCAATGAGGTATATGCAGGGTTTGGAAACAATGGAAAAGGGAGGGATGGAGAGGGGGAGGAGGGGGAGGGGAGAACGAGCTCCAGGTAGGAGGTCTGCAATTCGAAAGGCTGGAATACAACAAAGTGGGAAGAGTAAGGGCGGTTTTAGACGAGACGCAAATGGCGGCTGAGCCCTTTATCAGTTGCCATTGTTGCCGCTCGTCTAAAACCCCGGCGTGCGCGAACGCCGGATCTCTGTCGCGTGAAGCTGGTCCGGCGATCCTGCCCCTGTCAAGGCGGATCGCCGCTGTGCCGGCTTCACGCCGCACTTCTGGGTTCTTTGGCCGAGTGCGAACACGCAGAAGGCCGCGCATGCGCACAAACACTCCACGCCATGTCTGATGCTCTTCTGAACATTGACAGGAAGGCGGGTGCCCAATGTCGGCACTGAACAATCCTGCTTGTGAGCGGGATCGTCTAAAACCGCCCTAAGAATTGCTGATAGTTAAGTAAACTTAAAGCTTCCTGTAGGTGTCGACAGTAGATGTACACATTTCTGTAACTGCTTGTGAAACCCGTATCCAAATTGAGACAGGACCAAAGCTTCAGAGGCACGGAAGAAACAGGAAGCGATGGTTCCACCCTGCTTCCTGCTACCAGCCTGCCTTGCGTACAGGCTGGAAGCGAACCAGGAAGTTGGAGGCTTGGCAAAAAGGCCAGAGACAAGACAGCTAGGGGAGTGGCCGGGCCAGACAAGAGAGGGCCCAGGCTGGCCTACGCAACCCCTTTAAAAGGTGAGCCTGGGAACAACAATTCATAGCTCAACTAGATACAAAGAACAATGGACTCAATTTGGACATGGGTCTCACAAGCCATTACAGAGATTTGTCTAATGACTGTCTACATCTACAGGGGCGTCTGTGCAAAAAGGGCCTTAGCTCAGTCTTTCAGGGCTTGGGAATAGGAACTGGATCCAGGGGCCAGAACCAGGTCCTGGAAAGGGGCCACACACAAAAAACCAACCACGAGCTGCATTCGGCCCCTGGGGTCGAGGTTCTCCATCTCGGATGTAACCAAAATCTACATGACTGCAATGGAAGCCCATTTCCTCTTGATCAATCCTCTGTGACAGTAGAGGGAAAAAATATTCACCATCTATTTTGGTGGTATCCTTGTAGAAATCTGAAAACTACTATCAACCCTCCCCCCACTGCAAGCTCACGTTCTTTTCTCTAGGATAAAACTACCCAATTCCTTCAGCCTCTCCTCATCTGCCTTGTTTTCTGCCCCCTTTATCATCTTAGTTGCTCTTCTCAGAATCTTCTGAAAACCCCATGCTGCAGGCTAAGGATTTACATGTCCCATGTGGAACCTGCCATTGTGGCTCCCAGTACAGATTAACAACTACGTGACTGCCTCTCGCTTCCTATGACACTCGGCCTGGCATTGATTAGTGACGCTAATAAAGGTCCCTTCAGCAGCATCAGGAGGATGCGACTAGCCAGCATATAACCACCATACAAAACCGCGAGAGGAGAATCTGCTCGAGACCTCAGGCTATAGCTGACAATGATGGATGGGCAGCCATGTTGGGGAAGGGACAGGCTGCCAGCTAATGCATTTTTAAATGAGGGAGGCCCTGCTTGCATGTTACCATAGCAGCAGGGATAGAATGGGCCCCCCTATACCCTATGCCAGTGCTGTTCCAACCTCTTGGCCACCTCCTCAAGTGTCTATGCCAGATCCAGCCTGTGGGCTATCAGTCAAACAGCTCTGCTCGAAGCCATACCTTCGGGCAATCCACCCCACCCCATCCACTTGCATACCTCTTCTTCTGCAAAATCCAGGGTGCTCCAAGAATGTGGCTTGTTAAATTATTAGTACCTTTATTGTCTTATACAATTTAAACAATTAACCCGTGGAACCCCTTGCCAGAGAATGCTGTAAACTAAAGGCCAACAGTATAACTGGGTTTAAAAAGGATTGGATACGTTCTGAGAGGATAAGTCCAAAAATGGGTATTATTAATCAAGTTGCCTGACCATTGGCCATTTGAAAAAAGCAGGGAGGGGCCCATCTGCAGAGGGACGAGGAATTACCTTGATAGGGTTCTCTGTCCACTCTGGCTAGAGCAGGGGTGGCCAAATTTCCCAACCTCCATGAGTCACGTCCCCAAACCCTCATATCGCTGAGACACAAAGTTCTCAAATGCGTGCGCGCTCACCTCTCTGAAGCATCTCCAAGGCTGAGCCTCACCTCCATTCTGCCTCTCCTGCTTCATGACTGGCTGGCTGAATAATGCGCTGCTGAGATCCTGAGGAGCAGCTGCAATTCAGTTGCTAAGGCTCAGGTGCAATGAAATAAGTCACAGGGACCCTTAAGGCAACAGAAGACCTAGGACAGGTCCTGGTCAAGAGCCACACGTTTTGGCCACCCCTGAAAAATAGACTCCACAAAACTGACCAGGCTGCCTTTTGCCTGGTCAGTTTCACTAAAGCTTCAGCAGTGCCATAGGGAAAGCAATATGCCCGAAGCCACCGCCGGCCATCACAAGTAGATAGCTGGAGAGCCAACGTGGCACTTGACATTGCACAAGAATGTAATGCTACAGGGAACTTTAGAGTAGGAACCAAAGTTACCACACAGTGTTGCATGGGGGGAATGCTTTAAGTGTGCAGCAGCCTCAGAGATGCATGGCCACCGCTATCATCAAGATGATGGCCCTAATTATTACTATTATTGTAAGCATTTATATAGCGCCATCCTCTGCTGATGTAAACTTACCTAGCCAGCTTGAAGTATAGATACTACATGTCAGTTTTCACCAGCTCTCTGCAATAACCTGATCATTGTGTCTGAGCTAATACGTTCTCTGCATTCGCCTCTGCTGACACCGACACCTCCCCATTGACCTGAGAACGCTTGCTTACTGATGCTGCACACCACTAAACAGATGCCAGGCTCTGGCCCTTGGGGTCACATACTCCAGCCTTGGATGAAGTGATCCCTATAAATAGTTTGCATAGTAGCTTGTTATAAATGTGCAGAGTGCTTTGGGATCCTCCGCAGATGAAAGACACTCAATAAATTTGAGGTATTATTATTCACTCTTAGCATTCGCAGGCATCTCTGAGCCAAAACAGAACACCATGGCCTGCTTTGAAAGATGCCCTCTTATATTTATAATACACCAGGTAATCAAGTGCCTTCCTGTTGCCTTCATCAAAATACAGTAGAAGAGGGAAGACTAACTCAGGAATGGGCAAGGAGAGGAGGATTTCCCACATTTCTCACCCAGAACTGGGCATATTTAGCCTAGAGAAAATATTTTTTTTGGGGGGGGGGGGGCATATACTGACAGTTTTCAAAAATCTAAAAAGATGCCGTTAAAAAGATGGAGAATCACAGAAACATGGGCCTTTGGAGAAGGGGGGTGGTTGGGAGGTGTCACAGGAGTAGGGGTGAGGGAACCTACTCTGTCAAGGGAGTAGGGGTGAGGGGACCTATAGCCAGAGGACACCCATAGATTTGGCCCTGGAAACCCAAGTAGGAAAAACCACAAGAAGGGGGAAACCTCTCAGCTGGTCTCTTGGACGTTCCAAGACGATTCTCGTTCTTACCAGCCAGGAAACTCGGCCTCAGAGTGCACGACTCACGATCAAGGTTACAGAAAGTAGAGAAAGAGGGACTCCAGAAGCTAAAGAGGGAAGAGCAGTTCTAAAGAACAACAAGAGGGAATACAAGCGAGAGGAACAAGACAGGAACTGCACATGTGGGAAAACAAGGCACGGTAGGAACACAAGCTAAGGGGGAGTGGGGCAAGACACAGCTACAGGGGAACCAGACCAGACAGGCTAAGGGAGACACCAGACAAAGGAGGAACAAGGCATAGTTAAAGGAGGACAAGGCTATGGGGAGAGTGAGGACCAGGCAGGGCTACAAGGCCTGTAAGACCTGCCTGTTCATCAGGGCCTTCGGGGAAGGGAGTGGGTGGGGGAGACGGGGAGTGGGTGGATTGGGTTATGGGTTATTTTAATCTGGAGATTTTAGGTTGTTTTGATTTATTTCAGTTGTTATGTGTTTTAAAATGTTGTTAGCCGCCCCAAGATGCTTGCAGCAGGAGGGGGTAGCATATAAATGTTAATAATAAATAATAAATAGAGACGGCTAATCTATTCTATTTATTTATTTAGCATTTAGCTTCTGCTATAGCCATAAAAATTTAAATAACAAATTAAGTACATGATCAAGTAACCAACAGCACAATATAGAGACACCAATCATGTCCCATTTCACCGGCTAATCAAATATTTGGGAAATTTAAAACCAAGCCCAGTGTGTCTTTAAATAGGAGCTTCACTCATTTCTGATAAAGCGTGCACAGTGCTTGAGACTTACTGGCTCTCTAAGACTGGGGCTAATTCCATTGCTTCCCAGCAGGCTGCAGCTCACTTTCTAGTAAGAGCTCAAGGAGGGTGTCAGGTAAGGAATGTCTGCTTTAAGGGAAGAAAAGACTCTGGTTGCCAAGGATTGGGTTCCAAAGCCACAAACGATGCTAGTTCCAGCTTGTCCCATGCCGTGAGGTCTGCAGGGAGAGGTCTCAGTCTCCCATTCCTGCAGTGCCACGGGCCACCTTAAAGCTACAGTGCCTAACCTTAGTTGGGGAAGAGCTCTCATCCTATTTTCACGGTACTGCCAACAGGGATGCATTACCAGCTCTTAGAATATGCCCGCTGCTCTAGAGGCTACAGCATAGGAAGTACTGGACCCTCTCGATCCTGACTCGAAAGAACAGACCTAGCGTCCCTGAGCCAAGGGGCCTACATCAGCCCAGCTGTCAAAAAGAGCAGAGTCAGCACCCAGTTCGCCAGGAAGGTCTTCACCAGGAGCCTAATTTCAGAAACTGTGGGCAAAGCCATCCGACTGCGGATGTGCTGACTCAGCTCAGCCTCTCAGCTGCAGCAGAGCTGAACCTGATCTTCGCCGCAGATTCGGTTTCTGTCAGATCTGATCCAGGTCCAACAGAACATGGACCAAACGAGATCCGGTCCCCATTCTGCCCAAGATCTGGAATGGCGGCTCCTCCTCCCTTTCTGCCAGCGCAACATCATTTCGCTGCATGCAAACTAAAGGAAGTGCTTTTGTCTGCATGCGCAAATTTAGTTTGCTTAGCGGGCCTGCACAAAATGGCACTGGAGATCCAGTGTGGCCAAAAAACGTCACCAGATCTCTGCACCGAGTTCCAAATACGTAGACTGGCTCCGCAAAGACAGACAGGGCAATCGGTTGCAGACTTGATCTGCAGAGAGCGTCTCCAGGTGAGGGAAAGGTCTATCTCCCATGGGTAAAGCTCTATCAATGGGCTAGTGATAACTTTTCCTCCTGGAGGGTGAGGGAAGTTAAAGAACCCCCCACCTCTGCAAACCGATCTCCTGAGCAATTTCCTAGCGAGCAGCAGGGACTTCTCCCAGCTTGAAATCCATCAGCATTTCTCTCGGAAAAGGAAACTAAAAAGAGGAGGTGTGGGGACAAGTGCTTTAATCAAGGTGGCAATCACCCAGGGAATAGGAGCACTGCGACGAAGGCAGGTGAAGAGAAGGACAAGGGGCATATTAGCAGAATGATGGATTGCTGTGCAGTGACTGGCGGAGGGTTGCCTTGGTGTGGGAGGCAGGCACGCTGCAGCAGCTGTGCATGTGCCTGTAAGGGGAATACTTTCATCTGGGTGGTGTCCTCTGTCGGATGCAATATTGTCTTCGCTCTTCCAGATCTTGAATGTGAGCACATTTCTGTGTAAATGGTGCTCGCACTGCTAAAACACAGCCTTTTCAGATCCAATAAAAGGGAGTGGAGAGCATGCAGAATGCAAGGTGCTAATTGTGGGAGTGTAAATGGCTATGACAGCATTTAGATAAATGGAAACGAAGCTGGTGCTGCCTTTGAATGCTCTCCCCAAAAGCAATGCACGCAGAAGCCCAGGGTGCACTGGGCATACAGCAAACAGTTCATAATGCATTCATATTAAATCAAGGAGCAGGTGGGAGGAGGCTAACAGATAGTGTGTCATTCTGTTATTAGTTAATGTAAATAAATCCACAGGCACCATGATTAATTAGGAGATTACAGGGCTACATCTTGCAATGAGCTACATGCCTGCAGGTGGGTGGGTGGAAACAAGGGCAGAGCTAAGGCCACAGATCAGCAGTTTCAAAAATGTTCTACCCCTTTTGACACTTGACTATAATCCCAAGTGTCACGGGTTGGAGGTCCGCACCCCCACTTTGAGTGGCTCAGTTTCCCTTGCGCGCAGCTCTCTTGAATTAGTTTCTCTCTCTGGCTAATTCAAGTGTGCCACAATGAAACCCAAGGGCCCGATCCTTCCCGTTTACAGACTCTTTACTCTCTGGGTTCGCAAGAGCTTAAGGGCTCTTGTTGCTCACTTGTGTTCCAATGTTAGACACAGGCACTTCTTCATAAAGATAAGAAGTAAGTTTATTGATTACATAAGCAAGATAGCTGATACAGAGTGGTTACTAGAAATCAAAGGTAAGTAAGTATAACGCATTCCTGATCTATACTGTTTGAGTTTATAGGGTAACTATAAAGGTCCATAAGCTTCTTGTTCCTCAGTCATAAAGGTAGAATGACTCAGCGCTGGCTTCTTAGTTGGTAAAGAGCAAAATCTTGTCTCTCACCTCATAGTTTCCTCCAGCCTGCTGCTGACAGGCAGGCTTTCACATGTAGATCAGCTCTCAAGATGGCTTTAGGATAGAAGAGCCCCAAGGTGACTCACTGCTCCTTTAAATAGTTTCCCCCCTTCTTTGTGTCTGTTCCCGCCTTTGGGGAATCGTGGGGTCGGTCACGAAGGCAACCCAGGCAAACATGGAAGTCAATCTACATCTCAACAGGGCTGTCTGGCAAGAGTCCTCAATACCCATCCTTGATCTCTCTTTGTATTTCCTGGAGCTTGTCACGTGTTACAGCTGTGATATGGGTTTTTCAGTTCTCCATTGTAACCTTACACCCATGTGGAACCTTTGGCATTACATATTTACTAGACTTGCAGTCTACATGTAGTCCCGTTTTACACGTGTGTGACCCTATGTTCCTCCGTGACACCAAGAGCAACAATGACCCTATGCTCCACTGCAATTCCTGCAGTCAGCCGGGAGCAACCTCTTTCAGGTACTGCCTGCCCACCAGGTTCATACAGTAAGGGCATGCCTCAGAACTGTGGGACTTCCTTCCTGTAGCGGCTCATCAAAGTCAAAGCCTGACCTTCTTCCAGAGGCAATGTAAGGCTTTTCTGCTTGGCCAAGTATATGGCAGGTGGGGATAGGAGTTGGAGGTAAGGTTTTGTATTATGCTTTTTATGTATTACTATCTTTTTTATTATGCTGCAAACCATCCTGAGCCCTTGCAGAAGGGTGGGAGATACATTTAAATCAATAAATAAATATCAGGTAGCAATGGGGATCACAACCTGATCGACAGGCGGTGTAAGCCCTCTTGAAGTCCTGACTCCAAGTTTGGGAACCTCTGACTTAGATTCCGCACAGATTTCTCCTTCTCTCAAGAGATCTGACTCTACCCAGCAAGCCGCACACTCGGACTACCATTGACTCCCAAATTCAGCCCTCAAACTCTGTGAGACCTCAGTGGAACCCACCCACATGGCTCGGAACACTTGATCTTTGCTGAATTTTACCAGGCCTATAAACTAATAAACCATCATCATCTTGTAAGCAGACATTTTAAAATGTACACACGCATCCTCTTTAATGAGCATGGCAACTTCAAATGTGATCCCCGATGGAGCAGATACTAGTTTTGATCCCCAATGGAGGTTAAACAAGCACACATTCAGACTTCCAGGCAAGAGAGAACCAATGTTTTACACCCATTTCCCACTGATCTGGGCCATCTACCTCCCTTAGGCTCAGTTAAAAAATCCCAGCTACAGCCCGCAGAAGAACTGTGTCCTGTTTAATTTAAAGGCCCTGCTTGCAACCTTGGCTTGGGAAGCAGTCTTGGCATCTTCTGAGCAAGGAAAAGTACTTCGTTCACTGGGAAAATGTTAACACCGTCTCAACAGTGAGCGCAGACAAGGCTGGGTTGTAGGAGCCTATGGACAACTATGGAAGGAAGACAAGAAGTTCAGCCAGACCCAAACATAATTGCCAAGGCGTTTTGCTCTTTAACAAATTTAAGCAAGTGCATTCAAAAGTCATCTGTGCTGGATGATGTTACAGCTATTGTAGGGGCCATGAAGCTATCGCTGTACTGGAGAAAGTGCTAGTGCAGTTCCCAGCAAAAAAAAACAACAACAAACTTTGGTTAAATAATTAGTTAAAGCAGAGATGCATTAATCTGTATTCTTTCAAGAACACTGTATACAGTTAAATTCTGCAAAGCAGGAAAATCCCTGTCTCATTCCTATGTTTCCCATTCCAAGATTGCAAGCCCGCTGGGGCAAGAAGCTATCTCCAATTAATTATTGTTCAGTGCAGGGCACATTGCTGGCACTATATAAATACTACTACTAATCATAATAATTAATAATAAATAATTCAATAATAATTAATAAATGAAACCTTAAGGTTAGGCCACAGCTCCTCCATCACCTTAACTCTGCCTAAAAACCCTGCAGGGTTTGAGACCTACCGAGACCCTGAGGTTATGATCCATGGAGAACACCACAGAAGGGAGAGGCCTATTATGTGCAACAGAGGGAGGGATACCCACGCCCGATTACCCGGTGAGGGGGGCTCAAGTGATCGGCAGTGTAGATTTGGAGGTCAGCCTTGTGCTCTCAAGGGGTGGGTGGGTGTTGACCATTCTCCCCCTCGTGGAGGAGGGAATCTAGGCGGCACTACCACCACCACTGCCGCCACAACAGCAGCAGCGCTGTCCAGATGCAAGAGCTGGAGTGGCTTCCAAAGCAGAAGCTGTAAACAGGAAGGCAAATTCCCCTGGAGCTTTGTCATTAGGGTGGCCACCAATCCAGGTTCTCACTCACTCTAGTTTCTCTGGCTCAGACAGGAGTGCTCCTGGTAATATCCTGCAGATATTAGGGCTTACAGAAGCGGTCAAATGAGAAAGAGGGCAGGCCTCTGAGACTTCCCTTTCTGAAGGAGCCCTGCCCCTAGAGAGCATCATACCCAGGAGGACAGACCCATGGTCATTGTGATTTCCCCCTTGCTGTCTGTAGGGAAAACACAGTGAATCTGGATCATAACTTCATGATGCTCTGTAAGAAGGAAGGCTATGTCAAAGGGGCGTGACAACTCCTTTGCTCCACCCCTTTTCCAATGTGGCCCCGCCCCCTGAAAAGCATTATTTAGTTAGTTATTTATCAAATTTCTACCCTGCCCCTCCTAAAACAGCTTGGGGTGTTTATAGGGTGTTTTCAGACATGATGCTAACCACGGTTTAACCACACTTAAAAAATGTCTTATGCATGTTGCAGGGCTGTATTGTTGCCCTATGCCCTGCGACATGCATAAGAAACGTTCAAGTGCGGTTAAACTGGGGTTAGCGCCATGTCTGAAAACACCAACAATGACCTCACAAAGCTTCCTAAGGGGCAAGGTTGGATCAGAAATGGGCAATGACAGCTCCTTTCCCCTCCCCTTTTCTGACACACCCCCACTCCCTGTAGCGCGTCGTGATGGCACAATACTTCGTAGGCGCAGGGTTAGATCAAACAGGGGCACGACTACAGTTTCTCCCCTGTCCACAGTGCGGTGGTAACTCTATTATAGCCACTACGTTGGCCTCCTTCATACAGCAGCTGAATTAGCACGGATTTGGCTCCCAGCCCAGTCACCTCCAGTTTCCCTCTGTTCAGGAGCAGATCCCTGAAGGGGATTCTGTTTAACTCAAGATCAAAAAATGAATAACAGTAAAAATGCTGGGTTTGACCTATAAAGCTCTAACCAGCTTGGGCTCTACATATCTAAAGGACTGCCTCCCCGCCCCCCACACCTCTTGCAAGCTCCATCTCTGCACCAAGTCTGGACAGCAAGGGTGCGTTCGTAGTGACAGCTCCACAGCTCTGGAACTCCCTTCCTCAGGAGGCTCGCTAAAGCATAAGCATTTTCTGGAGGCAGCGTAAGGCCTGTTTATTAAATAAGGCTTTTATTTTAATTTATTTATTTATTTATTTAATATCCCGCCCTCTCCTGCCAAAGCAGCTCGAGGCAGCGTACAACACAACCAATATAAAATATACATCAAATTCAATCAAACCAACAATCGATCATACCCTCCTACCCCAACACCACCTCTCCCACTTCCCGGCTCCCTCATCAAACGCCTGGCGGAACAACCAGGTTTTACACGGACACATGAAGGAGGGAAGGTCCTGGGCCAAATGAACCTCCACGGGGAGGGTGTTGATGCATGCTGTGACCGAGAATGCCCTCTCCAATGTGCCCCCGCCCTCCGCTGAACCCGGGGAACCTCCAAAAGGGCGCCCCCCCCCGCTGACTGCAACGCCCGTTCCAGAACCCGGGTGTGTGTGTGTGCAGAAGTGGTTTTAACTGGAATTTTATACAGATTCATATTTTTACGGGGTTTTATATTTTTTGTACCTTTTACGTACTCCGAGCCTTCAAGGGAAGGGGGGAAATATAAATCAAATTAAATAATATATTCCTTTTTTCTAATGCGTGAGTCAAGATGTGTCTATCGAACATTTCTACGTTAGAAGGGGGCTCCAGCACACGGTTTCATATGCCCCCCCCCCCCTCAGCTCCCCTGGATTTAACACTGCTGCTTCTACAGCCCTCTCTTATTAGCCGGCCTCTCTGCACCGAACTTCCCCGAAGGCAGCAAGAAGCTGCAAATGTTAATCATTGATTTCGCTCATTAAGTCCTGCCTGCGTGTCTTTGTTGGGCAGCAAGGTACCGAGTTTCCATCGATCATTATCTGCTGAACCAGGGGAAACGAGAGGCGGGGGAGGGAAGGGGGATGGAGTGGGTGGCCCCATCTGCTTTGCACACCTCACATGCTAATCCCAAGCATGACTGGTTTGGATAAGGTGTGTGGGTAGGGTGGCCATACCTCCCCTTTTAAAAGAGGACGCTTATGAAAAATACATGGTACAGGGCTGCACTGGAACGAATGCAGCCCTGCAATATGTATTTTTCATAAGCATCCTCTTTTAGAGGGGAGGTATGGCCACCCTATGCAGAGAGGGAGGGGTGAGCTGGAGGGTGAATACATACTGTCTCACACAGAGTGCTGAGCCCTTCTGTGCCGCAGGCCTGTGACCAAGACCTGAGAGTGAGAGCTGGGCAGGAGCAAGAGGAAGCTTCTGGCCTCACTGCGAAGTCAGGACTGCAGTTCAGCACAGGCTGAGCTTTCACACAGAGCCAACCTTACGCAGGAGCAACAGCGGGTCCTACGCGGCTCTGTGCCGCTCCCTGCCCACCGGAAGCCATTGTTGCCATGAGAGGCTCTGGTTGGGAAATCTCCTGTCCCATGGGAGCTGCCATTGCCAGAAGCCCCGCAAGCTCCACGGGATTTCGCCTGGCTTTCAACGGAGAGCTTGGACTGGGAAAGAGAGCTCCAAAACCAAGGGTCAAAACCCAGGCTGGCTCACTGAGCTGAGCTCGCTGAGCTGAGCTCACTGAGCTCAATGAGCTCGCTGAGACTTGCCAGAGTCAGGTAGAGATGAAGGGAGCAACCGAATCCCGAGTTCAGGTGGAGGCCACACTAGAGCTCTGTATACACCCAACCAAGCCCAACAGGATTCAGGGGTCAGGCTCCCCGTGGGAAAGAAGCCCTGCCCACAGAGCCATGATGCTCTGTATGGGTGGACGGACATCTTAGCCCTGCCCTTTTCCTAACACGCCCCACCGCCACCATGAAGCATGGTGACATCATAGCGTTCCATGGGGGTGGAGAAATGTCAGAAAAAGGGCGTGGTTACGGCATTCCCCAACCTTTTCCCGACATGACCCTGCTCCCGAAGAGCGATATGACATCACAGCACTCCATGGGGTGGCCTCGTCAGGGGAGGGGTCTAGTTCTGGGAGCTCCAGAAGCCCTGAGTTGCCAGGGCATCTGAAATTGTGGGTCTAGTGGCATAGGCCCCTGCCCAAGCTTGGCTCTGGGTACAATCCTATCTGGTGTATGTGTATATATGCGTACGGTTTTGTGCTGACTTTTTGGTACAAGAGCTAACGTGGAGACCAGGGCCTGATCCTGCAACTGGACACCTTTAGACTACACAGAGACGTCTATAGATTCCTGCAGCTCTGGAAGTCTTGGGGAGAGGCAGATACCAAAGAGGTCTGAAATGGCAGGGGGTTGATCAGGCTGGGTGGGGAAGTGGGATGGGGGGGGAAGCATGGAGGCCCCTGTTGAGGGTCCAGATCTTGCCAGTGTCGTGCGTACTGGGCATGTCCATGAAAGGGCTCTGTGGCAGTGTGGGAGGGGAGTCATGGCAGAATTGGCTCCCTGACTGGCCAGGACACAGCCACTAGCAGCTGCAGCTAGGCTCGAGACTGAGTGCAGCCAAGCTGAATCAGGGCAACAGCATGGAGGCTTCAGGCTGGTGAGGAAGCTGGCAGCATAGCTCCTAGCTGCAGGAGTTATATGTACCCCCAGATAGCAAGGGGAGTGTAGTAGCTACTGAGTCTCTTGATACGTTCAGGCTGTCTCTTATACACATCTAGATGTGTATAAGAGACAGCTAGTCCAGGGGCCTGTGACCTTCCGGGGCCGGTTGGAAAGGCTTTACTGAGAAGCCGTATTGTGTATATTGGGGGAGGCATTATAAATAATGACATGATGGAGTAGGGTTGCCACCTAGGCACATTTTTAAGGAACACTTATGCAAAATACATGTTGCAGGGCCCGAGGCACCAATGCAGGCCCTGCAACATGTGTTTTTCATAAGCTTTCCTTTCAAATGTGCCTCGGTGGCAACCCTATGTTGGAGACGGAATTGGCAGTGTGTGCCTCCATACCCGCATCGGGGGGTGTGACAGGCCCTGGTCTTACAGGGACTCGCCCGCCATGAGGGGCCGACCTGTGACAGGCCTCCAGCTCCAATCCGCGCCGAGACGTTGCGATACAGGTCTGCGAGCCGCTGCTCCTTTAGATACCGCGGATGCCCGTTACTTCCAGCCACTGGCGCGGCTGTGTCCAAACGGCCATGCAAGACCAGCCGCATTGTGCCCATTTAAAGCCAAGTGAGGACGTACCTGTGACAGGCCAGAGCCCTTGTGAGCTGCTGGCTCTCTAAGGCAGTTAGTGCCAGCACAGGGGGCCGCGCGAGCAGCACTGCAGGCGCCGGACTAGTAGGAGGACCGTGTCTAATTGGTTAGCAGCTGCGTTAGGAGGTGGCGCTAGAGGAAGACCGAAGCCTGATGCTGGGGAAACTGGTACGGCCAAAGGGCTGTAAACTGGGGTTCAAGGCTTGGATAGAGACTGGGAGCCTGGAGAGGTCAAGGACTAAGACCAACGACGGGGTTGTACGGGCTGAGACCCCAGAGGGTGGAACATTGAGTCTGGAGAGACTAAATGGTGGAGGTTTATCCAAATAAAGTGACACCCGAGAGCTAATCCCCAAAGAGACTGCAGTTATTGGGCCCTAATCCTGAGAGACTTACACCTGGCAACCCCCGCTCTGTTCCAGCACCTTTCCTTGAGAAATACTCACTGTAGAGCAGCCCTTATTATTCATCAGCATTTACGTTACTATAGCAACCACAGCCTCCCCTTCCCCCCCCCCCCATGGGTGCCCCATGTGGTGCTTCTTAGCTTACCATCAATCGCACCCTCCAGTCCCTCCTCATTCACACACGCGCTCCCAACCGCACTCCGGGGACTGAATTCAACCACTTCTCCCACCACCACCCACACTAGCGACAGCTCCTCCTTAGACAGCTCCCAATTCGGAAATGTTTACAGCACCTTCCAAAAGTGAGGACAGCAGATGTGGCAAGCATCAAGACTAATTTTCATAGCTTAAGTCCAAACAGAAGAGGGGGAAGAGAGAGAGAGAGAGAGCGTAACATTTATTTATTGAATCATTTAACTGGCTTTTCGAACACAGATGGCACAACGTGCACGCAGGAGAAGCCACCCTTGGTGTCACTCTGGGCTAAGCGCTGGAAGTGCTTTTAAGCCTCAATGAGCAAATCCGCCATCCGTTACATTCAATGGGAGCAAGGCCATTCATTTATTCAAATTTATACCCTGCCCTTCCATTAAGGCTCACCCCTCTGCCTCCCTCTGCAGATATGTTTTACATAGACCCTTTTTACACGAGACACTCCCACGTACGGACACCCATGGTCCACGCGGGACAGCATCTCGTCTAAATGCAGGGGTGCGTGCTCCCACGACCCCCACCCCACCCATGCACGGAGCAATCGGCAAAAATGCCAGTTAATCCGTGCGTGGGGGATGAGTGTGCACCCATCTGCACACACACACTGTTTAAAGAGGGCCATAGCGTGTTAGTGTCGGATCTTGAACCCCTAACCGTGGGCTTGGCAGGCAGTGGGTTCTTGCTTGCGCTACCATCTGACCTCTGCAGGGATGCTTCCTTCCTAAACTGTCACTAAAACAACCTCCAAAAACCTCTTCTGCATATTAAGCCGATCTAGTCCGTTACCTTCTTTGCCCCCCCTCCACCCGCCACTTCCCGCAGGCTCTACCTGAGCAGAAAACTGCTTCAAAACATTTTGTTTGGAAGTCTAACGTTGTGGAGGACAGGAGGATCCACATCCCACCCTAAAAACTGGATGAGATGCAACTAAGGTTGCCACCTATGCAAAGTTATAAGGAACACCTTATGAAAAACACATGTTGCAGGCATGGGGGATGGGTGTGCCTTAGGCATCAATGCAGGGCCTGAAACATGTATTTTTTATAAGTGTTCCTTTAAAATGTGTGTATATGGCCCCCCTAGATGCAACCCCTCTGTCCCATAATTACATCCGTGAACTCCACTGCAGTATTTCCCACAGCAGAGATGAAATTCACTTAAAATGAGTGTACAAGGGTTTCTTCATCTAGGCTGCAGGTTACAGACAGGCACCCTGTGGTTCTCTCTGGTTTCCACCCTGCTGCTTCACTCTTGACTTCGGCTAAGCAACCTGGTGACTTTATTATTCACACACTGTGAGAGAGTTGCCAAGACACTCAAGCTGCAATCCACTTGCTTTGCAGTAGCCCCACGGAAGCCGTAAGTGGTCTGTGAATCACAGCTTCAGTCTTGAGCAGAATTCGTGTACTGCAATCGCTAGCCCAGTGTTAGGGCTCCCAAAAACTTTGTCTGAGTGACCCTGTTTTAAGTGTAGCCCCAGAGGGGTTGGCACAATAGCCCCCTCTAGAGGAGTGGTGGCGGGTAATCACTCACAGGTTCATGAGCCTGCTACTCCACGGAGCGCACAGGGCTTTTAGCACCGAGGGTAGAGGTTTATGCCGACGGAGGGCGAGATCTCCAGTTCCATCCCTGCTGCTGACAATCTTGCCTGGGAGGGACTGTCAGGTTACATAACATTTAAACCTAGCCTTGCAAGTAAGGTTGCCCCCTTTCCTGTGGCTTTGAACCCAGGGGGGCAGTGTCCACATGCCCCCTTTGGAATGTTGCGATGCTGGGTGGAGCTGGGTGTCAGTAAGGGGATAGGAGGAGAGCTTCTTCACACCCCACCCCTTTCTGATCTAGACCTAACCCCTGATCTCTCTGGCCTATCCAAGTGCCTGTGGATGACCCCAGAGAGATTGGGGGCACCCCCTGGATAGGATGGGTTAAAATCCAGAGATTCTGGGTCAAAGCAGTGACCTTCTCTTTCTCTATATATGTGTACAGCACCTAACACAGCAGTCATGTTCCTAACAAGAGCCATTAGACAACACTGTTAACACAAACACACATTTTAAAGCCCATCGTTTTCAACCAGAAGAAGGCTGAAGTCAACATCCTGCAGGCTTTTTTTATTATTATTTTTTTGGTTTAATGATTTTCCTTTCATAAAATTCAAGCTTAAAAATGTAAACAGCTCCTCTGGTTAAACATTAAAAATGCACCAGATTCCTAACCCCCCAGGGTGCAACGTGACTGTCGGGATTCCGAGACGGGTTCCAAAACTGGATTAGCTATTGGTGCCTCCCCGGTAGCTGCTCATCACTGGGCCAGGGGTAGATTTCAGAGGGAGAGAAATATTTTCATGCAAAATCAACCAGGGAAGGAAATCCTAGAGGCTGTGGTTTATTCCCATTTCTCCCTCACACTTTCTTAGCTATTCAGCCACTTGCAGCCTCAGGAACAGTCGCTGAGATAGCAAGGGTTGGCCTATTGCAGAGCAAAGAGCTGGAACGGATGGTCCAAATGACCGGTGAATGGGTCAAATCTGGCTTATTCAAATTTGCAGTCGCAAAAACCAATTCGGAAGCTGGATTAGAAAATCTTTCAGTTTTGAAATTCACGCTGAATTCAACTTTGCACATTCTCAGTGGCTTTGGAACTCCCTGCCACTGGAGGTTCACCAAAGCACGAGCATCTTCTGAAGGCAATAGAAGACCTATTGATTTGGCCAGGCTTTTAACGGGCAGGAATAGGGTTTGGAGGGAATGGTTTTAATGGGAATTTGATATGGCTTTAACTTTATTATATATATTATATATTTAACTTTTATATATCATAAAGTTAAAGCCATATCAAATTTCCATTAAAATCATTCCCTCCAAACTCTATCTCCGCCTGTTAAAAAGCCATTAAAATCATTCCCTATCTCACATACTATATATGAAAGATATAATATATGTCAGCCACCCAGGGCATGTGAAAATGGGCAGGATATAAATCAAAACAAATTTTAAAAAAATCAATAAATGTTCATCGGTCCATTTACTTTATCTAGGCTGCAATGCACAAATCACTTACCCCGGAGTCTAATATGGTCTTCAATGGGCTACCCCAGATTAAATGGCTTGTGGCTCACCCTGGTTTTCATTATTCAGTCAGAGATGGAGACAAAGTAATTCAGGTTATATCTTTTTCAGACCAACTTAAACAATTTCATCTGAACTACTTGTCTCCATCTCTTACCTTTGGGACCAACATGGCAAACACTATTGCTCTACTGCTCAGTCATCTGACACATTGGCACCGACTTACTAAGTGACCTTGGCGTTAACCTCTGTGCCTCAGTTTCCCCACCTGTAAAATGGAGAGATAGCACCTGCACTCCACAGTGGGTCATGAAGGCCAACTGCTTAACATTTGAAAAGCGCTATGAAACGCTCAGCTCAAAGGAGCTACCGAAGGATGAAACTTTTCTTATTGTCGTTCAAGCATTACATAACAAGCAGATGGAATTGAGCATGTGCATTTTACAGTCTCCTCTTTAGAACATGAGGACATAAAAAGTGCCATACTGGGTCAGACCAATGGTCCATCTAGCCCAGAATCCTGTCTCCAACAGTGGTCAATCACGGTGGCTTGGGAGAAGAACCCAACAGGTCACAATGGGGGATCCATTCCCTGTTGTTTTCCCCCAGCTCCCGTCATGTTCCCTGATCCTGTCTGGCTAAATAATGGGGACCGTCTTTAATGGTCCCCATTAGCAACTCCCAAACTGAGAAAACTGGTCCAAGAGCAGATCTGTTCCCCATCTCTCCTGGGATCACGACTAGCAAGTTACACTAATATGCAATTAAAATCTCTTCAGACAGTATTAAACATTTAAAGACCCAGCAACACTCTGTTTCAGGAATTGGAAACAAACAAACAAAATCCCTCTCCAGAATCATCACTGGCAACAAAAAAAGCAGAGGAGAGCGGAGAATTTATAGAAACACTTCTAGGAGCAGCACCAAGAATCAGAGGGGTAGAAGAGACCCCTACAAATCATCTCATCCAACTCCTGCACCAGGAGCAGGGTGTGGGGGGCATTCGGGTCGTGGGCAGACAGCTGGGTCATGAGGGGAGTCAGATAATCCGTATCCAAGAATACTGAAGGAACTAGCATGTGAAATTCCCGGCCCATTAGCTCTGATATTTAATCAATCAATGAATTTGGAAGTGGTACCTAGTGATTGGAGAATAGCAAATGTTGTACCTATCTTTAACAAAGTGAGTAGACATGACCCAGGTAACTATAGCCCTGTTTGCCTAACCTCAGTGGTATGTAAGATGTTGGACTAGATACTGAAAGAGAGAACAATTAAGGCTATGCTAGCAAAGGGAAAACATGATGAAACGTAGCACCGGCTTCACAAAGTGTAGAGCATGCCACACCAATCTGATTTTTCTTTTTTGAAAAAATAACTGGCATTTTGGACAGAGGGAATGCAGTGGATTTAATGTATTGGGATTTTAGTAAGGCATTTGATACTGTGCCACATGGGAAATCACTGCTTAAGTTTGAAAATATGGAAATCAATAAAAAGGTAGTTAGGTGGGTTCATAGCAGGTTAACTGGAAGAAAACAAAGGGTTGTGCTGAGAGGTGGACTTTCTAGGTGGGGGGACGTTGCTGGTGGAGTTCCTCAGGGATCTGTTTTGGGACCCATTTTGTTTAATATTATAACTGACCTTGGGGAGGGAAGTATCTTCGACTCCTCCCTCTCCTTTAAGCCTCAGATCCAGGCTGTTGCTAAATCCTATTGTTTTGCTCTGTACAATATTGCTAAAATCTGGCCTTGCCTTACTGCTGCCGCTGCAAAACCCCTAGTCCATGCTCTAGACATCTCTCGCCTTGACTACTGCAGCTTCATCTTTACTGGCCTCCCTCGCTCTGATCTGGCCCCCCTCATCTCCATTCAACGCTCTGCAGCCAAAATCATCCATCTTGCCCACCACTTTGACCATGTACAACCCCTCCTCTCTGCCCTGCACTGGTTCTCTCTATGGGAACACATTCAGCACAAGCTCCTGGTCTTCACCTTCAAGGCTCTTCATGGCCTTGCTCCCCCATATCTCTCCGCTCTTGTATCCCACCACACTCCTGCCCGGGAGCTTTTCTCCTCCTCTGCCCTCACCTGCTCACAAACCCCTTGCTCCTCTAAAAGTCTCCGCCCTTTCTCCCTTGCTGCCCCTCATGCCTGGAACTCCCGCCCTGGATACATTCGCTCCGTCCCCTCCCTCTCAGCTTTCAGATCCCTCCTGAAAACCCACCTCTTCCGTCAGACCTTCCCTAACTTGTCACGAGTGATACTGCATCCTTTCCCCCTCACTCAGAACCCAATTCCCGGTAACTAAGCGAAGCACATGAGCCTGCAACTTCTCAACTTCATGAATGTACTCTTATGATGTTTACCTCTCCCTCATGTCCCCCTCCCTTGTCTCTCAGATTGTAAGCCCCTTAGGGGTAGAGACCTGTCTCTGACTGTTGATTGTACAGTGTCAGGTACATTGTTTGCACTATATAAATAAAATTATTATTAATAATAATAATAATAATAATAATAATAATAAGTAAAGTAAGAGTGTGCTAATGAAATTTGCTGATGACACCAAGTTGGGAGGAACTGACAATGCAGAGGAGGATGAGAAAATTATACAGGATAATCTGGATGGCCTCATGAATTCAAGTGTTAGGAATGGGATGAAATATAATAGCGTAAAGTGCAAGGTTGTGCATTTGGGGTTTAATAAGAAGAATTTTAGTTACCAGCTAGGAACTCAGTTGGAAACAACAGAGGAGGAAAGGAACTTGGGGGTTATAATTGATCATAAAATTACCATGAGTTGTCAATGTAATAAAGTTGTAAAAAAGGCAAATGCTATCCTGGGATGTATTAGGCATGGTATTACCAGTAGGGATAGGGAGGTATTATTGCCTCTGTATAGGGCTCTGGTTTAAGAAGGATGAACTTAAACTGAAACAAGTGCAATGTAGAGCTACCAGGATGATTAACGGGATGGAAGACTTATCCTATGAGATGAGGCTGACTGAGCTTGGTTTATTTAGCCTATCAAAGAGAAGGCCGAGGGGAGACATTGTGTAAATATATCAGAGGCGTTAATGCAATAGAAGGGGAAGATTTGTTCAAACTAAAAGGGAGCACGGGTACAAGAACTAATGGATACAAGCTGGTTATCAATAAGTTTAGACTGGAAATTAGAAGGCTTTTAACAATTAGAACAGTGAGCTACTGAAATAGGCTTCCAGGGGCAGTTGTGAGAGCAAAGAATCTGAATAGCTTCAAAATGGAGTGTGATAAATTTATGGCATAGATCGTGTGAGTTTTTATTTATTATTTGATGTTGCAGGACAAGGGGTTTGCGTCCCCTCCCCCCTCCTCAGAAATATATGTTGGGTTTTTTCCCCTCATTCTTCCTGTAGCATCAAAGTTGTCTGCAGCTGGAGGTGGGACTGTCGGGGCATTCTGAAGCCTGGGTATTGTATATCAGGTGCCTTGCTGGTGGGGTCTGCACGCATGCTCAGGGTCTAACTGATAGCCAGATTTGGGGTCGGGAAGGAATTTTCCCTCTGGGCAGATTGGCAGTTGACTCAGTGTTTTTCGCCTTCCCCTGTAGAATGGGTGCGGCTCGCCTGTTTGGGACATCTGGATCCTCTTTTTCTAAAGTTATTTTCTGTTATTTCAGGCATCGGTGTGCTCTGGTTGGTCCCCATCTCTACTTGCAGCTATTGGTGGGATTTCTCTGTGTCGACGGTTGGGGTGGGGCAGGTTCTGCTGTGGGGCAGGGGGCTGGACTAGAAGGCCCTTGAGGTTCCTTCCAGCCTTGGGGCTCGATGACTCTATGATTTTAACCCTGTTCTCTCAAGTCCAAGTCATTAGCCACTAGGCTACACTAGCTCTTTATAATCATACACTGGCTGGCTGGGCAGGCCTATCACCAGGGCCTGTAAGAGGAGACTTGCGCGGAGACCACCCCGTAAGATTTTAACTCAGTATTCCGAGGTTCAAAAAACCAACACGCAGGATGGTAGCCCCACGCACTACCTGTGAGCATTCAGTTACAGCACAACATCCCGTGCACATCAACACTTAGCACATGGGCTGTGGGGGGGTGTAGCACGCAAACACAACTCCATGCTGCTGTCCCCTTCCCCAGCTGGAAGCGACTGCTGGCTGGGATCGGAGACGGAGCCTCCTTCTTGGCTGCTTCGCATGCTGGTCGTAAGCTCCACTTGTCTCCTGCCCAGCCCGGGAGGCGATTAGGACTTGCGGCTGGTGCACAAAGCAACCAGCTGGGGAGGAGACTTCCACGTGCCAGCCAGGATCCCTGCTTGCCTCTTCCTTATCCAGCACTCCCTCCAAAAGATGCCATGCCCATGCATTGGCCTGTATATCAACATGTGGGCATTCATTAGCCCATACGGCATTTCCCCCCTGCCTTGGCAGAATGCTGCAAAGGGACACCAGATCCGGTGTTCCTGGGCTGGTTCATGAGGAGCTAATAAACGGTCAGGTGCCACCCACTCACGGGTGGCTATCGTGCTGTTTATTTTCACCCGCTATCTACTGCGCCACACTGGCCCTCGAAGCAAAGGGCACAAGCGAGAGACAGGAGCATGCAGTGCTTTAGATTTAGGAAGGAAAGAGCCACAAGTGGAGAATCTCCTTATTGGTTACAAACACTCAGCCAAAAAGCGCCATGTACCCATGCACAGATTAGAAAGTGGTGGGGGGGGCTGGGAGAAGAGGCTGACAAACATTATTCCATGGAGAGATCTAAGATAGGCCTCAAAGGGCAGGATAATTTGAGGAAGATGCCGGAAATAAACTCTAATCCTTCATTACTCTGTAGAACAACCGCGCCTGTCTGCATAATTTGTATCTCTAAGACCAAAAAAGAAAAAGAAAAAGAAAAAACTACTCTTGGAGCAGCCTCTCAGCAGAAAATTGAGACAGAGAGCGTGGGCTAGTAGCTCCGGCCATCAGGGCTGGAGTGTGAGTCCCTCTGCACGAGCCCTAGTACTCTGGAGAGCATCCTCAGCTGTTGGTAGGGGCCGTGTGCAGGTAGATAGGATTAGTATTATTCATCATTTATAGAGCCCTTTCAATTTCAAAACATTTTACAATCTATATATGAATAGTCAGTTGTTATTATTATTATTATGTATTTATGTAGCACCAACAATGTACCTGGCACTGATCAATCATTACTTAGACACAGGTACTTGCCCCGAGGGGCTCACAATCAAGAGTCCAGTTTGTTTAGATTTCTAAACAACCTTTCCCCAAAGGTTTAGGGCAGGTAACAAACTAAACATACAAGATATACATAAAGTGAATCCTTAAAAATATATTTTATTAAAACATATTTATATTATATTATAAAAAATAGAACGTAAAATATAAAATTCCCTCAAACACAATTCCCCAGGCCCTATCCTCACCTGCTAAATGTCTGAAAAAAATAAACAGATCTCAAGTTGCCTCCGGAAAATGCTCAGATTTCAGCAAACCTCTAAGGAAAGGGAGTTCCACGGCTGAAGGATTGTGGCCCCCAAGAACGCCTCTCTCCATGCCCTTCTACACCCTTGCCTCATTCCCTGTATAAGAATTTGGGGGGAGGGTACTTCCAATCGCTTGATCTACACAGATCAATAAGGAATTATGTGTACTTTTTTATATGTTGTGAGCCATCTGAGCCTTCAAGAATAGGATGGGACATCAGTCAATCAATCAATCACATCAAATGAAAGCTCAGGCACTGTATATTTCCTATCACCTGTAAAAACTCAGCAAAAACAAATACAAGCACAAACAACAAATATTTTAAGCCGGGGGAAAACAATTTCCCTCCAGGGACCCCTTTGAAAATTAGTGCAAGCTCTGAGGGCCTCGTAGAAGTTGGAGTCGGGGGATGGTGGTGCTTAAAGGGTTTGCTGAGGAAGAGGAGGATCCAAATCATGGATCTGTGGCATGGATCTGTCTCCTATCCTTGTGTGCATGCCCTCGTCTCTGTTCTCTTACCCCGTGATCAGTCTTTCTGTGCTTGGGGGTTGAGACTGGACCCACTGGCAAGATCCAGGAATTGGAAAGGGGACACACAAAAAACTAGCCAAGGGCTGCATCGGTCTCCTGGGCCAACTAAGGTTTCCCACCCCTGTAATAAACAGTGACCCCAACTTGCTAGAAGTAGTGATGCGCCTCAGCCTCTCCAGAGACGTTGAACAATGCTGCTCTCCACTTGGCAGCTCCCTGACTTTTGGCTGGGGAGACGTTAGACAAAGGGGGCTTGCAGACAAGTGCAGGGGAACTTCCAGGAGCGGAGATCCCGTAAGCAGCGATCCTGGGACGCTCTGCTCATGTGTGTGTGTGTGTGTGTGTGTGTGTGTGTATGTGGTGTGTGTATGTGTATGTGTGTGTGTGTGGTGTGTGTATGTATGTGTGTGTGTGTGGTGTGTGTGTGGTGTGTGTATGTGTGTGTGTGTGTATGTGGTGTGTGTATGTGT
>QEPC01005805.1:1682119-1701808 GCA_003113815.1 Sphenodon punctatus
TGTGGTGTGTGTATGTGTATGTGTGTGTGGTGTGTGTATGTGTATGTGTATGTGTATGTGTGTGTGTGTGGTGTGTGTGCAGGACTCAAAAATCCAGCCCCGCATTGCATGAAGGAAATCACGCTAGAAACGAGCTACCCCCACCCCTGAGCGAACGTCCCAGGATCGCTATCTCCAGGATCTCTGCTCCCGGAAGTTCCCCCACCCCCTGCACTTGTCTGCAAGCAGTCAAAGTCCAAATATATACAAAAAATGTTGTTTTTAGAGAAATTTAACATCATTTAACAGTAATACTTAGAATTTTTTCACACGTATCAACTAATTCTTATCTAGCTCAACCTTCATAATAATGCTGTGACTATCATGATTATTCCCATTTTGCAGAAGGGGAACTGAGGCTGAGAGATAGTAACTTGCCCAAGGCCACACAGTGAGTTCACAGATGGGATTTGAACCCTGGTTTTTGAGGTACAAGTCCTACACCTTATGCACTAGGCTACACTAGATCTCTGCTCACTCAGCCCCATGTCCTCGGCTAGTGGATGGCCCTGCCTCAAGCTAGTATAGTCATCAATAGCTTTCATCTGTACTTTTCTCAGGACTCCTTAACACATTCTATTTTTGCAAGTGGCTACCAGTCCAATCCTGCTGTTAACTGCCCATGTGAAACCTCTGCTGTGGGTTTCATGTTATCCTTCCTGCCCCCTCGGCCCGTAACCTTGGGGTCATCTTTGACTCTGCTCTCGCCTTCTCTGCTCACATCCAAAACGCAGCTAAAACGGGTCGCTTCTTTCTTTATAACATTACAAAAATCCATCCCTTCCTTTCTGAACACACAACCCAAACTCTTATCCATGCTCTCATCACCTCCCGCTTGGACTATTGTAACCTGCTTCCTGCAGGTCTCCCACTGGACCATCTAGCTCCACTTCAGGCTACTCAAAAGACTTCAGTCTATTCCCGCTTCATCCGCAAGGCTCACCTGCCCCACACGCTGTTACAACCATGTAACCCCCTCCTCAAGTCACTACACTGGCTCCCCATCCGCTTCCGTACACAGTTCAAGCGTCTTCTACTTACCTATATGTGTCTTCACTCCTCACGATCTCGCCTCCCTTATCTCCCCCTACACCCCTTCTTGTGACCTCCGTTCATCGGGCAAGATGCTCTTATCTGCACCCTTCTCCTCGACTGCCAGTTCCCAACTCCGTGCCTTTCCCCTTGCTGCACCCACCGTATACCTGGAACAGTCTTCCCAAGGCTGTGCACCTGGCCCCCTCCCTGTCCATATTCAAGTCCTTCCTAACAGCTCACCTCTTTGAGGTTGCCTTTAAACCATGATCCCAATCATGAATCATTCTCTTAGTTGGAATAAACCACTTACTGAATAAACTGCACCCTGCCTTGTTTTTAACTGTCTGTGTCCGTGTCTTATCTAGATTGTACGCTCCTTGTCCTTTACGTTAGGTGCATTTGTAGAGCGCTGTGTACGATTAGTAGTGCTTTAGAAATGATAAGAGGTAGTAGTAGTAGAGAGGCTTGCACTAAACCCATTTTTAATCAGCCCCAGTTTGCTACAGGCGACGCGATTTGTAGAGCAACACGTCAGCACAACCAGCAGCCTGTGTCCAACTTTCAGTACCCCAATGACTACCAAGAGGTGGTGAAAACTTGGGATGGACGGGTTAAAATTTGCACCGCCCTGCAGTCCGAAAAAAACGCACCCTGGGCTATCATCTGTGGCTACCAGAGTAACCCTCATTCCTCCTATGCCCCACCCGAAGAAGAAACAACATCCTCCACAAAGATGGAAGGGGCAGCCCTCCTTGGGGCTCTTCCCAAATGGTTTCAATCAGACCTTGGAAGACGTCACAGCTCCTTGTTTCACAGCCCCAATTAGCCAGCCCGGGTCAGAGGAAGGCTAGGAGATAAGACAATGCATCAATGGCTAAATTAAATCTGTTCTCTCTGACGGCCCTGCAGCATCAGGCAGCCTGGTTCTTGGGTGTTTCATGGTACCGACCCTGCCAGCGGCGTAGCCAGGCTGGACTGGCTCCTGGTGTAGAAGACGGAATGGGGTCCCCCTGCCTCCCTTCCAGCAGCAGGGGGTACAGCTGATCTGCCTGCCCCCACAGCTACACCCTGGATTCCAGCGCCTTCCGCACTTTCCTTTACAGTAAGCCAGTAGAAATACCCGATTCTTCCTCTTTTCCTCTCCGACTCTTTGATTTTACCTACGAGCTCACTGTTCAGAGATTCCTCCTGGTGGAGGCAGGAAGACGCAGGCTCCTGGCACGGATCCCTACTGCACCCTAATGAAAGAGAGCTTGCCTTTCAACTAGGCACGCAAAGGCTGGGGGGCACTCAGCCGGTGGGCAGCATCTCTCGTAAAACAACAGGGAGCGACTGGTCTTTGATACACCTTGTGCTGCTTTGGTGCTGTCGGGAAGGAGGGGTGGTGGGATCACAGGATTAGGCTGAAGCCTCAAAATGGGGTCACACAGGCAAAAAGCTTAGAGAGAGGACCTAAGATCAGGGTCGTGCAATTGTGTGACAGGAGAGAGGCACCAAGGAATGCAGTACTCCCGTCCCCCCCTGCCGGGGTCCTGCCTGAGCTCTTTGGGTGAGTGGGGTGCGGCCACATCGGAAGCAGGGGGAGGCCCATTCTGATATGGCCACACCCCCTCTGCGACAGTGGCTGCGATCCCAAACCCGCTGCGTGCAGGCCTCGCACAGCCTGCGCGTGTCACAACGTTCCAGCAATGGGCGCGCAGAGCACGCGTGGCATGAGATCGGCCCCACCAACTAGGAAGGGGCATGTCTACCTCAGGGAGGGGCGGGGTTACGCAGCTCCCCGCCCCCTTTCGAACAGGGCGTTGCCTCTGGGGTGATCACGCCCCCTTCCCAAGCATTGTGACATCACAATGTTTGGAAAGGGGTGTTCTCATGTCAGAAAAGGGCAAAGGGGCACTCCCACCCTAAATTTAATTCTGCAGGCATTCCCCCACCCCGGCCTTGTAGCACAAGGGTCCATACGGGAATATGGAAAGAAAACCTCAGTGCCCGGAACAGACAAAGTCAGATAGTGGAGAAATTATATTGAGGCGCCGCAGAAGCTGTCCAGGCCTCATACAGCAGGACAGTTGCTGAGCTGGCTCTGTGCCACGCGAAATTCATGCAGGCTGCCTGCTCTCCTCGTCTCCCTCTTAAACACTTGTAAATAGTAATCGCCTCTGACAAGCAGCATGCAAGGAAGCCGGAGCAAGCGCAGGATTCTTTGCCTCAACTCAGCACTCAGCCTGGGCAGGTAAACATAGCACCTAAACAGCTTGGACCCTACATATCTGAAAGACCGGCTCCTCCTTTATGGCCCTTCACCAGGGGGTGCCGTGCCCCTCTTGCATTGCATCGCGCCCATACGTCCAGGGTGCAACTAGAGGCTCTCTCGGCAGCTGTTCCACAACTCTGGAGCTCCCTTCCCCTGGAGGTTTGCAAAGCCTGAGCATTTTCAAGAGAAAATGTAACGTGTGTTTATTTGGCCAGACATTTAGAGGTGAGGATAGGGTCCAGGGAGTTGTTTTTAATGGGAATTTTAATATTTTAAAGATAGCTTTATATACTTTTATGGGTTTTATGGTATGTATATGTGATGCTGTCTCTTATACACATCTAGATGTGTATAAGAGACAGTATATAAACTGTGCAAATATAGGAAAGGAATATAGTTGGAACAATAAACACACACATTATTAATTATTATTTGATATATATAGTCCAGTGGCTCTATTAGTCACCAGGCTGCACTGGCTACCTCCACTCAATCCAGATGTAAACGGGTGCCCTGTTCCATTGGAGAGAGGAAGTCAGAAGCAGCACTGGCCGCACTAATCCCTTGTATGTGTGCCTGGACCACACCAGCCTGACTGGTTGCATGACTCAGGACAGACATGGTTGCCTGTATAGCTTCTCATGTCAATGGAGTGTCGCTGAATTGAACTGAAAGGTGCTAAATGCCATTCTTTTTGTCCGAAAATTATAGCAACATTTTAAAGAGATGGAGGAGTTCAAACCTGAACGCTCAGATCAAACAATCCAGAGATAGAGTGTGGTCGTCACGTTGGTCCCAAGTGACAGAGAGACAAACTGGTTCGAATAAACTGCTTTGTCTCTCTGTCAAACAATCCATAACACCGGAGAGGGTGGCCCCACTCCCTGTCCTGCAGCTCCAGCTGGTGATGGTCCCTCCACATCAGGGGTGAGAAACCTAAGTTCTGGGGGCCAAAAGTTTTTATTTGGCCCCTTTCCGTTTCCTGACTCTGGTCTCTGGATCCAGTTCCTACCCCCAAGCACTGACAAACTGAGCTCAGGGGAAGGGAGCAGAGAGAAGGGCATGCGCCCGGGGACAGATCCATGATCTGAACCCTTCTCCTCCTGTGTGCACAATTAAGCACCTCTGCTCCCAGCTCCTATCCAGCCTGCGGAGCTCAGACTAATTTTCAAAGTGACCCCTGGGAGGAAAAGGTTCCCTGCCCCTGGCCTAGGTACTGCAAACACCTCCTCCTGGAGCTGCCATGTCACTTTCATTCATAAAATTCCTCCTCCCTGATGAGCGCTGCTGCTGGCCAGAAATTAATCAGCATCAAGGAGGGACTGAACATAATGACAATGCAGAAAGCGCCTTCTGCTGTTTCTTTCTTCCCCCAAAATATGCACTGGACTCCGCAGCTGCTGCTTAAAATTCATTCCTGCACAGCAGCAGGTGGAGAGATGCTCCCACTTGCCTGCAACAGGCCTTGCCTTTTACAAAACGTAGCTGTTTGGACTCTGGAATAATGACTGCGGTGGAATGGCTTTGGCGCCCTAGAAACGATCTGCAATTCCAAACCAGTGATAAAAACCAGTTCTCCAGAATTCCTCTCCTCTGCTTTACCCACTGTATTATACTAGGGGCTGGGCTGAAATGAATCAAATGAAATTCAGCTGAGATGAATGTAAAGTTCTGCTTTTAGGGAAGACAAACCAAACGCACAACATGGGGGGGAATACTTCACTTGGCAGTGGGACGTGCGAGAAGGATCTAGGGATTGTGGTTGATCATAAACTGAACACGAATCAGCAATGGGAGGCGAATGCAATTCTAGGCTGCATGAACAGAAGGCTTGTTTCTAAGTAAGTGGAAGTAATAATTCCACTCTAGTCAGCACCGGTCAGAGTAGCATGTCCAGTTTTGAGCACCTCATTTTAAGAAGGACGCTGACAAACAGGAGCAGGATGAGAGGAGGGCAAAAAAGATGACAAAGGGAATGGAGAGCAAATCTTATGAGGAAAGGCTGAAGAAACTGGATATGTTTAGTCCAGCAAAGAGGAGATTAAGGGGAGACATGATAGCAGTTTACAGATATCTAAAGGGGCTGCCACCAAGAAGGTGGCAAGGAGCTGTTCTTCATGGCCACAGAGGACAGGACTAGGAATAATGGGCTCAAGTTTACAAGAAGGTAGATTTCGATTAAATAGGAGGAAAAACTTCCTAACAGTAAGAGCTGTGCGGTAATAGAACAAGTTGCCTAGGGAGGCTGTAAGTTCCCCATCGCTGGCGGGACGGCCATCTGTTGGGGACGGTATCACTATAGTCATCCTGCATCCAAGCAGGGGGTTGGACTCGATGATGCTCAAGACCCCTTCCAACTCTGCGATTCTACTACCCCCAGGCCTATTTCTCCCTATGGATGGTTTCCATTCAAAGAGATCCCTTTCCCATGAGGCTTCCCCAATATCAGCATAACACAGGCCGCAAGGAAACCCTAATTCTATTACCTGGTGCTAGGGAAATTTTCCTAGCAGCAACGAGCTAATAAGTGCAGCACTCAAATAGCCTCTTTTGGTTTTTTCTCATTCCTTCTCCACAAAACACAACCAGCTCCTCGACTACATGATAAAGGCAAATCAATATATTCATAGTTTGCTCGTAAACGAATGCCCATTAATTCAAGACATTACTCTGCCGCTCCAGAACCCACTTGACGGTTTTTATTGTAAAACAGAAACAAATTAGAAGAGCGGAGAATGGAAGCCACTAACAACATAATGAGGTTTAAAAGATACGCTCTCAGGAAAACAGCGGCTCATGATTTCTGGGCCTTGACTTTCAAATGGGACCTTCGCGTTTGAAAACCCAATTCTGCACCACAGAGATTGGCACCCGGTCACGGCAGGCTTTGACCTTTACCCTGAAGGGGATCTCACGAGCACTTGCCTCCTTGACAGTGGGCAGATCGCTGCAGGCAAGGTTGGGTGAACAGAAAGGATGCGGAGCATCCAGGACATGCGCGGACGGTGGAGGTTGTTGGGGGCTGTAAAGCAGGATAAGAGAGAGGAATCAAGAGGAAGAGCTAGAGGCAAGGACCAAAAGGAGTGCTGAGTGGGCGTGGCCACTCTAGGACAAGACCTCGGCTATAGCGCAGAGGTTCAGACTAACGTAGGGCACCGTGACCATGGTGACCTGGGCTGTATCAGTGCTGCTCCAGAACATCCAGGCGTGCAGGTTCAAGATCCAGGTCTTGACGACGTCCCACCAAAGTGGGAGTTCCCAGAACTCCTGCCACTTGTGCGAGAGGGGTTCCCAGCAGCCAGCCAATCAGATGATTTGCAGAGAGCAGGCCAGCCCTGTGGACCGAAGGCAATTCCAGCCTAAGCCCAGCCTGGCTCTGTGTCCTATTTTGGGTTATTCCATTCCTGGGGTTGTATCTACCACTGGTGTCAACCAGCAATGGGGTGGAGGGTCAGTATCTCTGAATGTCTTTAAATGGGTGACCAGTAAAGGACACTCTGCATTCTGAATCTATCTCCCGCTCATATTGGGAAAGTATGAAAGATTTCAGACACACATACTAATACGAGCTGATCTAATTACTAATTATTGATCACATACTAATATCAGCTGATCTAAAGGGGTGGGAAACATTTGCTCTTCTATGGGGCATTCTGAAAATTAGTGCAAGCTCTGCGGGCCTGATAGGAGTTGGGGGAAAATGGAACACAGAGGGTGTATTCAAGGCGGGGAAAGGGAGAGGATGGTGCAGACCATGGATCTATGTCAGACCAAATGTGGTCCACGGGTAGTTTTTATCTGGCTCCTTTCCAGTTCCTGGATCTCGTCCCTGGATTCAGTTCCTACCTCAAAGCACTGAAAAACTGAGCTCGGGGTAAGGGAGCAGAGATGGGGGCATGAACACAGGGATATGGGGACAGATCCAGAATCTGGTCACCTCCTCTTCCTGAGCGCACTCCCTGAGCCCCTGCCCTCAACTTCTGGGCAGCCCTTGGAGCTTATATTAGTCATTTTCAAAGTGGCCCCTGGGAGGCTCCCCGCCCCTGACCTTATGCCATGGATCTACCCCTCTATCCCTGAGTGCTTGCTTTCATCTCTTCCCTCCGTCTTCAGGGCTTGAAGGTAGGAACTGGATCCATGGGCCAGATCCAGGAACTGGAAAAAGACCAAATGAAAACAAAACAGCTGTGGGCTGGATCCTGCCCAAATGCCACAAGCTCCCCACCCTGATCCAACACAAGTTCCACCTTAGAACCTACAGAATCATTGAACTGTAAGGTTGGAAGGAATCAAACATCATCTAGTCCAGTCACCTGGCTCCAAAGCAGGATGTCCTCTCTCTACAGCCATCACAGACAGATGCCTGTTTAATCCAGTGGTGATAAACCACTCAAACGCCACACCCCAGAGAAGCTGGAATCCTAATGCCTCATTGCCATTTATGCATCTACCCAAAGTGCCCAAACATATAGGTCTCTTGATTCACACAAGGGTGTACGAGCAGGTGGTGCCCTTAAGCCTGGGGGGGGGGGGCTCACTCCCTGGTACAGCTGTCCCCCATCATAGGGGGAGGGGGGCATTCCTCTTAGGAGACCAACAACTATCGGACTGATTTGCCAACCTAATTAACCCAGTATTAATTCTGCAGGCAGAAGCACGCTCGCCTTGACAGCTGTGGCAAAGGTGCAGACACAGAGAAATGCTTAGCACAAGTCCTTAGCACCAGGCACAAGACACTGACTTGCTCTGAAATAACAGGTGTTTAACAGAGTCAAATTCTGGTCCCCTGGGTGAGACTCTGCTGAAGTCAAAGGTGTGGCGTGGGTCTAATTTGGGCCACGGGGTCGGGTTTGAGGCCGAGCTTCCAATTTTAGAGATCGGCTTTACACCTGCGAACAGATGGCACTCGTAAGAAAGAGGTGTGCCAATGCTCTGCGATGCACACGCACACACAGCAGCTCAGGTGGAATATGTGAATGAGATGTGCCTACAGCTGCCGCATATGCAAATATTTAACACTTATGAAAGATACAGGGCCTGCATTGGCACCTATGGAAGCTTGGCCTCAAATCCGACCCCATGGCCCAAATTAGAGTGGGCAGGGGTTCAGGGGGTGCGCTCATCCTATGGTGACAATGCAGGCCCTGCAACATGTATTTTTCATAAGTGTTCCTTAAACATTTGCGTAGGTAGCCACTGTAGATGCGCTCTTAACATAGGTCCTTTGTGCACACACACACACCCACTGATGTGTGCAAATACGATTTCTGTCCTTACGAAAGAGGCGTGCAAACAGCCCACAGCAGTCACGCGCACCATCCCTATCGAACTCGCATGTGCAAATACAAGATCTGCCCTTACAAAAGAGGCACGGCAAACTGCATATTCAAAAAAAGGAGAATGTATATGAAACAGGGCTGGGGAACCGCAGGCCGGGGGGCCAAATGTTGCCCATGGCTAATTTTTATTTGGCCCCTTTCCAGTTCCTGGATCTGGTCCCTGGATCCAGTTTCTACCCCCAAGCACTGAAAGACTGAGCTCAGGGGAGCAGAAAGGAGGGCACGCACTCCTGGATCCATGACACAGATTCCCTGATCTGGGGACCCACCTCTTCTTTTCTCCATCATAACAGCACCCCCCAACCCCCTCTATGTGGCCCTCAGAGCTTGTACTAATTTTCAGAGCAGCCTCCAGGAGAGAAAAGATCACCCATGACCTACAGTACACAGCCACATCCCTGAAGGTTGGTAGGTTCAAGTCCTGCTTGGTCTCAACACTCGATGGCTGCCTCCAGTCCACTGAGCGGGGAAACCCATCCAGGGGGGGGGGGGGGAGTCAAAAGTGGTCAGATGTGGTGCTGGCCACATCCCTCCCTAGGGGACCATAGGCCAAAGAAACTGGGATGCTTTAACCACACCAGCCCAATGGGCTGTATGACTTGGATTTTGTCTTGACTTCAATATAAAAACAGAAGCATGAGGCTACCTGGAAAGAAGGGTTATTTGGGGGCTGCTAATGGGCAGAACGACAAAGATGCAGGGATTGAAAAGTGTATAAGTAAATTGTATGCAAGAGAGCCAGTCCCAATTTAAAAATGGAAATCTCTCTGTTCAGGTCAATGATTGTTTCTCAACAGAATTGTATCGGCTGAACCTAGGGTTTTTGTCGTGTTACACGTTTATCCTTAGTGAGATTCACTGTCCCTTTCCCAAGCCAAATTAAACAATAACACAGAAGAAAAGGTACCAAGCTACTTCAATAGGCAAATTCCTGATGCGACTGGGTCATCATTTCCAATGCTCTCACGGAAAGAAGTGGAGATCAGAACGCGTCAGAGGAGAGACAAATTCAGCATGCAGTCTCGGTGACTTGCAACTGCCTGTAGCGTTATACAGACTCTTCAGCAGGGTGTCTAAAGCAACTGGGGTTGTGCAATGCACCAGTCTGCCTCTCCACCGTAAGCGAGAACCTGCTGCATCCTAATCTATTGCCTTTTTGGGTAAGCAGTGCCCTGGGTCTGCAGCAGCGGCACCTAGGATAGGAGAGGTGCTTAGCTTCCCAGTGCTCTCTGACTCTGCAAAAGCTAATGCCTCCGACCTGTGCGCAGAGAGAACTTGAATGCAGCAACCTTCGCTGTCTCTTGAACGCACCCTTTGAGCCAATCGATTTCTCTGAGCAGATCATAGCACTAATGAGATTAGATCGGAGATTCAAATGAAAAATCCACTCCTTCAAAACGGCCGATTATTAGGCTGATAGGAGGAGTCAGAGAGAAAAAGGCAGGGAGGTTTTGGCTAACTAGCCCATTGCTTTGCTCCCCAATTCAGAGACGATTCCCCTGTCAAACAGAGGCAAAGTTTGACAGCCGAGCAAATAGGAAAGTCAGAGCCTCAAAAGCAAAGGCTTTTAAGCTTCTTGGTGCCAACACAGAGACAGAAAGAACAGAAAAGCCAAAACAGAGTTATCTGTGAGCGCCCGCTTATCAGGGAAATCCACAAAGCCACATTAGAATCCTGCAGCTGTGAAGTCACAGTGATTTGGCAAAGGGTCAAGCAATTACCCCTGTGGATACCTGCCTTAATTAATGCAGCAAATCACATCTGTAGTGGGGAAATGTGTTCTTTGGATGAGAGCTACAGGATGCTAGCAGCTAGGGAAAAGTGAATTGTTGGGGTGGTTATTTTTTTGTTTTTAAATGGGATGGGAGGGGCAATTCTCCTAGCTTTGCACCCCACGCCAAATGAATTGTAGCCTCTATTCCTTCTGTGGGCAATGCTGCCCCAAATTATTTCAACAGAGCTGACGCCCCCCCACCCCCATTCCATTAGGGTACGGTTAAGAAATTATCAAGGGGGGGGGCTTTCCACCAATGCAAACAAAAAGATTGATGAGAACAGGGAAGGTAAAATTTCCCAACTTGGTGCAAATTCTCCAGGAAAGCAATGACTGCAGTGATCTTTGCCAATTAATGCATTTTCCTCCCTACCCCCCTTCACACTCCCTCCGTGGGGGAGGCTTAGGGGAAGGGGGTGTTCTCTGCTGCATGCCAGCGCATCATTATGTATGAATCACCAAAGCCGGCACTTCTCTGGAAAGCAATACCTGCTCCTTTCTTTGCCTCCTGCAGCTGCGGCAGGCTACTGGCTGGGAGTCATTACTCTTTGCCTGGCTGTTCTCCTCTGCAACTACCCCCTTCGATACCTGCCTTTAATTAATGCAGCAGATCATGCAACTAACACGCTTGCACACACGCCCTCGCATGACATAAATAGCACACGTGCAGCCCCCAGAGACAACAGCAGGACACCTACCGCCAGCCCCCTGGGGCAGGTAAGCCAGCAAGCAAGCAGAGGCATTCCTGATCATGATTGCCAAGTACAAAAAGTTGCCTCATTCCTTTCAATACTTACAGTACGTTTTCCTGGTCAGCTCCTCCACAACTTCAGGCTTCAACTTGCTGTTGGATTTCCCCATTTTGCAGCAGGGCAATTGCTTTCCCCAAACCAATCAGTGCATAAATTACTAGACTGCCTCTCCAAGAAGAGTCATCAGATGTGGGAGGGAGGGGGCTTTCTTGAACCTCAGATGCCTGCAAGCTCCTTCCCCTGCAAGAACAATCTTTCCCAAAGCAGCAGCAGCAGCAACGAGGGAGCAGGGGAGGGAGGGAAGGAGGGTTTATAAAAAGAGGGGAGATTTGCCTTTGTTTCAGCAGCGATCCCGAGATAGGATCTCAGTCCTGAAGGTCCCCTGCAAACGCGAGTCCTCAGCTGAACAGGGGCAACAGCCAACTGAGCATCTACATTCCAGTTGGGGAAACCAGCTTTTCTCTGTGTGTGCGGCGACCAGGGCTGTGGCTTCCTTTAGATCATCGTTTCTCTTCAAGACCCAAAAGGAAGGTTCTTTCTGGATTTCTCTCCTGTCTCCTTGCACCGGCAGGCGAGGAAGGTTATTGTGCTGTGTGTTTCTCTCTCCGCCCCGTAGCTCCGCCGAGTGTTGCTGCTGTCGTCCCTGGTAACTGAGCTAGCTCCCTCCCCTCTTTCTCTGCCTCTCTGTGCTGTTGATTTGCCACTGTCTGCTGCTGATAAGGTGTTAACCGGAATCTGCCAGTCAGACAGCGGCAGGCCAATGTCTCTCTTTGTGTCTTCTCTTCTCTTGCTTCTTTAGATCAGTCCTTTAAATGAAAGGGGGGGAAAAACCAACACAACAGTTTCATTCACAACCATCCATGCCTTGGTCTGCACAATGCATGCATGTCTCCTATTGGGGACCTGGGAAAGAAAAGGCATGGTTCTAACTTTTCCACTGACCTACGCATCTAATGGGGGGGGGGGGGACAGGATTCTGACCCCTGGCCATGGCTGCTACTAAAGTCATTTATTGCTTGGAGATTTATAGGCCAGTGACTTATTGGCTGTTCGATCCTAGTAGTCCTGATCCTGAAAACACTCCGCTATTGGCCATACCAACAGGTTACTCCATGGGGTAATTCCCTCATTTCCAAGTGTTCACATAAATGTGGAGTAGGTACCAACAGGGAGGTTATTGCAGGGGTAAGAGTTTATTTATTATTATTATTATTATTATTAATAAAGTATTCATAGAATGCCAACAATGTACCTGGTGCTTTACAACTGTTGAAAGTAGACAGGCTCCCTGCCCCAGAGAGCTTACATGGGAGGGGAGACAAGGAATAGAGGTAACAGAGGGCGAGACAAGGATACATTCATGAAGGTGTGAGGTTGTAGGTACACGTGCTTAGCTTAGTCACGTAGGAGAAGGTGATGTTGGGACAATCAGGAAGGGGTCTAAGAGGATGAGGAGCTAGGGAAGGCCTGATGGAAAAGGTAGGTTTTGAGGAGCGATTTGAAGTTTGGAAGGGAGGAAGAGGAACTAATATGTTTGGGGAAGGAGTTCCAGGCACGGGGGGCAGCAAGGGAGAACAAGCTAATACGCTTTGAGGAGCAGGGGAGTTGTGAGCAAGCAAGGGTGGTGGCAGAGGAGGAGCAGAGCTTTGGAACAGAAACATAGTGGAAGACAAGTGTAGAGAAGATGGAGAACAAGGCCATGAACAGCCTGGTAGGTAAAGACAAGAGGCTTGTGCTGAATGCGTTCAGGCAGAGGGAGCCATTGGAGAGAGGAGAGGGGAACAGACAGGTGTTAAGTGACTTAACATGCATAATCATCATGGCTGGTTCTAGGAGACAATGGGAGCGTTGCCCCTGACGCCTCAAAAAAACATTTGTTCCAGGTTTCCAAAAGGCCCAGTGTATAATTAACACCTCGTCCTCATTCACACAATCACTTTCTTGGTAGGGTCTTTAATCAGGAGCAAATACCCCTAGGAGAACCACCCCCTCCTTTGTTTTAAACACTATGTTTGTGTGAACGCTGGAATGAGAGGTTAAATACTCTCCAAGTGTTACACCCAAGAAACAGGACAGTTGCACGTGAATAAGCACTGCAGGGACCCACAGTGAACACAGGTCCCTGACTATAAGCGTGTGGCAGAGTAATGCCACAAGATGGCGAAGAAGATAGAAAAGACAAAATGGCCACCACAGGAAGCACCAGTGTTTGAGGCGGGGCCACACAGAGATAAAAGAGAGCTCACCCAAGAAATCCTGCAGTCTGTTTTTGGCTATAGAGGAGAGCACATCTCTTAGAGCGGCTGACTGTATGCCCTGAAGGAGGGAGAACTTGGATGTGAGTTAGAGATAGCCAAGCCAGTGGACTGTTGCCTGGTGACGTTTCGACTTATGTAATTGACTGGCACGCTTGTTTGAGATTGGCCAGAAGTTTGGTACCTGGCCTGATAAGTGACAGTTTATCTGAATAAACTGTGTTTTATGCCAATCCCCTTATGGTGGAATCTGGGCTCAATCCTGTAAACACTTACCCACAGCCAGTGGGCACCCGGCGACAAAGCGGTTGCATAACTGAACCATAGGCCAATACGGTATTGCTATACTGTCACCCGCATTTGATTTGTCAGGAAACCGCAACCACACATTTGTCCTTTGCTGACACTTGCACATACAGCAATACAATGGAGAGTGCTTAAGTCATATTTATCCAGCCATGTTAAATAGTTCAATTTATCAGAAATTCTACTTAAGAAAGTCTTAAGGAAATCAACCTGTAAATGGAGAAAACGAATGCTCAGATTAAATTAGCACCAGGTTTCTCTGTCTCCAGTCCCATTCCCTTCCTTCAGAAGCAGAGAGTCAGAGGAAAAAGTAGGGCAGAGTTGTGCACAGGATCCTATCAGTTCTGACTCTGGAAGTCTTGTGTGGGCTGTAGACAGAGAAACCTGGTGCTCACTCTACTTACAGCCTGCTTTAGACTCTCAAGAGTCAAAGCTGACAGGATTTCACTCGCATTCTTCCACACACTTTCTCACATGTGGCTCCGCCTGTCTGAGAGTCAACATGTCTAGAGAACTGGAGAGAACTGATATTTCCAAACACCCCGTCTCTAGTCTGCCCAACATGAAGACTTGCCCTGATGGGGTATATTTTAACCACATGGCACCAAGAAATCATTAATACACTCAAAGGTCCAGCTAAAAATATCAGGATGGACATGCTCTGTACACTTTACAAATCGAGTTATCGGGGTTCAGAATTCTACTGATTCACACCAAGAAGCAATACATCCCTATAGACCTGGGAGCTGGGCTGGGGGAAACAAATTCATTCATCTTATCCAGAAATTTAAATTTTGCAAGTTCTATTTAAGTGGATTTCACTGTATCATTGTTACACAATTTGGGTATAGGGCGGGGTCTAAGTAAAAAATAATAACAGTAATAATTCCAAGTAGCTAAGAACACAAGAACAGCCATATTAGGTCCATCTCGCTGAGTATTCTGTGCCCAAAAGTAACCAACTTTGCTTCAGAGGTCATAATGAAACAATCCATTTTTTGTTATCCACTCCAAGACCATAGCACTCGGAGGTCTCTCATCCCTCAACGAATTGATCTAGCCTGTAAGAATGCATCCAAACCCATTAAAAACCCAGTTATGCTATTGGCTTTCACAGTATCCTCTAGCAATGATTTCCACAGATCAATTATGCATTGGATGAAAAACGTATCCTCTAAAAAGGCTTCCTTGAACCCTGTTAGGCTACTGGCTTTCACAACATCCGCTGGCAAGGAGTTCCACAAGTTAATTATGCACTAAGCAAAAATGTGCTTATTTTTATTTGTTTCAAATCTGCTGCCTTCTAGGACTAGGAGATGCCTGATTGAGACTCTCAGAGTCAACTGACAGGATTACACACAGAGAGACTACATATATTATTGTGTGTGTGTTTTTTAATTAAACACACACACACACACACACACACACACACACACACAGTGTAGAGAAAGTAAGGTTGCCTTGTTGGTCCCAAATATACGGAACAGAGACAAAGTAATACAGTGATATTAAAAGATATCACTTTACTACTTTGGGTAAAAACAAATATGTGGCCAGCAGGATAGCTCCCCAGCCCACACCAGAAAATTGCGGGTGACATAGCTGGGCCGTGTCAGGGCACTAGACACGCATGCCCATGGCTGGAGAGCCTTCCTGCTGCCCGTACAGCCCGGATAAAGCCAGGAACACAACAAACGTGCCCTGCTCCCAACGCCTCGCCCCCTGCCATGACAGACAGCCATGGCATCCAATGACAAGCAGCCCAACCCAGGGTGGGTTTTCTGAGATTTTCCGAGGAGACAGCCCAGGCTAACCGTCTACCCGCCCCGGGGCAAAAGCGGGCCAACATCTGGCGGCACCACAACAGGCGTGCCAGTGGCTCCTGGGTCACAGTGGCCCACCAGCACATCTGTTTGTACCTTCTGGTGATGGACAGACCAATCTCCAAAACTCTGCATTGCAGCAAGCCCCATGAAAGCAGTTAGCAAAGCACTTTGAGGATGGGAGCCTGTTTCCCTGGATGCTTTCCTGCCACACTTTAATTAACAGAAAAACTCCTCTTTTTGGTGAGTTCTGTAGATAACGGAAGTCATGCATTTGTTTTCTTCTCCCTGGGGAAGAACTTTATATTGCGCCGGGGAAGCAGAAGCCAGCAAGGAAATAAAACGCATTTTCATCACTGACAGGTCTTTGTAAATCAATATTTGTCTTATCTCAAAGGAGGTAAACACTCCCTAGGAAATATTCCTAAATCCAAAACACTCTTCCCAAGAAAACCCTCTTAACAGTAAGAGCTGTGCAGCAATGGAACAAGCTGCCTGGAGAGGTTGTAGGCTCTCCGTCACTGGCGGTTTTTAGGCAGCAGTTGGACAGCCATCTGTTCCCCCTGAGCTGTTTCTGCACTAGATGACCTCGGAGGTATTGTCCGACACTACATGAAGCATGGGCTCTTGGGGAGAGTTAGAACATACCCCGTAGCCCAAACTAAGGCCTTGATCACAAGTGACGCTTGATTACGTGGTGGCCTCCTAGAGCATTCGCACATGACGTGAGGGACAGAGAGGGGTGGCAACTGCAGAATGGTGACCCAACTCCACGATAGCTGTTGCACCCAAATGCTGTCTGGTAAATATTTCATCCCTCCTCTCTCAACCAGGCAACCCGCAATCCTCTTGCTTCTGTGCTCTGAGGGGATGACTTTTTGAGGGCATGAATCATGGTATAGCCTATGCCATATCCTGCTGCACTGACACCTCAATGAGTCACCCCAATCGTAGCATCATGTTCAAATGCTGCAAATGAGGGCTGGCCAGAGGGATGCTATCATCCCATTATTAGTTATTTCTATTGTACAGAGGTGGCGGCCAAATGGCGGCTCGGAAGCCCTAAGTGGCCCTTGGGCACCGGAGCTGAGGCTCTCGCCAGAAGTGGCCGGTGGGGGCGGGGGGAGGGTGTTCATGCAGCGCTCTCAGGAGCAAGAGGAGCCAGGTCACCATTTCGGCCTCATGGGGGCCGTCGGCGCAGAGGGAAAACGCCCTGGGTCCCACAGCCCACCAGGGAGCCAGATTTTTGACGGAGGGGGGCAGGGAATGAATTTGCAGGTGCCTGGGAGCCATTGGCACCCAGAAAACTGAGGCTGGCAACTGGTTCAGGGGTGTAGTGGGGCAAGTATGGTTTAATATCAGGCTGAAGTCTGGCAACAATTATCTTTTTTTGGCTCCCGGAGTTCGATCTGAAATTTCATGTCCTGGTGGGAGGCATCTGGGGGAAGCTGTGCTGCCCTGCCACTTGGCTTGGGGGGAGCCGTGATCCAGGTAAATGTCCCTTGTCGTTCTCAGCAATATGAACATTTTGGTAGGCGGTTCTTGGACTCGGGAACTTTGCGCAGCCCTGCTATAGTGCCTTCAGTGGACAAAATCCTTACAATTAGGGCCCTTTTTACATGGACGGAGGAGGGTGGGGGGGATGGGGGCTTAGCCGCAGTAGGTGGACGTTGGGGTGTGTCCGTTTACACAGACATCCACCCTCCTCCACCCACAGAGCCTCCTCTGGTTTTCCAGAGGGCTGTGTGTGTGGAGGTGGGTGGAGATGGGTGGAGGTGAGTGTTGTGCAGGAACACACACGCACACACACCCCCGTCCCGCTTGACGTTCACACGAGCGAACACCGAGAGGACACCCATCCCCCATGCTCCACCGGCCATATACACGGACGCCCCCCTCTGCACACCCACCCAAACACCGAGGGTGGGGTGGGGCACCCGCGTAAAAACAGCCTAGGGGTGGGTGTCCGGAGTAAATTACGGATTCGGATCCGTTGCGGATCTGGATCTGGAATTTCCAGATTTAATTACAGATTCAGATGACGCGCATGCGCGCAAAGTGGCCATTATGCATGCGCAGATTCCCTTTTCCAAAACGCAGGCGACACTGCCATTTTGGAAAAGGGCAATGCATGTGCAGAATGGTCAGGTAGCCATTTTGTGCATGTGTAAGGATATATTTTTAATTTTTTAAAAATTATTTTATAATTTTAATACAAATCTGCAACGGGTGCATTGCCACTGTTGCAGTTTGTTATGGATTAAACCATAACTGCCTATTACAAGCAGTTATGGATTAATCCAAATCTGTAATGCCAACTCCTATTTACAATCTTTATCTACTTCTCCCTCACACACACACCCCCTGTGAGGTAGGTCATTATTCTTCCCATTTTACAGATCGGGAACTGAGGCTGAGAAAGAGAGGCTCATCCAAGGACACCCAGTGAGATCATGGCCAAGAGGGAATTTGAACCTTGGTTTCCTAGATCCAAGTCCAACACTTTATCCGCTGGACTACATTGGCTCACAACGCAGCTCATAATGCAGGACTTTTCATCTACCTTCTGAACCTAGCCACACTTTCTTGTCAAAACTCCACCCAAACACACCATTTTCCACAGCTTTGGATGGTGGGATTGGAAAGGGGGCAGTAATAAAGGATATTCTGAGATGCTTCTGGTTCTTATGGGGCTAGTGCAGCTCTTGAAATTTAACCCCAAATCATAGGATTTTAAGAAGTCCTAAAATTGTAGGATTCAAGATAAAATAGGAAGACTTTCTAACCCTGATTGTCACAAAGAAATGCAACCACATTGATCCTGAAAAGATCAGAAACTAGAAGGGAATAATTTTAAAAATCATATATTGATTTATTTTTTTTAAATCACATGATTGCAGGTCTGACTCATGATTTTAAACCTCTGCTAGTGGTAGGCCTGGAGAGCTGCAGCCAGGACTGTGCAAATGCTAATTATTTGTATGGGTGACAACTCTTTACTAGCTTCATTTCTAACTTCTATCCAACATCCTGCGTGGGCTGTCTAGGCATGCCTCTTCTCATCAAATATCAGCAGGTTATGGGGGGGGAAAATCACAGGCGTTTTAATGCAGTGAAGGCTGCTCTGTGACTCTGTTAAGAGGATAATCAGCAAGGGATGTATTAGATTTATAAGTAACAGAGAGGGGGAGTGATTATATTACACACATGGTGTGATTCCTGGATGGGTAAAAGATGCCTTACAATCAATTGTCCAGGGACGTATTCCCTACAGTAGACATTTCAAAAATACATAATCCTCGATTAACAAGCCTTCCACAAACAAGCTCATTAAGGCAGTGAAGTTTAAAAACACGGCGGTGGGGGCGGGTCAACACACCGCCAGCCAGAACGACAACGGATGGTGGTTGGCAAAATAATGATGGGAGATAAGACAGAGGGATCTCCTCTTGCTTGTATGGGAGTGGGGGGAGGGCGGGATATCAGGTTTCAAATACGTTATTTTGGATTTACATCTGAAAGCAGACTCTCTTCTCCTTAGATCAGTGGTTCCCCTATGCTTTTGGATCAACAGTTGACTGCTAAATCTCCAGATTTCTCATGGAGCACTATGCCCCCATTGAAGATAACTGCAGCATCCTCTGGAATGGACAAAAGCTTTGGTGGCTAAGGCTTCCGTCAACACAGTGTCTTGAGGACTGGAGGCTTGCTGTCTCTATACCTCAACTCTCCACCTCTGATTGGGAATCTTAATATTCCCCATTCCCCCGATCTTTGAGGAGAGGCTAAAAAGATGAGGTTCTTTAGCTTAGGAGAGAGGCAACATGGATGAGGAGTGTGGGTTTATCCATGTTTATGAAATCATGGCAGTTGCTGAATAAAGAAAATATGGAGTTAACATATAAGCAGAAAGCTGTGAATAAATCTGCACTGCTGCCATTGCAGCCATTTTCACAGAATTTTGCATTTGCCCAAACTGTTGCGGAAATTGCCTCTGGTGGCTCACAATTACAGCCTGGATGAAGAGCACTGAGGTAGCCAATGAGATGCCAGCACCGTGAGTGAGCCAATCAGGAGCTGGTACTGTTAACTACTGGTCTATAATCTGGGGC
>QEPC01005805.1:1709580-1730974 GCA_003113815.1 Sphenodon punctatus
CACATAGGGCTCAGTGCCTCGGGGGTACACACGGTGTGGTGCCCTCACCAGGCCGGGATCTTTGGGAGGCCTATGGGGTGAGGGGGTGTGGACACCAGGCCCATGTACTCACGGACACCAGTTTGTAGTAACACGTCTTTGTTGTGAATAGGGTGCCTGCGACCCTTGGCAGGCTTCCCCCTAGCCCCAGTGTTCCTATCGGTCTCTGCTGAGCGTCATGGAGCCTGTCTCTCTGCTGCGCAGCGTCTCCCGGGCCTGCCTCATGGGATTGGTGGAGGCGGCAGCCCAGCAAGCGTCCTCCCTGTAGCCCGGCCGGCTTCCAACCGCCTTTGCCGCGCCCAGGCTTTTTCTGCTCCCGCCCCCAAGTCACGTGGGGGCTGCTGCTGCGCAGGCGCCGCCACATCGCCCATGTCCAGTTGTGAAACCGCCTCCCACCTGTGTAACAGTTATACCTACCCTAATGATAACTGAAACAAGAACATCAAAACAGCTGTGTGTGTGTCAGAGTCAGAGGTCACCAGTACATGACTCCTCGCAGGAGGCAGTCTTCACTACTGCCCCACATAGCAGTCCTGGAGACGGACAGGGAGGCGTGTCTCTCTACGCAGCCTCACCTGTCCCTGGCATGGCAATGCTGACTCTCTCGGGTGCTGGGAGGGCCCCACTGGGTCGCCCAGCGAGGGTGCCGGGTCTGTTGGATCAGGCATGGGGGTGCTGACCAGTACCGGGCAAGGTTCACTTGCTTCAGGCCCTGGTGAGGGAGTCGCCTGGGGCGGGTCCCGTTGGTCATTAGGCGATGTGGTGTCTCGTCGTGCTGGGGGGTCATCCACTATGTTTGGCTCTGTCGGGCCAGCTGCTCGTCTCAAGTGTCGTCGAGTCCGACGGTATGTGGCTCCCTAGGAGGTCTTGACCACGTAGGAACGGGGTTCTGGGCGATTTGCGATCACCATGGCCGGGTGCCGGCCGGTGGGTGTGGCCAGGCGAACTGTGTCTCTGACAGCGAGGGGCAGAAGGGGTTGTGCCCATTTGTCATAGCATGCCTTCTGGTGCCTGTCGTCTGCAGAGCGTTGCGTGTGTGCCTTGTGGTATTGATGGTGTGAGGACCGGGGTGGTTGCTGGGAGGATACTGCGGAGCACTCGTCCCATCAGCAATTGCGCTGGGGCAAATGGGGTGCCTGATATGGGGGTGTTGCGTGGATGGAGTAGGACCAAGCGCGGGTCTGTCCTGTCTTTCATGGCTTCCTTGAGCATGGCCTTCACCATTTGCACCATATGCTCCGCTTGGCTGTTGGACTGGGGAATACGTTGGGCTGGAGTGTGTCAGCGAGAGGCCCCATTCTGCGGCGAACTGCTGCATCGCATGACAGGCAAACGGGGAGTGGTGTGCAAAGTTTGCCTTCAGGCGCTCGACGATAGAGAACGCCGTTTTGTCTGGTAGGTGTAGCACTTCAGGGTATTTGGAGAAGTAATCAACGACCACCATGTACGATTGTGCTTGCAGGTCAAAAATGTCCACAGCCACTTTAAGCCACGGGAGTTCCGGTATGTGATGTGGTATCATGGGCTCCACCGGCTGAGCAGGCCGCCCTTCTTGACATGGGGTGCAGCCTGCTACCCATTCCTCAATGTCTTCCGCCATATTGGGCCAGTACATGAGGGCCCGGGCCCTTGCCTTGGATCGCTGAACCCCCTGGTGGGGGATGTGCACCATGCGCAGCATTTCCGGCCTGGATTCTTTGGGGATTATGATCTTGTGCCCCACTATCAGTAGCCCATCCTCCAGCCCCAGGTCATGGCTGAGGGGCCAGTATGGCTTGAGTGGTGGCGCCACTGACTTCACATGTCGGGCCCACCCATGGTCGTGCAGGGTCCGGAGGCTGTTCAGGATGGCGTCATTTGAGGTGTGATCCTGCAGACGGCGAAGGAGTGGGTCGCTCAGGGGCATCATGCTCTTGGTTTGATATATGACCTTCTCCTCCTGAATGTCTTGCGTGGGTGGTGACGATGAGCGGATGGGAGCTCTCGACAGTGTGTCTGCGATGCTGGTGCCCCTTGTGTACTCCAGCTCCAGATCATATTTTTGGAGCTGGAGCAGCATGTGTTGCAGCCTGGCAGGGGCTTGTCCTATGGGCTTTCCCATGATAGCTTCCAGCGGTTTGTGATCTGACTGCACCTTAACGGTGGTCCCATATATGTCCTGATGGAACTTGACGGTGGCGAAGAGGATAGCCAGGAGCGCCTCGATTTGGGCGTAGTTTTGCTCCGCCGCCGTGAGCGATCGAGACGCATATGCGATGGGATGACCGTCCTGGGACAGGCATGCCCCCCAAGCCATCTTTAGAGGCATCCACTTGTATGACAGACCACTTACTTGGATCAAAGTATCGCAGTACGGGGGCTGACGAGATGGCTCGCTTTAGTGCATCTAGGGCTTGCTGGTGATTAGCGTCCCAGACCCACTCCGCTTCCTTGCGCAGGAGGGCTCTCAAAGGTGAGGTCATGGCTGACTCATTTGGGATGTTTTGGGCGAGGTATTGTACGGTGCCCAAGATTCGTTGTAATGCCTTTCTGTCTTGGGGCGCCGCGAGTTTCTGGAACGCCTCCACCTTGTCCTCATCCGGCTGGACCCCTTCGCGGGAAAAGACATAGCCCATATACTTCACCTACTCGACCATGAATTGGATCTTTTCCCTGTTAAATCTGACTCCTTTCTCTCGGGCTCGCTGCAGCACTTGTCTCAGAATGTGGTCATGCTCTGCCGTGGACGAGGCCGCAATGAGCATGTCATCCACAATGATGTGCACCCCTGGAATGTCCCCAAAACTCTCATGGTTCTTCTGTTGGAACACTTCACTGGCCGACTTGATCCCGAAGAGCAGCCTGTTGAAGTGGTATCTTCCCCATGGAGTGTTGAAGATGCACAGCTCCGCCGACAGTCTGTCGAGCGCCACTTGCCAGTAGCCATCTTTCTCGTCGAGGATGGTAAATATGGACTTTCCAGCAAGCTTCCGCTGGACATTCTCCACCGTTGGGATGGTGAAGTGTTGTCGGAGGACCGCTCTGTTTAGGTCCCGCGGGTCTAGGCAAATTTGCAGGGAGCCGTTCTTCTTTTGGGTGACCACCAAGCTACTCTTCCATGGGGTGGGTCTCGTTATCCTGGAGATTGCCTTCGCTGCCTCAAGGTCTGCAAGCGTGGTGCGTAACTGTTCCTGCACAGCAAATGGGATCTTTCTGCACCCATGAATTTTTTGGGGGACCGATGGGTCCAGGTGTATGTGGGGCGTCCCTGGGAACCGGCCGAGACCTCCCATCACGTCCACATAGCTGGCTAGGATGCCACTCTCCTTCTTCGGTGGGTTCAGCGCCAGCGAGTAGATCCGACGGAGTAGATTTAGGGCACTGCATGCCTCCTGGCCGAGCAGTAGGGGGTCCTGTGTGTCAATAACATATAGTGGGAGCTGTGCACTGGCGGTTGCCGCAGAGCATTGGGCGAGAAGCTTCGCCTTGGGTGTGATTCGCCCCCCTCCAACGACAACCAGCATTACAACCAGTGTGTCCTGGCGGATGTGCGCGGGGAGGTTCCTTGCCAATCAAGCAGGGATGGTGTTGGCCTCTGCCCCCGTGTCCAACTTGAACGTTACTGGGTACCCTGCAACCCGAATTGTGCACCACCAGGGGTCGTTTGAGTAATGGGTGTCTCCTTGGTGAGCCGAGGTCATGACTCCTACGTACATCGCGCTCATGGTTCTAGGGTAAAGGGGGCGGGGGGGTTAGCCCTGCAGACTTTCGCAAAGTGGTTCTTTCCTCCGCACCTGTGACATGTCTCTCCATAGGCGGGGCACTGCTCGGGACCACACTGTCTGCAAGGACGTCGGGTCACTTCTATGTCCCGCGCCGGGGGCAGGCTGGTCTCTGGAGCACGCGAAGTCTGATGCGATGTAGGTGGGGTCAGGGAGACACTGCTAGTACCCACGGCTCCGTAGACATCGCCGAGGCTTGGGCCTCATGATGGCTTTCATGCGGCACATGTCCACTGCCTGGGTCAGGGTGAGGTCTGGTTTCTATAGTAGCCTCTCCTTCAGCTTGAGGTCAGGGATGCTGAACACGATCTTGTCCCTGAGCATGAGGTCAATGGTGGGCCCAAATTCACAGTGCTGGGCCTTCTCCCTCAGGGTGGTGAGGAAAAGGTCAATCCCTGCTTGTTCGTCATATTGGAACTGCCAGAACTGAAAGTGCTCGAACACTGGGTTCTTTTTGGGGATGCAACAGTTCTGCAGTGCCGTGAGGAGCTCCGTCAGGGTCTTGCAGGCAGGGTTTGCAAAGACATCTGGCAATGTGTTATACACCTCTAGGGCCTTCTCTCCCAGGCAGTGCAACGCCACTGCAACTTTATATTCTTCCGCCTTCTTATCCGCCCCAGTGACTGTGAGGTAGAGGCCTAGCTGTTGCTCCCACCTCCGCCAGTTCTCTCCCAGGTTCCCATCGAAGCTGGGGGGGGAGGGGGGCTTAAAGTGTTCCATGAGCAGGAGGGTGGTTCTCACCTTCACTGGACTGTGAAGTCCACTTCTGACACCATGTAGTGCCCTCACCAGGCCGGGATCTGTGGGAGGCCTATGGGGTGAGGGGGTGTGGGCACCAGGCCCATGTACTCACGGACACCAGTTTGTAGTAACACGTCTTTATTGTGAGTAGGGTGCCTGCGACCCTCAGCGGGCTTCACCTTAGCCCCGGTGTTCCTATCAGGCTCTGCTGAGCGTCATGGAGCCTGTCTCTCTCTGCTGCTCTGCTGCGCAGCGTCTCCCGAGCCTGCCTCATGGGATTGGTGAGGAGGCAGCCCAGCAAGCATCCTCCCTGTAGCCTGGCCAGCTTCCAACCGCCTTTGCCGCGCCCAGGCTTTTTCTGCCCCCGCCCCCAAGTCACGTGGGGGCTGCTGCTGCGCAGGCGCCGCCACACACGGGGACCAGAGCTCCCAATGCCCCAGGGGCCCCCATCACCTCAAGTGCACACGTAGGGCTCAGTGTCTCAGGGGTGCACATGGGGACCAGGGCACCCAGTGCCCCCCCATCACCTCAGGGGGACATATAGGGCTCAGTGCCTCGGTGGTGCACACAGGACTCAGGGGTACATGGGGATCAGTACTGCCCAGCCCCTTGAGGAGGCACAGGTGTCACGAAGGAACATAAGGCCACAACTATAGGTCTAGCAAATATGTAAAACTGAAACTTACACACATATTATTATTATAAACATTTGTATAGCACCAACCGTGTACCTGGTGCTTTACAGAACAAAGATAAAGACGTCCCTGCCTACGGTTTATAATCTAAAAAGACAAGGAGAGGGGACAAGGGAGAAGCAAACAAACATGTAAGTGACTGCGAAGTCTCAGGTGCTCGTGCTTGGCTTAGTTACAGTTAGGCAGGAGTCTGCAAAGGAGGGCAGACCGTAAGTAATTGGGGGAAAGCAACTAGCAGGCATTGGGAAAGGCAGCACGGAAGAAGTAGGTCTTGAGGAGGGATTTGAAGGTGCGGAGGGAGGAGGCGAGGCGGATGTGGGTAGGGAGGGAGTTCCAGGCAATGGGGGGCAGCGAGGGAGAAGGGACGAAGGCGGTTAGGGGAGCATAGGAAACGAGGGAGAGTGAGGGAGGGGCAGGAGGAGGAGCAGAGAACGCGTGCCTTTATTATTACAGGGACCTCTAAGTGTGTTGTAATCACAGACACGGAGTGTATGTTCTGGGCACTGCAGAGACAATAAACATCCTCAACTCTGTTGCTTTTGCCTATCAAAAGCTGAACAAAAGGGAGGAGGCCTTTTGAACCTGCTGAAACGTGAATAGAATTGCTGTCATTGGGCTGCTGCTATCACAATGGGTCAAACCAATGCCAAGTCCAATGCTGTGGGAAACCTGTGCAAATAGAATGTGCAATGGCACTCTCCAAATTGCCCTACCTTTTTTGACAGCCCCCTTAGCTTCTGGCTTTAGAAGGCTACGGGGTGGGTGTGATTTCACTGAGGTCCCCCCTTTTCCTTATAATTCAAGCCCTGTGGGGCTCCAGAAAGGTTTGTTCCATTAACGACAATGGGTGTACAATTGCCCCCTGGCCCTTAATCTACACAGTACCCCGCCCTTCTTGCAAAGGCAACCACGTGTTCCTTAATCTGTGTTTGCCTTGTCCTGTAGCAGTGCATTCACACAGTGGGGCTGATGCCATGCCTCGTGTGCGTGTCTATTGTGCTGCATGGAACCCGTACGGGACCCACAGGAAACCCGTGCAGATCCTCACTGCATGGACCAGCCAGCCATCATTCCCAATGTAACCAAGCCAAGCACGTGCACCTGGGACCTCACATCTTCGTGAATGCTACACTCCTTGTCTCTCCCTCTGTTCCCCTTTCTTCGTCTCCCCCCTAATCTCTCAGCTTGTAAGCCCTAGGGCAGGGACTGTGTCTTTTCCATTACTTTGTAAAGCGCCAGGTACATTGCTTTTGGGGGGGGGGAGAAGAGGGACGAAGGGACTGGGTTGGGGGGGAGGGGTGGCTGCTCTCGGTGTGAGGGAGGGGGAACTGCCCTCCGATGCAAGAGGAGGGTAGGGGGTGTGGTAGTGGGTTGGGATCTCCCTTGGGAGGCTGGTGGGATGACCTCCAGGAGGGTTGTGTAGGCAGACCGGGGGGGGTCCACAGCTATAGGGGTCATCTTGGGCCAGAGGAATTATGGTCCCTCTGGGAGGCAAATTAGAGTGGTGAGGTTATATTCCTGTTCTGCTCACTAGCCCCCAGGCAAGTGATGAGGTGATCAGGGATCAGAGGGCCCCTGGCCTTGGGTTACTGCTGCTGAATGCGAAGTCGGTAGCCAATAAGTCAACTGTGGTCCAGGAGATGATCCTGGACCAGGCAGCCAACCTTGCATGTATCACGGAGACTCGGCTGGACAATGAGTTGAGGCCTATATTGGCTGACCTTGTTCCAGCTGGGTACTCCGTGCAACATCAGCCTTGACGGGGGAGGGAGGGTAGCCATTGTTTTTAAGGATGCACTGTCTGTGAGAAGACAGGGCCTGCATTTGGTGTTGGATTTGTCCAGAGACAGATTAGGGATACTGCTGATATACCGGGCACCCACCTGTACGGCAGCTTCCCTATCTGCACGGACTAAGCTGGTGTCGGGAGTGGTCTTGCAGTCAGACTTCAATATCCATGCCGATGCCAGTCTTGGAGGGGCAGAGCATGAGTTCATGGCCGCCATGGCAACCATGAGCCTGTCCCAGAGGATGGTGGGCCCCACACACATTGGAGGACATACCCTAGACATGATGTTTTGCACAGGCCTTGAGGTGGCAGGGGATCTGTTAGTGGGGGAGGTGTCAGCAGAACCCTTGTCATGGACAGATCATTATCTCCTCTGGGCTGGTATCCTGCCACATGTCAGCCCCTGGGAGGGTGCAGAACCAGTTAGGATGGTTCGCCCCCGACAGCTGATGGAACCTAGAAGGTTCCAGACTGCTTTAGGGGGTGTATCCTTTGACGTTGATGGCTGCTCACTCAATGACCTCATGACTAGGTGGAATTCCGTGTTGATGGAGGCCATTGATTGGGTGGCTCCCAGGCGTCTGCTCCTGAACCGCTGACAACGCAGGTCCCCATGGTATACGGATGAGCTGTGGTGGATGAAGCGGGAAGGCCAGTGGTTAGAGCGACGGTGGCATCACTTGCATGCTGAAGCTGATCAATTGCGGCATAGAGTCTGGTTACCTACCTATGCCATGGCAGTTGCAGGCAGCAAGGAAAGTTTTCTTTGCTGCCCTCATTGCATCTGCTAAGTCATGCCCAGCGGAGCTTTTCCAGGTGGTGAGGGGGCTGGTCAGTCCAGCCTCCCTCTGCCTGGATTTAGAGTCATCGAATGCCTGCTGTGATTTGTTTGTGGACTTTTTTGCAGATAAAATTGCTCAGATCCACCAGTTTTGGCGTGACACTTGTAGCAGTGGGTGAGCCAGAGGCAGCAGAAGCCCCACCTTGTCGTGTTTTGTGGGATGAATTTCAGAATGTGTTGCCCTCAGATGCGGGGGATGCCCTGGGGTCGGTCTGAGCCACTTATTGTGAATTAGACCCATGCCCATCCTGGCTGGTCAAGGCCAGCCAGAAGACATTAGGGCCGTTGCTGGCGGGGATTGTCAGTGCCTCCCTGGAGGAGGGCAGGGTGCCGGACTGCCTTAAGGAGGCGCTGGTGCGGCCCCTGCTCAAGAAACCATAATTGGACATTGGCATCATGGCCAGCTATTGGCCGGTCTCTAACCTTCCCTTTTTAGGGAAGGTTATTGAGTGGGTGGTGGTTCGACAGTTGCAGGAGCATCTGGACTGGATTAACTTCCTCGATCCCTCACAATCAGGTTTTCACCCTGGATATGGCATGGAGACTGCACTTGTGGCCTTGGTCGACTACCTCTCCCATGAATTGGACCAGGGTCATTTGACCATGTTGATCCTATTAGATCTCTTGGCAGCATTTGATACCGTTGACCATGAGTTCTTGGTAACTTTGCTGCAGGACCGGGCAGGGATTGGCAGGACCGTTCTTGAGTGGTTCCACTCCTTACTGGCTGGAGAATCCAGCGTGTGGTCCTGGGTGATTCTTCATCTTTTCCCCGGAGCCTCACATGTGGAGTCCCGCAGGGTTCCATCTTGTCCCCTCTCTTGTTCAATGTGTACATGCAGCCTTTGGGGGAGGTTGTTAGGGAGTTTGGCGTACGGTATTATCAGTATGCTGATGACACCTAGCTTTCTCTCTCCTTTTCATCCAACTCAGGCTCAGCAGTCTTGGTGCTTACCTGGTGCTTGCGGATTGGAAGAGGGTGAGCCGTCTGAGGTTAAATCTCGTCAAGACGGAGGTGATGGTCTTGGGGAAGGCCAGGGGAGTGGCAGCCCCCATCATTGATGGGATACGTCCTGCCCTGGTATCTCAGGTTCGGAGTCTGGGGGTGCTCCTGGACCCGCAGCTCCACCTGGATGTTCAGGTGGCGGCTGTGGTGAAAGGGGCATTTCGCCAATTACATCTGGTGCGTTGGCTTTGGCTGTATGTCTCAGACTCCGACCTAGCCACAATCGTCCATGCTTTTATTACCTCGAGATTGGACTACTGCAATGCACTCTACGTGGGGCTACCCTTGGTGCTGGTTTGGAGGCTGCGGCTGGTGCAGAATGCAGCGGCCATCTCCTAATGGGGATGGGCCGACGCAAGCACATTACTCCAGTGCTTCGCTCTCTGCACTGGCTGCCGATAGTCTTTCGGACCCAATTCAAGGTGTTGATGTTGACCTTTAAAGCCCTGAACAGCCTGGGTCCCACCTACCTATGGGACCGCCTCACCCTCCGAGTCCTGGATCGGCTCCTGCAGTCGGCCGGGGGCACCCTCTTTGAGGTCCCCCAGATCTCTTGGGTGTTGACCTTGCGTAGGACGTTCTCCGTGGCTGCACCGTGATTGTGGGACTCCCTCCTATTGGAGGTCCGCCTGACTGCCGACCTCCCCTCTTTCTGTGGACAATGTAGGGTAGGAAGGTAGGTAAAGTTTATTGCGTGGTCATAGACCATTGCAAGACATCCAAAAACAAACAAGCCCCAAGGGGGAAACATAAAATTCAGGTTTAAAAATCACTGATACATTCTATCTGCCAAGGCCCAAATTAACCATACAGTCAATACCATTTACAGATATAGAACGCAGTGTCACAGCCAAAGGAACCACCAAGGGTACATTTCTTACCATATAAATATTATGGATTTAGGCTAGGTTAACCCACATTGAGTACCTTTATTAAAAACTACCCAAATAATTAATACTATCAGAAACATAGCTAGAGGGTTAATTTAAAAAGCCCACCTAGTTTGATATAGAACCAAATTCTAAAAAGGTCTTCCTAATATAGCATGCCTGCGACAGAAAAGCTGCAACATTTTTAATAATTTGAAAATCAACGCTATCCAACACTAAACATAAAATTTAAATAATTCAATTTATTGTGTCAACCAAAGGTTATTACAATATGTCAATCAAAATAATTCTCCCTGAACAGAGCCAGGAGACTAAAAACAAATCTGCTTAGTTTTTTCAGGGCGGGGGGAGGTCACTTGGTTGCCCCGGCAATCCACTTTTATAATCACAAGTTGGTACCCCAGTTGCTGTATGGAGCCCTTTTTTGGGCCCTGAGTAAGTTGAGGGACCTGGAGAAATTCCAGGCGGGGGTAGCCCGGGCGATTTTGATGGCCCCACTTGGCATCCCAATGCAGGTGCTCTGCTGTGAGTGTGGCCTGCTCCCCTTGCGGGCTAAGGTCTGGCAAGGGGCTATTACGTATTATTTACGCCTCCTCTTCGACCTGGCAGCTCCCTGGGCCCAGCTAGTTTTATCTGATAATTTCTCGAACCCTTGGCTGACCTCAGTGGCTGAGAAGATCAGACAACTGGGTTTCTCTATTGAGGCCCTGTCCCAGCTGGGATTTAAGGGGGCAAAGAAACTCGTTTTGAACCGATTGTTGGACTCCATTTGGCAGGAAGTATGGGCCGATCTCAAAGCTTATAAAGCTACTGGCCTTTATGTTCAACTGGCAAATGTAACTATTCTGCCTATGCCCTTTCTGAGTGGGGGATCCCGCCGAACTCTAGAAGCCTGTTTTCACTGGCAAGGTGGAATGCCTTTCCATCCGCTGTCACTGCCGGTAGATACAATCAGACCCCTTTGGCAGAACGACTGTGTAGCTGCTCTTTAAGGGCAGTGGACTCACTGGCCCATATTTTACTGTATTGCCCCCTTTATGCGATCCCGAGGGAAATTTCTCTTTCTAAATTGCTGGCATCACTGCCAGGCCGTCCCGAGGTACTACTTTTGACCTATTTGTTGGGCGACCGCCTGCCCCATGTCTCAACACAGGTTGCCCGGTTCCTGAGTATAGTCATTCAAATTAAAACCGCCTCAGTTACTGGGGAGGCAGCTTATGCGGGAACTTAGGACGTCCCGACTAGTTTTGGAAATAACAGTTAAAGCTCCTCAGGATATTTCTTATTGCGGAGTTTATCCCGTGGATATTATAAATGCATTTACTTGTATGTGTATTTGATATTTTATTTTGATTGACATATTGTAATAACCTTTGGTTGACACAATCAATTGAATTATTTACACTAAACATAAAAGGGTAGCATGAGATCTACCTGGGAACTTAAGGAATATAGGCAATAAAAGCTCCTCTCTTAATTTATCATACAGATGGAAGTATAATAAAATATGTTCCATAGTTTGTTTCAATATTATCAAACAGGCACAATCTTTCTGCATAGGGTATACCCTGGAAGCATCCCGCAAGAACCTGCGAGGGGGAAGCATTAACTCTCGCACTAAATATAAGCTGTTTCGCTCTCGCAGGAATGGGAGCAACCAAATATGTAGCCACTTGTCCTAGCTCCGGAACCCATAAAGGATATGCCCGCATATGGGGGGAGACCCTCACCCTAGCCAGCTCTGTCTGTCTTTCAATATCGCTAAGTCGCAGGAGGATCGCCTTCCTAATTGAGGCCAAAGATTTATGGGTCAAATAGGCCTTTGACAGCCCAATTGCCATTAGGTAGACCTCCAACTTTGCAGCCCTTGGGTTTACAAAACTATCCTCCCAAGCACCCACCAATAATTCCGAACCCTGATTGGTGTACAACTTGCACCAAAACTTTAATGCCATTTCCGTGGCTACCTGCTGCCAACTCTTCTGCACGAGTTCCAGCCTAATTGCAGCATACGGGGTTCCCTTTGGAGCTCCTATAAGGTGCTTCAAGAATCTTGCCTGTGTTGGATTGATTTTGTGTGCACGGAAAGGAGCCCACAACTCAGCACCGTACAGAATTTGTGCCTGGACTTTACTGTTATAAACCTGAAGCGCAGGTTGGGTAGCGAGCCTCCCTTGCCATGCAAATAGGCCCAAAATTGAATGAGCCGACCCCCTTGCCACCGCAAGCACTCTCGCCACATGTTCCTGCCAGGAGCTAAGCCTAGATACCTAAAGGCTACCCCTTGTGGGATTGAATGGCCCTCTATAACCCACGGGTGGATTTTCTTCTTATTTGAGAAAATCATCACCTTGGATTTCCCAAAACTGATGGTTAAATTGTTAGCCTTATAGAAGGTCACAAAGGCATTTAATTGCCTAACGAGGCCTATGCCCGTTTGAGATAATATGGCAATGTCATCCGCAAAGCAGAGACAACCCACTGCCCTGGCGGCTAACTTCGGGGGCAAAAACTTTGGGTCTGCCATGATAGAAATCACATCATTAATATAATAATTAAAGAGCGCAGGAGCCAACACACAGCCTTGCCCGACACCCACGGAAGTCTTAACTGGGGCCGTTACATGTCCTTGACGATCGACCTTCACCACAAGTGATGAGTGGGCATACAGCGAAGTCATCAAACAAAGAAGTCGCCCGTCAATGGAGGATACCCAAAGTTTCTGCCAAAGAATGGCCCTATCCACATAATCAAAGGCCGCCTTCAGATTCAGGAAGGCTACATAGAGGGCACCATTCAAAAATCTATATTTACTAATAAGGTGGGAAAGAACAAAACATTGTTCTATTGTTGACCGCCCTTGCTGAAAACCAGCTTGCTCTGGGGCTAGGACTTTGGACTAGGACATCCAGTCCAATAATCTATTCAAAAGAAACTTAGCATATATTTTCCCCACCACACAGAGCAAGCTGATAGGTCTGTAATTGGCGGGATCCACTCTAGAGCCCTTCTTATGTATGGGAATGACCACCGCTATGCTCCATTCCGATGGAATAACTCCTGAGTTATTTATGGCAGTGAAAAGTGCCGCCAACAATGGCAACCACCAATCCGCACAAGATTTAATAAATTCAATATGTATAAGATCCATTCCCGGGGCCTTATGATTTTTAAACGAGTCCACCAGGACTGCCACCTCAGCCTCTGAATCAGGGGGCCAGGGTAGAGAGTTCACCAGATCAAAGGAGAGATTGCCCTGAGACAGAGGATGAGTCGAGGAATATACTTTCCCAAAATACTCTGTCCAGTCCTGAGGTGGTACCAGGAACGAGGAATACCTCAGTTCCCTCTTAGTTGAGACATTAATCAGCTGCCAGATCCTCCTCCCATCTCCTTGGTCTGCCGCCTGCAAGAGGCTCAACCACTGTGTCCCCCAATAAGCCTTCTTTTTGGTTTGTGTTAGTGTTCTTTATTCCGTTCTAAGTACCATATATTCAGGGGGCAGACATAGACAACACCCATTCCTATAAGCCTGGTACATACGTTTTAACTTGGCTCGAGCTATCCTGCACTCCCTATCAAACCAAGCCTGTGCCATATTAACATTTGGGTTTGGTGGACCACTATTAAACTCTGAATATGGGCCTGGAAATTTGAGATCAGTTGGGAGTACCCATCCACCACCATCGTATCACTTGAGGAGTGAAGAATAACACCCCGCAACTGAGCATTATTAGGCTGGGCAACCAAGGAGACCAAAGAGGAAGCCAAGGCTTTATCCCATCCGGGTGCCCTAATAATGCCCAAGTGAATTAAATCCGGGGCAGGTACATTCCTCTCACCAACATGTGTTGAGGAAGAAAAGAGGGAAAGGACAGTTGGAAGGTGGTCCCCAATCAGGGATGAGTCTATTGCAAAGTCAACTACATGGGAAAGTGCAGCAGACGATGTCAAGATGTAATCAACCACACTAGTACCACAAGTGCTCACATAAGTAAATTCTCCCTCTAAATCACTGAATCCCAAGCCATTAAGTATATATAAATCCTGGCTAAGAATCATCTTAGCCAGTCTGATCCCAGATGCATTTATACAAGTATCTTTCGATTTTCAGTACAAGTATCTTGTACAAGTATCTTTTTGATGTTCACAGTGCTGGGCAATTGTTTGGTCATCTATTCCCAGCCTTGTGTTAAAATTCCCTGTTACAATTACTAACCCCCCCAGGTACTTTATACAAAGATTCTCTACGAGAGATTCCAGGGTAGACCACATGGGTTCTCTATAGGACCCTGCATAGCATGGGGGGATATAAACCGTAATTATAATTAACATGTGGACTCCATGTTTAACTACAACACCTAGTGCCAGCTGAGGAGAGGTAACTACCTCCAAAACTAAGTGAGGAGTTCTGGGCTACAAAGCATCCCAGCCCCCCACATGGGCGCCCTTTGGCATTGTAAGAGATGGCCGGGAGATCATAAGCTGCCGTCAAACTCTAGGGAGTTCTTAGCCCATGTTTCCTGCACGAGGATAATTTGAAAATTCCTAACATAAGTATTAAAGTCAACCGCTTGAGCATGTCTAGCCCAGCTAGCTATGTTCCATGAGCAAATAGTAATATGTCCGGGGCTCAAGTAATCAGATAATCACGGCAAAGGAGGGGAAATCTTATCAAGGCCGCCACTAGCTAGCCTTCTCCTTGGGAAAGAGGGGTGCCACTGCAGGATCCTTGCCTACTAGCTAAAACCTGCACAGGAGATTCAGAAAGTAAATCCGGAACTCTAACTACCTCTGGGGACTGGACCTCTAGGGAATGAGCCTCTTTCAATGCCGTCTGCGTAATAACCAAACAAGGGACAATGTAAGACCTGGCTGTTCTGCCGTGCTTTTCCTGAGGGAGAGGAGGGGGGGTTGGGTTAAGGGGGGTATATTGTATTTTTATATTGTGTTTTAAAAGTGTTTTAAATTGTATTGTTGTTGTTTTAAAATGTTGTTAGCCACCCCGAGATGCTTTTAGCAGGAGGGGGCAGTATATAAATTTTATATATTTATTATATTTATAATTTATAATAAATGCTTGCTAATAATAATAATCCCGCGTGGAGGGAGTTTGGTGTGGAAACCAATGGCTGATTTTCCTGCATTTCAGTGGGCTAACCCCTTGCACTGGGAGCAGAGAACAGGGGTTTATCAAGGAGCACAGGAAGTGGTCAGGATTTCACACAACACTCAGAATGGGGGGTTGTGCCATTAGCCCCCGTAAAAGGGTAGTGTGTGAATGAGTCCATAGCAAAATAGAAATCAACGGTAAGGAATGTCATCACCCCACATGTGGTTTATTTGCAGCCAAGGGATGCCGTGTCGAGGACGTGCAGAGTGCCTCAATTCAATGTGTGATTAATTCCTCTTGTTAAAATTACAGTATGTTGTGTGATTTTTTAAAAGGCTGCATTCTCTCCCAGAGCCTCTAGGGCATTAATTATTATGCAAATGTGAGAACCTTGAGAGGGCTGGCTGTTGTGAACTAATCATCTCCTCACTTGTTTGCCTGAATTGTGTATTAAACACGAGCTAAAGCAAAGCAAGCCATAGTGGGGAGCTGGAAGTAGGGGAGAACCAGGATTTAGAGGTTCCTCTGGGAATCAAACATGGCAACAGGGAAACCACTAATTAGGCAAAGTGGGCACCTGTCCATGGCAGTGGCCAGGTCTTTGGAAGAGCCTGCATGATTCTTGGAGCTTTTCAAGACATGCAGGATCTCCACTGCCCTTGGAGACTGCAAGAGTCATGTGACCCCTTCTGTGACATCCCTAGGAGACTGGGCCAGGGTTAGGGTCATCACTTTGGAGTTTTGCCTGGAGACTCCAAGGTTTTTTACCCAGAGTCCCTAGGCAAAGCCATGATTTCTCTGGTGCCCCTACTCCCAGGCAGGAACCCAGAGAAATCAGGACAGTCATGTTAGAAAGGAACTTCCCTGCCCATTTCCTGATGTGGCCTGCCCCAATGGAGTGTCGTGATACTCTGTAAGAGGCAGTTACATCAGAAAGGCCATGCCAACTCCTTTGCTCCATCCTCTTCCTCCTATGGCCCTGCCTCCAGAGGGAAGCCCAAGGGAAGTGAGGACGCTATTAATTATTATTATTATTTTATTTATTATCAAGCATTTATATAGCGCCGGCAATGTACCTGGCGCTGTACAAAGTAATGGAATAGACATGCTCCCTGGCCTAGGGATTACAGTCTGAGAAACTGAGGGGGGATGTGTGGACGAAGGAAGGGGAACAGAGGGAGAGACAAGGGGCATAACATTCATGAGAATGCGAGGTCCCAGGTGCACACGCTTGGCTTGGTTACATCGAGAATTATGTAACCCAGATTAGGGTGGCCCACTCCGCTGGCGGTGCGTCCGGATGTCCCAGAGCACCGCTAGAAGAACTGGAGCAGAGCGGGTGCTACCTGCTCCGCCTGTCCCTCTGGCGGGCCACCTTGAAACGGATTGCCCAACGGTCAGCGCTGCCCGTGTGTACACTCGGTCAGGCTGTCAGGGTTGGAGGCATCTGGGACGTGGGCAGGCAGTAGAGATGCAGCATCAAAGGAGCTGGGACAGGAGCGCTGTCTAGGGGATAGAAGTTGCACAACAGGAGTGAGGAATAAGGAAGCAGGAAGGGAGAACATGTATGTCACGTGTGTTTTATTTTATTTTTAAATATGTTGCAAGCTGCCTTGAGCCTTCAAGGATAGGGCAGAATATACATGAACAACAAGAAGAAGAAGGGAACACGGCTGGAATGGGGGAAGCAGGGCAGTAAGGCAACAGGGCAGAGAGCAAAGCTTGGGAGTGGGGTGGGGGGTGGGGGAACCAGGGTAGAACCAGAACCAGGCATGGAGGACAGCAACCGGGAGTAGAGGGACACAAAATGCTCTTCCACCCAGCTTCCTGCTGCTACCAGCCAGGGGCGTAATCTGGTTGGAATGGGCCCAGGCAGAGTAAAATAATAATTGCTAGTAACAAACTGGTATGATCTCCAGAAAGTTATTACAAAATTTATGACCAGGGGGCCAGGATGTACCGGATCCCCAAATTTCTCTCAATGGGCCTGCATGCAGTGCTGCACCAAGTAGAGCAAACCCCTCATCCGCTCACTAACCCATTCAGGACCCATGGAAGATGAGGGGAAAGCTGCGTTTCCTTTGATTCCAAATGCCGCCCACCGAGATAGGATAATGGCCTATAAGCATTGCTGTGCAGAGACAGAGCGCCACTACGGGCAGGCTGCAAGGACAACCTTTGAATGAAAGGAACGGTGCCGCTGCTGCTCAAGCAAGCAGTGTCCCTGAAAGCAGCAGGATGGGATTAACCGAACAGAACAACCCATGCTTCTGAATACAGGCGAGAGTACAGCACAGGCAAAAGATGCAAGACTGTCAGCCCTGGAGAGAGACATTCTCTGTCTGTGCATTGTTCCCACACTGACCTCAACAAATACATCCTGCTTCTAACCAGCCACGAGAAGGGTAGCTCTTGGTCTGCATCCAGTTCATCCTTGGCCACCACAGCCTAGGCAAGAGGTGATGGGCAATTGTCAGGCATGTTTTGAACTGGCTTTAACACGCTTGCAAGCAGGAGTTGTGTTTGGGTTTGCAATCTGATCGTGGGAACAGGCAGCCAGTGTTGACAACTCTTTTTTTTTTTTTTTAAATCCCACAATCTTGAGGTCCCCAAACCACTAAACAGTGGGGAAAAAACACCAAACTCGGCTCTGCGGTGGTAATGTGGGTTTAGTATGAATTACCTCATTCTCATGTTTGAAGAGTTTTCACTTATGATTTAATTTGGTGAATAAAACAACGACAATTTTATTGAACAAACATTTCTGAAACTCTAACACATTTGCAGTCTGAGGGTGTGTTTACTCAAAGTCTGTACTACTTCAACACCTACAATAAAATCACAAGATTGAGAAATTACAGTATCCTCATCACCACCTTCTCGCTCAAACGTGTGCCTGTTAACTAGTTACTGCTGCTGAACTGGTGGGCATACATTGTGGCAGAGTGCTGCCACAAACTGCCTTTAGAGAGCATGGCTGAGGCAGCTATAAATGGAAAGGGGGCACTGGCCCTTTAGGAAGTCAGTAGAAGCCATGAAGTAGGCCTATATAAAGGCAGGAAGGCGGGGGGCGTGCATTGCTCAAGTGGTAATGTTTTGCATGTATAAGGTGGTAGGTTCAATCCCCGGCATCTCCACCTCAGGATTCCTGGTAGCACACCTGGGGGAGGTCTCTGCTGGGGGCTTGGAGGGATCTCAGGTAGCACACCAGGATGGTCTCCGCTGGAGACCCTAGAAGAATCGGATTTGAAACCCCTGCTGCCGTGTCAGGTTGTGACAATACTGGGCTAAGGTGGACCATTGGTCTGACTCAGTTAGGCAGTTTAGAAAATGAGAAAGCTGGAGACAGAGGAAGGATCTCTCTTACAAGCTTCAGTCTGGCCAGGCAAGGAAGCCTGTGCTGGGCCCAAGAGGAGGCCTGAAAAACTACTCCAGACCCTGGCTGCTAAAGAAGAGTAGGCCGCACTAGAGAGGACTCACAACGCATGAAGGTGCGATTGTTCTTTGTTGGACTGTGGTTATAATTTGAACTTTATTTGGACAGCACCGAGAGCATTTCTGCTGTGTAGCATTTCTCCTTAATTCGGACACTATCAAAGTGTGTTTTGCGCTCTAGCCACTGACCCGTTATCCTGTAAATGGCATTCTCAGTGGACAGCCATCTTGTGGAAGAAACCTGGACATGCTTGTCAGTGACAACTTCCCTGGGTTGATCGTCTCGTAGAGTTCTTGGTACTCTTGCTGTCTGGTATGACTTTACTGAACCAGTTATAGGTCTCTGAAATTAGAAATTCAAAATTTTGTGGCAGGGTTTCTGCTGCTGAGGCATATGAAACAGCAAGTTGCAATGAATGACACACAAATACACCTTACCAGCACTAAGTGAGAGACCTCATCTTTCAGCAGCTAATAGACACCATTATTTACACCTACCATCACCCTATCATTGTCTGTACCAATACCTTGCAGCTTCCTGAGATCCAAGCCTACTTGATTAAAGTTTCCTTCAGAGCATCAACTATGCTCTGAACATCAGCTTTTCTGAGACATGCAAGGGTAGAAACGTTGAAATGATCATTTATCTCACTATAATAAATGATGACAGTCCCTAGCATCTTTATCACACTTCTCTCTGTAGATTCATCTAACAGGAGACTGAAGGGGTCAGCTTTCAAGTCCTGTTCAAAGAGGCCCCAGGACATTGTTACAGATTGCTGTACATTTTGTTCTGTGAATCTGGATTTTCCTTGCACTCTCACTATCAGTTAATTTTGCTTTAGAAAGTTCATCTAAATGATCAGGGCTAGAGTTGCACAACGATTTGCTACAAACAACGCTAATGAATCTTCAGCTTGGCAGGATCCAATGTTGAGTGTCTCTGGATGAAAAAGGCAGGTGCTGATGTCTTGTGTTTCTTAGCACTTGCATTTATTAAGAGAGCTGCATAGGATGCAACTAGTTCACAATGGCAACACTTGCACCTGGCCTTTGTTGGATCTTAATTTACAGCCAGCAGCCACTCTGACAGTCTCTTGTCTCTGAGCTATTATTGCCTAAATCTCTGGTGGTCCTGGGTTTTCACTTTACCTATGATCAGAGCCTAAGATCATGCAGAATTGTAATACTCTCTCTGTATCAGCTTTCAAGTCTGGCTCTGGGCGGAGCTGGAGAGACTTCTAAAATGGCAGGTACTCCCACACCTTAGGGTGTTTTTAAATTAGATGCTACCCTGCATGGCCACCCAGGAGCCACTCATTCCACAGGCCTGTGGGGGGGAATGTGTGCTCCCATGAGCCACTCAGCGTGCAGGAGGTACGGTAACCATATGGATGGGGTATACACCATAGCATGCATGTACTAGCCACAGGCCTCCTCCCCCAATCAGAAATAGCTATGACCTCGCTTTAAAATAAATAAATAAATAAATACATTATTAATTATTTGTGAATATGACATTGTGTTAGTACTACAGTAAAAAGTACAAGATACATCTCCAGACAAACTTCTGGATACAACCAACCCAGTCGTAACCACGGCTGGGAAATAACATAACCAACGGTCAACTCGATATTTAGAATTGGTCCGTAATGTTCACATCTCTCTGAAGAGCCCCATTCAGATGTAGAAGTCAAACAGATAGGGACGTTTGTCCGGCGTCAGTGGTTTGTCCTGTATAGCTCATAGACATGTAAACCATTGAGCCTGGAGTTCCTCGGTGTCTCCTTTGAATTTTGCCAATAATCTCTCCATCGAGAAAATATACCAAACTCGATTTAACCATTCCCCTTCAGTAAGGACATTTGCCAAATTCCAATTCCTGGCAATTACATTAATTGCTGCCAGTATAAATATGATAGACCTCGCATATTCTTATTGCAGGTTGGCGGTGGTTCCACAAAGCAGCTGGCTTCAAGGCTCTTGCCTCTCCCCAGACGCTGTATTTTGCCCCACATCCTGTCCTGAACTGTCCAGATAGGACCTGGATTTTAGTATGGGAGCATTTAATGGCATGTGGTAGCATTTGATTTAACTTGGACATTCTATAGCTTATGATGATATTGCATTTAACTTGGGTAAAGGGGCAACAGTCTAACAGTTCTGTGTACAAAATTGAAACCCCTGTTCCCACAGCTTTTTGCACATCCACAAGAACAGTTTAGCATTGCCAGAAGCCGCTGTACCACCACTGGCCCCTAGGGGCTTCTGTACTATACTATAGTGGACATTTCCTCCTCTACTCCCTCCTCCAGGGACTGTAAATGACGCTCGATGACTAGATGGACTGCACAGTTGGAAGGTAGGAATGAAAGAACATGATTAAGAATGAAAAGTCAATGGAACAACATGACTGCCGGATGAAATTTCTCTCTCCGAGGTAGGCAATTTTCTTGATTTAGTAACTGGAGAAATTACATCATGTGGAGTGCTGCAATAATAGCAACACTAATTTTTACCTTTTTATTGAAAATGTATTTTGTATAATATGCAGACTTCAGCTCTCCCATCTCCATCATTCTTGGATCTGCCCCCAAGCAAATGGGAATAATACCCTTTAATAATACCTTTTTGCCCAGTACAGTAACAGACTTTGTTATCTTGTACCCGGCTTCCAGCAGTGTAAGGTTTGTACTGGGTTCAGCAAGACAAAGGGAGTCATCAGCACCTTATTAATCCAGCTGGAGAAAGAGCTGGCTGACTCCCTGTCTTGGCTATTGTTACTATTTGTTCACTGTTGGTGGGCAGGGCACTTTTCCTCACTTTAACAAGCTTGGGATAAGCACCACTATCAAAGAACAAAGAAAGGTAACACCCAGGCAGGAGGGAATGATGTGCACCTTTCATTTCATTCATTTCATTTATTAGATTTCTATACCGCCCCATCCTGCACAGCAGCTCGGGGCGGTTTACAACAATAAAAAACATTTAAAAACATTTAAAATACAACCATAAAACATATCAATAAAGCTGGTGGTATATAAAAATAAATAGACAGGTGGGGGATTAAAAATCACCCCCCCC
>QEPC01005805.1:1732875-1795758 GCA_003113815.1 Sphenodon punctatus
ATGGAGTGGAGTGCCCCAGCAGGTGATCCATTCTCACCTAGCTATGCCCTACCCCCAGGCCGGACTACTTCAGCACCCAGTGAGTGGTGGGGTGGGAACCACTAGGCTAGGTCACTGTGATAGCTCTTAACACCTCACCAACCTGGGACCTGGTCTGCCGCTGCTACTAATCCCTGCCTCCGATCCCAGGATTTCCTGACTCAGACAGAATAATTCCACATTATGTCTTGGTTTCATCTCATCCACATCAGCTCCCTTCAATCACTGCTTGGCCAAGTCTGAATTCTTTAAATCTTTCATCCTAGGGCAGCATCCCCTCTTATCCCTTCAGCCCTGTTGCAACTTGCTGTTTCTCTGTAGTCCTTCCAACTTGGCTCTTGCTGATGGTGGCACGTCAACATTAACCCAGCGCGGCTTCCGTCAAGAAACAGAAAGGCCAAGAGGTTTTGTAGCCTGCTGTCAAACTCTGTGAATTTCTTACCTCCCAGAACTCCTCGTCTAGAGCCAATGCCAGGATAAGAGCAGGGTTTTGAGCTGTGCCGCAGGTGAGGTGATTTTGTTAATCCACATTCTTCCGGAGCCTCCCCATTTCACTGCTGGCAGGATGGTTTGGTCTCTTGCTGAAAATGAAAGGAGTTAGGCTGCAAAATGGGCTTAAAATGTGTATGTTATGACGAGGGCTCCCGCTCATGGCAGTGGTTATCAAAGACAGACGGGTTTCGCAGGCTTCTTCTAACAATGTAAGGCTTATTTATTTGGCCAGACATTTGGCAGGAGGTGATAAGGCGCGGGATGGTTTTCATTTTTTTATATTATATTATATTATTAGAGAGAGAGAGAGAGAGAGAGAGAGAGAGAGAGAGAGAGAGATTGGTTTTATCCTTCAGAGAAAGGCCATAAATCAAAATGAATAAATAGCTCCAAGAACCCATTTCCATGAAAGGAAATCTCTTCTGTCAGGTTCCTCCCTGTCCCAGACAACACAAATCAAGTAATCAAAATATTTTCCAAGTGTGATGGGTTTGCTGTGGTGAATCCTATCAATGACAGTCACAATTAAATCTATTTTCTCTATCTGTTTGCTATTTAAAAAAATAATTGTGTTACTTTGCTCAGAGCACCATGTAACAGAATGGATGAGGGGTGAACTTGGACCTGGGAGACCAGAGTTCAAATCCTGTTTCAGCTGTGACCTCATCGAGGGTCTTTGGCAAGTCACTCTCATCCTTGGTTCCCCATCTGTAAAATTGGAAGAATAGTGACCTGTCTCGCAGGATTGTTGTGAGAATGAATTAAATAAGAACTGTCAGGGACAGGCCTTGAACCCCTGGCCCTGGCTGGCAGTGGCTTTCCTTAGATGCCACCACCTGAACTGGCAACAGTATAGGGTTTAGGTCCCTTGTTTCACCTTCCCTCATTATAGGCAGGGTTCCTAGTTTTCTGCGACAGACATTTGGAAATTCTCTGATTAAAAAAACCCACAAATTTTCTGATAAAGAAACTCAAAATCTCTGCTTTTCTGGGATTAAATGTAAATGTTAGTTGACTTTCCCTTACCACAATATATATTTTAGTGTAATATTTTTGTTTTTATGCAGTTTTGCAGCTACCTGTCCCACCGACAGTCTAAAATAAAAATCGCGATCTGTGACACCCGTCAAAATGCAGAGCCTGTCCGCCCCCACCCCCCACCCCCAGCACATGCCTTTAAACTGTTTCCCCTCCACTGCCCTGCCCTCGCTGTCTCCTCCTTCCAGCCTGGTCCCAGATCGCTCTGCCAACCAGAAAGGGGGACCATAGAGAGACTGGCACTTGGGGAAGCTGCTATGGGCCCAGGTAGGCCCACCTCCTGTCCCCTCTTCCCAAGGTCCAGAAGACCCGACCGCCCCAATTCATAGTGCCCCTGCCCCCAACCCACAGGAGGTCTGTGGCCCCCCCTCCAAATGCAGAACCCCTCCCCGCCCCCACAGCACATGCCTTCGGGCTGCTTCCCCTCAGCTCCACTCTGCGTCCTCGCGGCCCCACGCTTGCTGTGTCCTCCTCCCAAAACTGTCTTAAGTTTATGCCATTTTCTGCAAAATTATCTGGAGAAAGGCAAAAATCTCTGTTTTTCTCTGGTTTTCCATTGCAAAGAGAAAACTAGGAACCCTGTTCTAGGCCATTCCCATTCACTTCCTAATTGGTGCCCACATTTAAGGCACACTGGGTGCAACCGGAAGCTGGCAGAGCATCTGTGTTCACTTGTTCCTGTTTCTGCCTGGATCACTCCTTGCTCACTGCACCCAGTTGTCTCTCTCGTTGTCGGTATCCCTGTGGAAAAAAATAATAATCGAATCCCCCCCTTAGCTCCTCCATTATCACCTTTAGCTGGTGTTCTAACCCTCCCTTAAACTTGTGCCCCGACTTTCCCTTTAGCTGTGTCCCTCTCCTCCCCTAAGCTTGTGTTTGGATCATTGTATGTCTGGGTGCCTTGTTGCTATGGCTTTGTTCCTGTAACAGGGGGGATGGATCATGGGATACATGTAAAACACACATGTAACATGTATGTAAAGGAAACTGTTAATGCAACATGCATACAGTATGAGCTGAAAACTCATTGCTTGTACGCAGTATAAACTGAGAACTAGGAAGTCATGACATGCATGAGATTTTGTAATCAAGAAGCCGTCTCTCGCCTTCCTGAGACCTTGGTAAACAGCCATTGATTTGCAAAGTCATATCACCAAGCCTACGTGACTGAGCCAACATCCCCACCTTTGCGGGAAACCAGACAAAGGCCATCCAGAAAGTATTTAAGGAGTGAGCCAAAACACAGAGAGAGAAAGAGAGAGCCATCCTATCTATCTATCTGCAACTGAAGAGGAGCCAACAGCCAGGAAGGTCTGGGATCAGACAGCATGGAGTAAGGACCTTGATTCTTTAAAACTTCCAAGTTCTGTGCCCAGCTTTACCATCACAGCTGAGAATGGACTGAGATATTATTTGGACTCTGGGTAAGATGATAGTTAGGAAGACACAAGTTTAAGTAGATATGTATTATTGGTTATGTTTATTTTATTTACTACATTCTGAGTATAATCTAGCACTGCATGTTTTATGTAGGAATTACATATTAAATTCCTTTTAACTGTACCTGGTATGTTTAAGTGAATTCCTAACATTGCCCTGACACCGTTTGAGGAAATTCTGAGCCAACAAGCTCAGGCGAACCTAGTCAAGAGTTTTATGCTTGGGAAACTAAGGTTAAAGGTGACCATAAAAAGTTACCCTATTGTGGGCTGAAGCAGGTCGCTGATCCAGTGGGTGCTGCAATTGTGGGGAAAACGGAGTCACAGCCCAGAGGAGGGTAGAGAGACCCCAATCCCATGAAAGTTCCCTTTAGGATCCTAATAACCCTGTTTCCCTTCCTAAACTTGTGTCTGAATCATTGTATGCTTGTTACACCCTGAGAAGGATGGTTAGGGTGGGGATTTGAACTGGGGCTCTCATCTGCATGAGCCTCTAAGCTAAAAGCCCTGGGTCTGTTAGTTCTGAGAGTAGACGGCTCGTGAACCTGTGCGTGGTTAGTCACCACTGCACCCACTAGAGGGGGCCTCTGGGGCTACACTTGGTTTCTATAGTTGCGGCCCTGCTCCCCTGAACCTTGTAGACCCCAATCTCCCCTTAGCTTAAGTAGCAGCAGTTAGTGTGTGTGTGTGTGTGTGTGTGTGTGTGTGTCCTTAGGTTCTGGACCCCCTATTCCTCCTTTTAGCTTGTCTGTAGCTAGTGAATGTTGGATTCTCTGTTGTTGTACATGTTCTCACTTTCCTGAGGTTACTTGTAATCTCACCCTCCCTAACCTTGAGCACCTGGCTGTTTTCTTGCAGTGTCTATAGTTACAGCTGTCTTAGTGTTAATTGTCTTATTTGGTGTGGTTGGTTCCCCACTGTGGCTTACCTCGGTCCTAATCTTCCCATGCCTTTAGCTCTTTGTTATGTCAGGATGTTTCCTGTTGTACACGTGGTGATGACCTTGTTGTTCATCTAAGTCCTGTCCTCTTAGCTTTAAGCGTGTCCTTGTGCGAGTTCACAACTCCTCCTCTCCCTAGTTGGAGGGTCTGCTGCGTTTCCTCTCCAAGTCTGCTGCGTTTCCTCTCCTCCAAGTCTGCTGGTGTTCTGTCTCTGGAATTTCCATATAGGTTTGGGTTGCTGTCTAAGCTTTTCCATCCTGTGTATAATTTTCCACCTCCTTTGGAATTCCTTGCTTCCCTCTCTCCTGGCTCGCCCCATTGGGGGAGGGGCATCCCTGGTTCTGCAAGGCAGCAGTTCCCAGGGAGAAGTTGTGGTTATCACCACGTAGCACAGCCAGCATACTACCCTGAGGGAGCAGATACTTTTATAACTGGGCTCTGTAATTCTAGTCTTTGTGCTCGGTGAGGGACTTGGGGTCTGTCCGGCCTCTCTCTCAGAGCCTGGCTCCTGTCAGTCCCTGAGAAGAACCGTAATGCACTTTGATCTCCGAAGCTGTGACAGGGTGGCCTGGAGTAAGTGGTTGGTGGATTGAGCCTGAAAGTACCATATCAGTGATAAATAATAATTAGATGCTCGATGACTAAGGTTTGGGCAGAGAGCCAGCTTCTATCGTGTGTGCGTTCGAACAGGCCTGCAGCAGGCTCCAGCCTTGAGCTGAGGCTTGTGTGTATTCGGAACAGATCCCATTTATTGCCTCTTTCCACACAGTATAATTTGATTTTGTAGAGCATCCCCCATCGAGGGCAGCACAACCCACTTTACAGCCTGTCAATCATACTCTTAAGAGAAAAGGAAAGGTTGCGGCAAGATTTCAGGGGGGAAGCCATTTTCTGGGGTCGGAGACGGAAAATCATCATGTCAGAGCAGTCAATGTGATTGAACTTACAGCCGGGGAGAGCCGCAGATGGAGAGCAGCATTGCCAGGCAAAAACAGGGCGACAAGACCCTAGATAAGGAGGAATAGCAAGGAGCTGAAACCTGCAATATACAGGGGGGGATAGTCTCCATCTGCCCCTCAGCACCTTACAGCCAGGTGCATGTAGAAATTACCAAGAAGCCAACACAAGTGATTTGCATGAAGGGACCCCTCCCACCATTTGACTGGCCAGAGGAGGACAAGCCCTGCCCCTTCACTAAGCTCCACCCCTCAGTGATACACACGCCTCCTAATATTCCAAAAGTATGAACAGGGACAGACACACTCCTGCTCCTCGTTCCATCATCTCCCCGTCAGCCTCTCAAGGGCTCTTTCAGGGAGGCGACTAAGAAAGAATACTGGCCTTTTGATCTCTCGCCTGAAAGAGGGACTTTGACCCCCTGCAGAAGGAATAGTGGGATTCAGTGCCCAAAATGGTGTTGGATGAATCTAAGGCATATACCTACTGAGGAGTTTTTATTATTTGATGCTACAAGACAAAGTGGTCCCATCCCCCCCCCCCTCAGCAATACATGTTGTTTCTCTCCCCCCCCCCAATTCTTCCTGTAGCATCAAAGTTGGCTGCAGCTGGAGGTGGGACTCTCGGGGAATTCTGACGCCTGGGTACTATATTGTATATCAGGTGCCTTGCTGGTGGGGCCTGCGCGCATGCTCAGGGTCTAAATTGATTGTCAGATTTGGGGTCGGGAAGGAATTTTCCCTCTGGGCAGATTGGCAGTCGACTCTGAGGGTTTTCACCTTCCCCTGTAGCATGGGTGCGGCTCGCCTGTTCGGGACATCTGGATCCTCTTTTTCTAAAATCACTTCCTGTTGTTTCAGGCATCGGCACGCTCTGGTTGGTCCCAGTCTTTACTTGTAGCTATTGGTGGGATTGGGGCGTGGCAGGTCCTGCAGTGGTGCAGGGGGCTGTATTTTTAGATGGGACGGTGCCACAGGTGGGCACGCTTTGAGCGGTATGGCCACCCGTGGTACCATCGTGTTTGAAAAGACCTGCCCGACGTTTCCCTGGGCCAGAGCCGGGGTTTGCACAGGCTGTGGTGGCTTTTGGCCAAGGCTGTGCTTCAAGCAGTGGCATTTAACTTTAAAAGGGGAGACTGTGACAAAATGAGGAAATGAGTTAAAAAGAAACTAAAAAGCCCAGTTGCACGGGCTACAAGTTTGCAAGAGGCGTGGAGGCTGTTTAAAAGCACCCTTCTGGAAGCCCAGAATAAATGCATCGTGCAAGTTCAAAAAGGAAGCAGGAAGACCAAACGTCTTCCACTGTTGTTAAATGGGGAGGTGAAGGAGGCTATTAGAGCCAAAAAGGCATCCTTTAAGAAATGGAAGGCTAGTCCCAATGAAATAAACACTGCCAATGTAAATGTAAAGTGTTAATAAGGCAGGCCAAGAGAGGTTTTGAAGGGAGGCTTGCTAAAGAGGCAAAAACAAGCAACAAAAACTTTTTCAAATACATCAGAAGTAAGAAGCCTGCTAGGGAGTCAGTGGGACCATAAGATGACAAGGAAGTGAAAGGGGCGCGCAGGGAGGATAAGGACATTGCAGAGACGCTGAATGAGTTCTTTGCATTAGTCTTCACTGCGGAGGATTTGGGGGAGGTACCCACGCTGGATCCTTGCTTTGTGGGTGAGAAATTAGAAGAGCTGTTACAAATCAATGTGACGTTGGAGGATGTTCTAGGGCAAATTGACAAACTGAATACTAACAAGTCACCAGGGCCAGATGGCATTCACCCCAGAGTTCTGAAGGAACTCAAATATGAAATCGCAGACCTACTGTTAGTAATTTGTAACCTGTCACTAAAATCTGCCACTGTACCCGAGGACTGGAGGGTGGCAAATGTAACCCCGATATTTAAAAAGGGATCCAGAGGCGATCCTGGAAACTACAGACCAGTAAGCTTGACGTCTGTGCCGGGCAAAATGGTGGAAACCATCATTAAGGACAGAATTACAGGGCATGTTGACAAACATGGCTTAATGGGGAAGAGTCAACACGGATTTAGTAAAGGTAAGTCATGCCTCACTAACCTGTTGGAATTCTTTGAGGGTGTAAATAAGCATGTGGACAAGGGAGACCCAGTAGATATAGTGTACCTGGATTTCCAGAAAGCATTTGATAAGGTCCCTCATGAGAGACTCTTGAGAAAATTAAAAAGTCATGGGATAGGAGGTAGTGTCTTACTATGGATCAGAAACTGGTTAAAAGATAGAAAGCAAAGGGTAGGACTAAATGGTCAGTTTTCACAATGGAGAGATGTAAAAAGTGGTGTGCCTCAGGGATCTGTATTGGGACCGGTGCTGTTTAATGTATTCATTAATGATTTGGAAAAGGGTGTTAAGAGTGAGGTGATCAAATTTGCAGACGACACCAAGTTATTCAAGGTAGTTAAAACACGAGCAGACTGTGAGGAACTGCAACAGGATCTTACGACACTGGGTGCCTGGGCATCTAAATGGCAAATGAGATTTAATGTGGACAAGTGCAAAGTGATGCACGTAGGGAAAAATAATCCAAACTATGCGTACACAATGCTGGGTACTAAGCTAGGAGTTACCACTCAGGAAAAGGATCTGGGGGTGGTTGTGGACAATACAATGAAATCCACAGCGCAGTGCGCAGCAGCAGTCAAAAAAGCAAACAGAATGTTAGGAATTATTTGGAAGGAGAAAGAATAAAATGGAAGACGTCATAATGCCTCTATACAAATCAATAGCGCGACCGCACCTCAAATATTGTGTACAGTTCTGGTCACCCCATTTCAAAAAAGACATAGCTGAACTAGAAAAGGTACAGAGAAGGGCAACAAAAATGATCAAGGGCATGGGAGGACTCCCGTATGAGGAGAGGCTTGGTAGGTTGGAGCTGTTCAGCTTGGAGAAGAGATGAAGAGGAGATATGATAGAGGTCTATAAAATGAGTGGGGTGGAACTAATAAACGAGCAGTTATTTACCCTCTCAGCTAGTACTAGAACTAGGGGACACTCCATGAAACTCATGAGTGGCAAGTTTAAAACAAATAAAATATTTTTTCACTCAGCGTAAAATTAGAATGTAGAATCTACTGCCAGAGGCTGTGGTAAGGGCCAGTTCCATAGGAGTTTAAAAGAGGTTTGAACAAGTTTCTGGAAGATAGGTCCATTAGCAAGGGGAAGTACAGGCAGTGGGAGAAAACCAAGCATCTATGCACATCACTGCTCCTCAGGCTTCCTGGAAGCAGGACGCACCTCGCTGACTTGGCTTGAGACAGTGCTAATCTGCTCTGGTTCTTTGGGCAAGGGTCGGATATGTGTAAATAAATGAACTATGCTGAATTATGCAAAGGGGAAAGCCCATTCAATTTTCCGTTTATACAAATTTAAAGAAATGATGGCCAGGGAGGCCAGACTTTACCAGCACCCAGAGCAGAGAGAGGATGGGATCTAAAAGCATCACCTGGCAGCAGAGCAGAGAAAGGAGGGACCCAGTCCTGGCAGCAACACAGGAAGCAGGGCCCCCAAACCAGTGCCTGGACCCCACAGCAGTAGGGGATGGGAGAGGCACAGAAGCAGCACCCAGCATGAGAGTCAGGGTTTCTCAGGGGGATGGTTTCCTCAGTGGGGTAGCAACCCCCAAAGATCCTCCGGCTCCTAGAACCCTGGATTCCACCCTCTTTCAGTTACAAGAGGCCAAGGGCAGCTCTAGCCTCACTACAGCAAATTGCCATGAACAAGTGCCATCCTGTCTCTGTGCGATTATTATGCAGTCAGTTCACTTTTAAGACCAGATGCTTTTTTCATTGACGAGGTAGCAGACTACTCTTATTACAACCATCAAGACTTCCCTCTCCAAAGGTCTGTTTTATGGTACCAGTAACCCCCAAATTTATGTAGTTTCCTTCCTTCTCAGGGGGGCTCTTTGCACAGTCTGAGCATTGTTATAAAACCTCCCGAGTAGGTGGAGAGTGTCAGCTGTGTCCCTTTCCTCACCCACTCGGAAAATGTTCTCCTGTTGCTAAAGACATTTGCAGAGGGCCTCCCTGAAGTCCAAGGTCCAGGAGCCCCTCTTGCTCCATGGTAGCTATACTTCTGGGTTAGTGGTTTAGTTTGGCACAGTAGAAAAACCCAACAGCGTCAACTCAGCCTTTAAAGCTAGCTCAGTGACTCAACCTTCAGTCATGAAAATCTGATGGCGGACATCTAGATTTAGAAGACCGAGAGTTGGTAATAATCCGTGGTGTGTAACAGAGGGAGGAGGAAAGCGGAAGGGAGCACTGGCACATTGCAGCCTGACCCATCAGTCAGTCAGTGTCAGAAAGCACACAGTTGGCTTTAAAGATGGGGCAGTCACGTGGCCGAGACAGCTGGCGTGCTCTTGTCTAGTATGTTGGGCTAGTCTGAAAACTAAAATGCTCAGAGGCCTCTCTCTGAGCCAGGGCTAGAGAACCTCTTCCCTCCCAAAGGCCATTTTGAAAATTAGTGGAAGCTCGGCCAGCTGCAGAGAAGTTGTGGGCAAGGATGGTTTGGGAAAGAGGAGGAGCAGCCTACTCATGGATCGATCTATCCCCTATCCTTATGTGCACGCCCTCATCTCTGCACCTTTCCACTGAGCTCAGTCTCAGAGCTTGGGGTCTGGATCTAGAGGTCAGATCCAGGAACTGAAAAGGAGCCAAATAAAAAAAAGCTAGTGATGGGCCACATTTGGCCCCTGAGGCCAAGGTTCCCTACCCCTATAGGGCTGGAAGGGACCTTGAGGATCATCTATCCTAGCCCCGTACATCAATGTAAGATTCACTCAATCTAAACTGAAAATCCACCAACAAAACAGTCTAGAATAAAAAATTGCCACAGGCAGAGATCAGGCATGACCAGAGGACACAGATGCCCAAATAGGAAACGTTAAACAAAAAACTGTTGTCTCAAACAAGTGAGCCGCACCCCCAAGCTGTAGGGGAAGGCAAAAATCCCCTCAGAGTCAATTGCCAATACAATTGGGGGGAAATTCTTCCCTAACCCTAAGTACGGCGATCTGTGGATCCACCAATCAGACACCAAAACACCCATGAGTTCCACCTCTAGTTGCATACATCTGTGATGCTTAAACCCCAAAGTGTGTTTGGGGGGACCAAAACCCAACTCCTCCTGTAGTATCAAAGGAAGCGCCACAGGTTGTATCTCAATTTATTCAACTGTTTGTAAACAGCACCAATATTAATTTTCTTAGGGCAGCCTAATGAGAAACAGCAACTCACTACAATATTATTTATGGATATTAAATTTATTTATTCATTCAAGTTTATGTGCTGTCCTTCCTCAATCAGAGTGAAAATCTGTTCCTAAAGGGAAGAGATCAGTTGCCAGCTTTACTGCCATTCTAGAGCACAGAAAGCCCATCAGCTTCAAGGTCAGGTTGGTTATTTAATATTAGCAGGCATGAAAAATTAACCCAATTAGTTTTGCTTTTATTAACAAGTGGCAACTTTGCTTAGCTTCCTTCAGTTCATTTTTTGGTAATTATGAGAAACCAGAAATCAATTTTAAGGGCATTTATTTTTCTAGTGAAACATACAGAATTTGACTAAAATAATATTCTGAGCATCAAAATTAGAATTCCAAGATGTCCTTCTCACCCCTCCTCCCTGGAAACAAAATTGAGTTGGTATTTTAACAATGCCAGCAAGGAATGGGTGGCTGACATCCCTGCAGCAGGACCAAGATGCTTAGTGGAAGATTGCGGACTCAGAGGAAAGTGGATGGGTGGAATTCTTCCCACATGTTGGCAGGTACCGCGCAATAACCCTCTAGAACATAGGAACAGGACAACAATTTTTAAACTTCTGAAAGGTTGTCACAGAAATGGAGGCCAGCAATTTTTTTCAACTGGAACGGAAGTTAGGACAGGAGGGAATGGTCTTAAACTGCAGCCATGTAGACTTTTGCTTAAATATTAGGAAAAGCTTCATAGTTAAGAAATGGACTAGGTTGCATACGGCAGGTTGAGGAATAATCTCCTTCCTTCAAGGTTTTAAAAAACTGTCTATGCAGACACCTGTCTGTGATGGGGTAGGTGTCTTGGAGTGCAGTTCAGGGCTTGATGTCCTTCTCAACCCTACAATTCGACGGCTCAGGTAGGCCACTGTTCACAAACCATTTACTCTGGAGTAGACCCATTGAAAGAAAAAACAATGGGTTGGTTGAATAGTTGGCACCTATTCTATTTGTGTGTTTTCTTCTGTGTGGGCTCTGAGTACCATACAATAATAATTATTTTTATATTGCACCCCCCTGCCATGGCACTTGGAGCACTTTACATAGAACACAAATTTTAATCCTCAGAACAACACTGAGGTAGGTTAGGCCGAGAGAATATAGTGACTGGCCCATGGTCACTCAGAGAGTTTCTGGTTAAGGCAAGACTTGAACCGGAGTCCCCCCTGCTACTGTCCGGTCCAAGTACTGCACACTTAGTCATTACAAGACACTGGCTTTCATTGCTCTGGTTTTTGGTTTGTCGACCCATTGAAACCAGACAGCCATTAGGTACGCTGACTAGTGTCCAATCCAAGCAAGCTCTGAAAGACTTGGTTTTGAAACCAAAATTGGAATGAACATCTTTTTGTAAGCTCTTCCACTCTGATCAGTCTCTCCAAAATCCTTCCCAGTTCCCACCCAGAGAAAGAGACACAAGAAATTGCAGACATGGATTCCAGTCATAATCTTTATTTTACATATCTGCATCACAGCAGGAAAACCAGAATTACAGAATCCGATTGGTGCCTACCCCACTTATTGTTACATAAATACTTTCCGTTGCTCCTTTAATAAAGTTTTAAAAAAATACTGAAAGATACATTGTGTGTCCCAACCTGAAGAAGAATATTTACAAGTCTCTAAGCACCCCAAAATAGGAACTGATGGATTAGCATCTTTTGGAGTCTTTCAAAGGTTAGGCGGCTACAGCGCATAAGGTGCTTTACAGCCGCTTCGATATACAAAAGTATTTGTGTGGAGTCGTCAAGGGGGGCTTTGCAAAACTACCACTGCTGTTAACCAAATGGTTACCCCATGGCTGCTCCAGTCTCTCAGCTGTTGGAATCTTCAGAAAGTCAGTCTATGGCAACATGACTGTCCCAAGTTCAGCGTTATTACACAAAGATTGAAATTACCCAGGGATGTATCCACGTCAACCTATTTTAAAAACTGCCCATCTACAGGCTCACTGCAGTCAAACCATACCTGGATTGTTAGGCCAGTCATCCCACAAGGAATGAACTTTACCACTTTTCACTTCACATATCAATTTACTACCTCAAGAGAACACTAATCAAGTGCAGCTTTAACCTCCTAAAAACCAGCTTCTCTCAAGTATGAGCCATGCAGAGAACTTAAGGTAGAGCTGCTATTACTAAACAAAAGAGCACATGACTTTCAGTATCACTAAGTGGGCCAGCAAGCAATGTATTTGGTGGCTACAAGGAAAGGTTAGATTCATGTCCTTTTCTAGAGAGGGGAAGGCGGACTGGGAGCACCTCCTAAAGAATGCTTTAAGAGCAGACCAGACGAGCATCTTTTATGCATACTAGAAATTGCCTACTTCAAAAACGGACATGCTCCAAATATCTGGGTTTGTCATGAAATGGGTTGCAGAGAAAAGTAAATGTTTGCTCCTGTACAGTCCTCTGTGCTTCCTCAGGATTGCCATCTAGCATGGGATAAGCCACCGAGTTCTCATCCAAAAGGGAACATGAGCTTTTGGTTGGTTGGGACTCAGGCAGCCAGACTGAAATTCACATTTGGAATCCGCGGTGGACTTGCAACAACCATATGTACAACTTGCTGGAGAATGCAAGAAATCAAGGCTGCCATCTACAAACCACTTTGGAGTAAGCAGTTTGTGGATCGCAGCTCAAGACTGGAAGTCAGGATAAGATTCCGCCTCTTCTACACTTGTGCTTTTATGGTCTTATTTGCAGAGGCGTCAAGCCACTCCAGCTTCGGCTGACCTCTATGGAGGGTTGCTATGCTCAACACCCATTTGCAAAATCCAAACTGTCATTGCTTAATGGCTCATCAGTCACATTTCTCTAGCCGAAAAGTGTGAGAACACAGGAGCTGCTGGAGTGCTAAAGAGCTGTCCTATGGGTGCCAAAGGAAAAAAGCAAAGATGTAGCAGATGTATTTAAAGCTTCTCCTCGGGAGACACAGAATTAGTTCATGCTTGGACTTTTTATTTTTTGACAAGCAGTATGTTTACTGTTTGGAAGGAATGTCATGTCAATAAAAACCACACAGAACGTTTTCACTCTGTAGATAGCCCTCCTAGCTCAGGAAACACACACCACCACCACATCTTCCCAGAGATAATGCTGCAATGCACCAAAATCTTTGCACACCTGCTCTTGGGGTATGCCAGCACAAATCAGGGAACAGGATGGGGAGAAGCACCCTAGGCAAACATGCTGCAAGAATCCTGGCATGTCGGGTTGTTCGGTAACGCGAGGGAAGGAAACGATGTGCTATCCCAGCCCGAAGTGCTGCACTTGAGGAATGGAGGGAGCCGCACTTCTGATGACACTTAGGTCACCGTGTCTATAAATAGCTTGATAAGCAGCCATCTAGGGGGACCATTTCCTTTAGAACACAGGAATCTGGCAACTGTGCTGCAAGTTCATTGCGGGAGACGGGTTGCTGAGTCCAACTCCTCTGGTGGCTGCTACAGGGCAGAGCGGGCAAAAAGCACATTGTACCGATTCATCGGAGAAGGCAGCATGATTGTATCATGGCTGAGCGTGAATGCGTGCCTCCGACAGGTCCCAGTCTGCAAAGCAGGGGTTCAAAGATCTTGGAGGACTTTCCAGCAGCCACTGGCACTCTCGTACAATAGCTCTTTGTCCCCAACGTTGCATTTACTCCTTTTGCTAGCCAAGGTCATTACTTCTAGACAGAAAAGGGGAAATAGTTCTCCAGATCCCCACCTCCCAGGACATTGAATCTGAACAGAGGGAGATGGTTGCCTTGAGCGTTCTACTGCACGTGGGTGTGTGTGTCCTCTCATCGGGTGAATTGCAGGGTTATTCGCTTGCCAGTGTCAGGGATTTAGCAATCGTGTGTATTCAAGTCACCGTGCTGGGTAAAGAAAGAGGCAGATAAAAAGGAAAGGGCTTGATTAAAAACGGTTGCCCTCTTTATAAACCGTTAACTAGTCTGCTGTTTTATAGCAGCATTTTAGCTGCGAGCTTGGCACTTTGGGCCGCTCGCCGACTTTGCTGCTGAGGAGCAGCTAAGTTTGCCATTTGGATCGTTGCTTCCTTGGCTCATTTCTATGGACACACTTTCTAAGTGTCACAATTCAGGGAGGAAGCCTAGCCAAGGCTATTACTCCCTGGCTTTCCAAATCAACTACAGCTATGGTGATAGAAGCCTGTGGCGAACACACCATTAGTAGGAGTGGGCTTAAAACTCCAAGATCAAGGTCTAGAGGAACGGCTACGCCAGCCTCACGGCTGAGACCACAAGAGGAGCAGTTCTAGGTTACCAATCCCACAACTAATGGCTTCCAAAAGAGCTATTTTGGGGAGAGAAAGCAGCACCCTTGAAATGAGTATTTAGTTTAAAGCAGTAAAATGCCTCCACAGTCCCCAGACAGACTTTTGTGCAGAGTCAGAATTTACTAAGCCTAGTTTCTTGGCAGCATCTTTGCCACTTAGTCAGCCATGCTCCCAGTGGAATACTTGATTATCCTGAAGAGGGTTTGTGGGCAAGTCTATGCAAGAGAAGCCTTCCCAAGAAGCTTCTACATTGACAAAGTGGCTTCCTAAATTCCTTGTGCAGATCCATTTTCACATAAAGGGAGAGTCCTATATCCCTACAAAGTGAGTGAATGTACAGAATTTACAGCACAGAACTTCCTATTAGGGACAGATCCCCGCTGCTGCTGCTGCCATCCAATATTCTAGGAATTCGAAGATCCCTGCCGCTCAAGACCAGATTCCTGTGGTGGCTTTCACCGTCAAGTTTCGGAGAGGAATGCAAGAGATATTTGCTACTGGATAAAGCTGCTATAAGGTTCCGGATGCTAGACAAACTCCCAAGTTCTTTACTCGCCACTTTCGCTATTTTTGTAACTGGCAGGGACAGAGGACGGGGTGTAAGGAGGAAGCCAACGGAGGTCTCAGAAGGCAAAGAGACCCTAACTTTCTTCAAAACAGTTCTCTTGTCTCAACACAAACTCAAAGAGAGAAGCAGCTCGCTATCTAAACCGTAACTTGGGTCCATCCCGTTCTGGGTGTTCTAATTGCCCAGTCATCACTGCTCTCTGGAGAGCCAAGATCCACAATTGCAGCGGAACAAATCCCAACCCAAACAGTGTGCTGCAATCGAACTGTGAGGTCCCAAATGCACTGGAACCGATCTAGCCATCAGAGTGCACTCAGCTCTGTCCCCCCCTAGAGATCCACCACTTTGCATGAAGTCTAGAGTTCAAAGAACCCTGCCAAATGGCTACTTGATTTCATTGTAAAAGGGTTGGTTTTTTTTTTTTTAAAAAAAGCACCCAACTTTCTACCATTATTGGATTAATGAGCAATGTTCTTCCCTTCCTTCCTACCAACAGCCATCCCTTGCCATGTGTTACATTACCACAGTGTCAGGCACCTGCTCACATTTAGCAAACACACCAGGAAAGCACCTGGTACTTGTAGTCGATCTAAAAGCAGGCAAAGAGGCAACAGGTGCAATTCTCTTTTCCTTTACCTCAATCCTGTCCACGAGAACCTAGTCCTTCAACACCGCTCCTGCTCCTCAGACAAGACGCTCTTCCCTTCATCTAAGGTATTATCTGAGCAGACTCCTAAATCCTTCCATTCACAGGGGGACGCAATCTCTTCCCAGCCTATAGGCACGCTTACTCTCTGTGATGACTGCTGCTTTGCAGTCTGTACGGTTAGGATGGAAGCTCGATTCAGAGACGACCAAGCGGCAGCTTGGCACATCCTACCCGTCTCAACCAGAGGCAAGAAAACCCACCAAGAGGCTCCCAGCTGCAGCAGACACTCCAGTCACAGCGCGCCTGTGATGGAAAGGTGCTCTCATTGTTTCACACTGCCGCTAGGAGCAGTTTGCTTCATCCTATCCCAGTCTGCCACTTGATTCTCAAAGTCCCACCACCACACAGGACTCCCACGGAGACGTAAAGCTTAGGTGACCCTGCAGTCCCACCCATCCACTCTTCTCCATCAGGCCAGAAACCCCTTAGCACCAGGTGTGACTCCTACACGGGTAACTCCATTGGCCTTGGAACTCAGACCCTATCCCAACTCCTGTCACTTTTCACTGGAGAGAAACAAACTGTGGCTCCTACTTGGCTGCATGCTCTGGGAAAGCTCTGAGACATTCAAGCCAACACCTGCACGGGCTGCACCAGACCAGCTTCTGAACTACATCAGGAGGGGGACGGCGACTAGTTTCATCTGATCCATGTGGTCTTTTAAAATGATAGTTTCTATTCATCCCCTGGGCAGAATTCGCCCTGCCTCCACACCAAAAAAAGGAGAGTTGCCTGAGTTTGGCAGAAATGTATAAAAAAAAAAAGAAGAAAAGGGGTTACATACCTGCTCCCCGGTCCCGCTACAATTCCCAGAGCATAGGTTACACAGCAGGGGCACGGCCCGCCTTCCTGCCATTAGACTTATGTAAGCGTTACACACACGCACACACACTGGAGGTCTCTCGGCACATTAGCAAGATGTGCCCCAAGGAACACAACAAAGGAGTCTCTAACTGGTCCAAAAAGAAAATCATTGATCAAGAATAAGCCTCCCACTTTCCCCAGGGAAGCTCCCGATTTCTGGCAGGTGCTAGCAGATCCCCAATTCCTAAAAACAGGAGGAATAATTCAATTTTTTTTTTGCAAAAGTTTTGCTTCCCCCCCCCTCCCCTCCCCATACACACACAACCCCCACTCTGCAATTTCAATGTTGGGGAGATCAAGTTGATCCCTTTCCACTGAGGAGTAATATGAATAAATTAAAAGTTTTTTCCCCCCCAAAAGTGCCGCCTTGCTCCAGAAAAGCGAGCTCATCATGCTGTGCTCTCCCACTCGCCGCGGGGCTCCGCTGTGCCGTTCACCACCTTCTTGACCTTCTTCATGCCTTCCATGACCCCGGAGGTAGTCACCCTGGGGAGGAAAGAAAGAAAGAGACCTCAGAACAAGATACAACTTCAGGAAGCGGCGCAGTCTCACAAGCTGCCCAAGCTGGGCTTGCAGTACACCCCAACTACCCCCCGCACAGCCATCCATTCCCATTGCATGGATACCATTTAAAGAGTCACGCCTCTCCTTTTGAAAGATTCATTCTTTTGGGATCCAGACAAGTCAGTTGACTATTTACATCCCCCAGAGACTGGCTTTCTGGGGACGCTTGGTCAGCTGAGCAAGTGATAAAAAGTTAAAATCAGCAGGAACCACCACACCTATTCAAACACGTACAGCCAAGAGCCAGCACCTTCCATCCCTGCAGTATAACACTTACCAGCCAGCCCTTTCGCCTGGCTATAGTTTTTCTGCTTGCGTGAACAAATGTGAAGGTGTAAGGAGGGACGAGGTTTATTTTCTCTAAATGTGAAGCAGCATGGGAAGCTTCGTTTACCTAATCAACCCACAGAGCTAGAGCCCAAATCTCTGCAAGTCGGGGCATTATGACCACCCTCCGTCCTTTCTATATTGGTGTGTGTGTGAGACACACACACACACACACACACACACAGGGTATGTATGCACATATCACAGTAAGAAAAGTCTTATAGCTCAGGAAAGGCTGCTGTGAGAAGTCATGTCTCTGCTGCATAGGAATAGAAGTCTCAAGACTTAGCCACCTTAAACCAGACTTCAAACTGCTTTACAAAATGCCGAGAGCTAACTGCTGCTACTGTGGAGTTATTCACATCACTTAAACTCAGGCCGCTCCAGGTGGAGATCGTTGGACAACACTAGACACACACAGTGAGACCGACTTGATTTCTCATTCTCTGAATGGGGAGCCAAGGTCACTAGGGAGAGAGGGCAATTGTGGGGAAAATTGGGGACTGAACCCAGGCTGGGCTCCTGTTGGAGATCCGCTTGATTACCGACCTCCCCTCTTTCCGTAGGTAGCGTAAGACCTAGCTGTTCCGCCAGGCCTTTCCTGAGGGAAACGGGGTGGGTTTTATATTGGTTTAACTGTAGTTTATAATTGTTTGTTTTAATAGGTTTTAAAATGCTGTGAGCCGCCGTGAGATGCCGGAGGCAGGAGGGGGTGGCATATAAATTTTAGACTAAATAAATAAAATTCTAGCTCTTTTTAAAATACCATTTGCAGCTGCCTGTTCTCTTGTCGGTTTCCAAACCAAGGTTGTTGCTGCTGCTTCTTGTCACCTTTCAGCATAAGCAGCGAGAGGCGCTGGTTTGACTTTGAAAGCTTCCGTTTCAAATGTGCTGAAGTTGGTTCTGGGAGGCTTTGAGCAAACAGATCTACAAGCTGGAGCCAGAATCACTACTGCAACCTCTCAGCTCAGTGTCACCGATACTGGCAATCGAGGAAGGCAAAATCACCCTGACAGAATGCAGGAAAGCAGGGGTGGGGGACATCAGGCTCAGGGGGCCAAATGCAGTTTTTATTTGGCCCCTCTCCAGTGCCTGGATCCGGCCGCCGGGTAAAGTTCCTACCCTCCAACAGTGAAAGGCTGAGCTCAGTAAGAGAGCAGAGAGGAGGGCATGCACACAAAGATATGGTCTGGACCCTCCTCTTCCTGAATGCTTAAAAACACCCCCATCCTCAATATGGCCCTCAGAGCTTGTACTAATTTTCCAATGTAGCCCTTGGAAAAGGTTCCCAGCCCCTGCTGACTAAAGGATTAGGCTGATGAGCCAGCAAATGGAGGCAAATCCCTCTAAATACCCCTTGTATTCCAAGCACCCTTGGCTGTACCAGACAGGATAGAATGTCTTTAGTTAAAGAGAAGGAGGGGTAGGAGGGGAGGGAAATGAAGCAGTGTGTTCATAAGCACGGGTTTCCTATTTATTAGACGACTCCCTTCTCAAGTGGAGAACGCTATTCAAAAGTAGGTTTTTCTCTCGTTAAAGAAGTGACCTAGCAGGGCACTTTGACATTCTGCAGCTGAACACGTATTTCAATCTGTTTATCCTTAAGAGAAAACAGCAAGACAGCTCCCATCTTGGCTGGAGAGCTGACACCCTGCAGCCTATTAGCTTTCCCTGGAATTCCAAACCAGGCGCTTGCTTTAGAAAATGCAAGGTCTACACATTTTACTGTGGTTTAGTTCTTCCATGAACCCTCTTCACGTGCAATATTTTCTCTTTGATTCCGAGGAGAAGTGTGCTGTGTCGATAGCTACAGCCCAGAAATGTTTGCATGATGGTAACACTTTGTTCTCCACTCATTGTGGCTTTGTTGTGTGCAGGACGCACTCAGCACCATAGGGCAGATCCTGCTCCAAAAAGCTTACAGTGTCAACTGGGAGGTGGGGAACCTCTGGGTCTATGAGCAAAATCCAGCCCATTGTTTTTTTGTTGGATCTGGCCCCTGGATCCAGCCTCTATCTTCAGGTACTGAGAGTGAGGTCAGGGGAAGGGAGCAGAGAGGAGGGTCTGCACACAAGGAGAGGGGATGGAGCTATGGCAGAGATCCATGTTCTGGACCCTTCCCCTCCCGGATTTAAACTTGTATAGTTTTCCAACTAGCCTATGGGAGGCAAAAGGTTTCCCCCACCCCCTGCTTTAAGCTGACAAAATGAAAGGTGGCAGGGGAAGGAAAACTTTGGCACAGAGGTGGCGTGGCTTCTCATATAGCCAACAGCAGAGATAGAGAACAGGAGTTCTCCAGTATAGTGTCTGCATGCCCCTCACACGTCAGTTTAATGCACAGAGGTCTTCACAATGGGATTAATTGGAAAGCAAGGCAGCCATAAGAAATGGAAATCTCTACTTGTGCCAAACTGGGACTGGATTTATCAGTAATTTGGCAGAGGAAATATAAAGTCTCAATACGTGGCAAAGATCAAGTAGGCATCTGCGTATTTCACTGGAATAACGCCACTGATGTCAGATGATTCCCTTGGAGCATCAAGCACGCTCTACAGAGCACAGACCTCTTTCCCACTGCCAAGCCCAGAATGGGTGGGAATCCCCAGGACACTGGTGCTTTTTCAATGGACTCAGTTATGGAATAGCACCCTCACTGTCTATTTCCTGGGTTCTCAGGATGTGCACCTCTATTATGCATGGTACTTCTTAACCAAAGTGAAATCCAGGTTGACAAAAATAGATCCTAGTAGCCTCCCTCTCCAGTCTGTGAAGGACACCTAGAACCCCTGAAGACAAGCACAACGGTTTGTGTTTTGAAGTAACTGTTCATGTGGACACTGTGTGAGGGAGGCAGCTATGCTAGGTAGGAAATCGACACAGCACTACCTCCATTTCTGCTGCTCATGCAAATGCTATCGAAGTGGAGCAGTTACTTCCATTTAATTAAATCAAAATGGTTACTTTAGTTTGCACTGTTCATCCAAACACGGTCTGAATGTTTCCATAGAGTCGGTGTAGCCTAGTGGATAAAGGTGCTGGGATTTGAACCTGTGTGTCTGTGGCTCAAATCCCATCTTAGCCACGAAATCCTTGTGTGGTAGTGGTCAACCCTCTCTTAGACTCAGTTCCCCATCTGTAAAATGGGAAGGAACAATGACAACATACCTAACAGGATTGTGGTGAGGATGGACTCGATAAAGCTAGCACACAGAAGGTTGTAAGGACTGCTATAGAAATGATTAACTCCCCCCCCACTGAGCAGGCTTAAGAGAAGGTTGTTCCCCTCTCACCTTCCAATAATAGCAAGAACAGGATGAGCATCCTTTCAGAGTATGCTTAGAACAGCATGTTTTTATATCTGCCCCATACAGGGAGGTTTGATGCGTCTCGGCAGCATTACTGCTGCCACCCAGCCCCATCCTCTCACCTTGCTCAAAGCAGGTTTAGACAAGAAGAGATGATGATGATGCCTGTGCCCCATCTACTCTCATTCTAACCACTGCCCCACAAAGTAGGACAATGGGAGCCTTTTCACTCAAAGGTAGAATGGACCACTTAAAAAGGGCCTAATGTGATATCGCGTAGGGGTGAGGAACCTTTCTGCACCAGCCCCAAAGGTCTCAAGGCTGGATCGTTCTGAAGGGGGGAGGAGGAATGGCTTGGCCCCTGCAGGGAATGCTCGGGGTGTGTGCGTTAAAGACACCAGCCTGGAGCATCCTGCAACAGAGCCAGGCCCCAGGGGGGTGCTCTGAGGCAGTGTGAACTCAGGTTTGGGGGGGAGTGGGGTCCACAGGCTGGATGGAGTTCTACCATGGGCCAGGAGTGGACCGTGGCTTCCCCACCCATGTAATCTACAGTCAAGAAGTGGCAGGTTCCGACAATGGGTTTCTGCTCTACTCAGTTTGCACTACCACCAACCAGGTTTCCAGAATGTGCTTTTTAGTGGCTTGTCCTTGCCTTTGACATTAGCGGTGACCTACTGCCTTCCTTAAACTAGCTGCTCTTGCGCACTACACAGCAGAAGGATGAAGCAGCCCACTCTTCACCCGAGATAGGACCCATGCAATAAATTTAGAAACCTGCACTCGAGCTATTCCAATGCCTGGGCTGTCAAGGATGCAGCTTAGCTCTCGGAATCTTGGCCCTTGGTTCGACCATCCTACATGAGAAAGAAAAAAACCTGGAAGGATGATATCAGCTGATCTTCATGAGTCAAGTCTTTGATACCGCAAGCCAGAATGAAAGCTGATCTGCCGTCAAACAAGGAAGCTGAACTCAGCATGGGAAAAAGCCTTACAGCGATTTTCTTTCCATAATAAAGATCATTGGGAGTTCGAGTTTGTGGAAACGCTGAGCACATGGGAAGAGTGCAGAAAGAGGAGGAGCGGATGGCAGAATCTCTAAGCTATTAACCTAAGATGTCTTCCTCCCATATGCAGAAAAAGAATGAACATGCCCAAACTGTCAATGCATCCAGAATAGCTCTAAGAAGTGACCTCAAAAAACCCCTCCAATGTTACAACCTTCACCTGCTTGATGGGTGTTGATTAGGGTTACAGACCCACATTCAGTGCATTCTCCTCCATTAGAGACAATGGGGACCCCACCCCCCAATCAACACATGCTCCTGATTAATGTAAATAAAACCCAACAGGTGCCTCTCCCCCCCCCCCCCCCCCCCCCACACACATAGTCTCACTTCCATGGGGTTCCCCTACTGTTTACATGCCCATGCACCACCGCATCCCTCAGATCTGTGCAACAGCACTCGGGCATTTCACACGAATAAGCAGGGTCCCACTTCATTTACTGCAAGAGGGAGGAAATGGCCATTTTCATCTTATTCATCCTAAACTACTTAGGACGTGTGTTTTACGATACGTGGCCCAGAGATGGCATTAAAACGACCAGCCCCCAAACCCCTTTTGCCAAGTGTCCACTCCACATTGCCTCCCAGGTGGAGACACCTTTTAATCTTTAAAAGGTCAGCAAAGTCCCCATGAACCTGCAGAAGACGGCGTGGGAATTCTCCTCTATGCAGGCTCTTTCAAGTACACTCCTCTAGAACAAAACTTCTAGCTAGGATCCCCCACATCTTCCCAAACTGGGATTTCCTTCTCTCAGGTTAGATAACACGGCATGCCCACATGCAAAATAAATAAAAATCACCTTGCAGAGCAAGATTGGCTGCTGACCAACTGAAAACAGCCCCATGTGACCTCAGATGAGGCCACCATGGAAAGGAAAGAAATGTATATTTATTTTAACTTATGGGCGGCTCTTCCCATGATGGCTCAGGGCAGCTTACCATCAATTTTTAAACAAACAAAAAACAAACACTAAACATTAAAAAAATTCTCCACTCCAGAAAACCCACCCCTAAAACACCTCCAGAACCTTCCCTCCCCCCGGAAGCCTTCTGGAGTGGATTTCCCTATGATAGAGCATTGAAAGAAGTGTTATGGCCCACCTGCATTCACACAAAACGAAGTCACTGGCGGGGATCCAGATCAGCTTACCTGGGGTTAGCTCTCTCCAGCCCAGTGTTAACAGAAAAGAGCAGTCACACAATTGGGCTTGTGGCAAGTTACTCCAGCGTGGTTGTTTAGCTTTGGCGGTAACATGCTAACGGTGAGCACTCTTTTCCTAGTAAGAAGGAAATTAATCCTCCTCCAATGCAGAATGGTCAACAGGAATGGCTTTATCCCCTGGTTAACTAACCGAAGGGCCAATAGGCTCCACTTCAGGCAAACCCAAGAATCCAGAATTTTCTGAGGGGTAGCTGCTAAGAAAGGGGTACAGCCCAGCTGCCAGAAGGGAGGCATTTCCTTGCTCCTGGAGAGACAGTTGGAAGTAGAGACCTTGCTCAGGCCAAAAATGTAGGCCTGAGCTCGAGTGTTTTGGGCCCAATCCCAAACTGGATCTAGTGAAGCCTTCTTCGCTCACACCCAACATGTCAGGACGGCCCAGCCCCATAGATCCGATTTTGCTCTTTAATGGGTGATTCTGTCAGAACAAGGGCAGAGCTAAGGTGTTTCCTTCTCCCTTTCCAAGATGGTCACACACCCCTACAGCATCATAGCACTCTGTAGGGGACAGGGCCTTCTGTTACTAGGGAGGCCAGTCTGGCATGAGGGGCTTGGGCAGAGAGGGCACCCAACCAAGGTCACAGGCCTCTTAGCTGGAGGTAGCTAGCTAGCTCAGGAGGCATCTGAAAGTTGGCTGTGAGTGAAGTGAAGGGTGCTGTAGGCAGCAGGGACTTGTGTTCACTGCATTTCCCCTTTGGCGACAATGAGGAAAACGCAGTAAAAACAGGTCCTGGGCTGTGGATGGACACTAGAGAAAAGGGTGTTGGACAGGGAAATTTAAGAGGTAATTCAAAACTTCCAAAGTATATATTGAGCCTATAGGAGAAAGTTAAAATGGACAGCACTTTCAAAACTGTTCCATCCCTGTCCGTTTCAAAAACTGCTCCATCCGCTTCATAGTTGTGAAACACTCGGAACGAGTTGGTTCCACCAGCCAAAAGCGGATTTAGATCCTCTCCTACACACATGCAACTCCTACCTCAGTGTAATCCGAATGGAAAATAGGAGTCCTGTGACATCCAAGGTTGATCTCCTCCAAGACTTCCAATAGGATATACTGGAGCTTATTTTCTGTAAAGCACCAGGTACATTGCTGGCGCTATATAATAGCTTATAATAATATATTGAGGAGAATCCCCCGATAGAGCCAGCCTTCCAAGTTTAACACGTCATCCAATTTCACGCAGGGCTACAGGTGGAAATCTGTGCCCTAGGATGCCTTTTCAATGGCAGGCAGAAAGAGTTGGGAGTTTCTTTTACATATTCTCTGCAATACCCGTCAAGTTATTCGATTTCCATGCACATGGATTCTTTACATCATCAGTGACCACGTCTTTACTTTTACAGCCAGAGTTTAGCGTTTTTAATGTATGAAGTGTTTGGAAGCCAGACAGCAGTGGTGATTTTTTGTGGTGTTCCCCCCCCGGACGCATACAGTTCTATAACATTAGGTCACTAATTTCTCCATCTTCTGGAGAGGACGATAAATATTTGGATCTCACACCAGGTGGAAAGCAGTTGCAGCTTGCTTTTTCCATCCTATTGCTCCAAAGCTGAAGGAGATCTCTCTCTCTCTCTCTCTCTCTAAACATTTGTGCTGCAAGTTAAGAAAACAAACAAACCAAGATTCCAAAACTCTCTCCACGTTTTCATATATAATTAAAGGCCAAAGGTACTTTTCCACTTTACAATTCACCTTTAGATTCAAACTGGAAGTAAAACATGGGGAAATGCTCTGAAATCCCTTTACTTTGCATCTCTTTTATCTTCTGCTGTAGCCTTGGAAAAGAAGGGGTCCATCACATGAAAGCCATGCACACGCACACATTACCAAAGCTGGTTGAAGTCTATTCAACACATTTAGCAGACATTTATCTCCTTGTGCTCAAGTAAGCCTCAATATTTTCCTGCTCAAACACAGCATTTGTTTAATATTTATGAAAGCAAATACAGACCAGGCAAGGCTAGATTGACAAGTTAGTTAACAGACTTCTACTGATGTGTTTCACCTGGCATAAAATGTTTACAGACAGTGCTTCTTGCAAACGCATAACTCTCCCCCCTCTACTGTAGCTGGAGAATGGAGAAATGAGTCTCCCATTCCTTCAGACATCTGGCGGAGGATGATTTGTGGAAATGACCCTATGAATCAGAGCTACCCACAATGATATAATGGAAAATCCCAAAGCTGCCACTGGGAACCCCTTCAGTCTAATAAAAGCTACTGAAAGCCAGGGTTAGCCTAGTGGATAAAGTGTTGGACATGACCTGGGAGACCAAGTTTCAAATCCCACCTTACCCATGAACTCATTGGGTAGCCTTAGACAAGTCACCATCTGTCAGCCTCAGTTCCCCATCTGCAAAATGGGAATGTACACAGCCCTCTCCCCTCCGTATGTTCCGCTCCTACTTCTCTCCTTCCTTGTCCATCCTAGACTAAGCCCCTTGGGGCAGGGACCCGTTTCTAAGGACAGTGGCCGTGGCAAGCTCTGTGGGAGCACGCTGGAATGTAGGGCCCATTCCATCTTCTGTACCAGGGCCCTCCATTCCCACCTAGCTATGTCCTTGACATGATCGATTGACAATAGAGACTCAAAAAACAGAAGACAAATAAAAAGTCTAAATTTGTAATTCAAAAGCCCTTCTTATGATGCTAGGAGTCTGAAAAGAGCTTCTGAATGCTTGGCGTTAGCAATACCATGTTACAAGTGAAAAGAAAGTGACAATTTGGGCAAGAGGCCGTTCCTTCAGTATTGTGCTGCAGAAAAGCCACCTTGGCAAAAGTTGCTTATGTTGTTCTGCTTCATGCACTATGCCTAGGGGTATTCTCCTTATAAAATAACTATATTTTATTTACTTATTTACTAAATTTATACCCCACCCCTCCTGAACACAGCTCGGGGCGGTTTCCAACAATAAAACAAAATACATATAAAACCAAATATAAAACAATTAAAAAACACATCAAAACAATTTAAATGTTTTAAAAACAGGGCCCTGGGATACAAATTAAGCCTAAAAACAATGAACAGGGTAGGGGAGGTAACCGACCCTAACCCACCCTCCCCCCAACCCCAAAGGCCTGGGCGAACAGCCAGGTTTTACACCGCCGGAATGTCAACAGGCTTGGGGCCAGGCGAGCTTCCTCCGGAAGGGAGATCCAAAGACGCGGCCCGGCCACCGAGAATGCCCTTTCCATTGTGGCCCCCCGCTTAACGCGGGGAACTTCCAGGAAGGCACCCCCGGCCGACCGCAGGAGCCGCTCCGGAGCGCGGAGGGCGAGGCAGTCCCTGAGGTACGAGGGGCCCAGACTGTGAAGGGCCTTCTAGATCAACACCAAAACCTTGAACCTGGCTCAGCTCGCTATCGGCAACCAGTGCAGAGTCCGGAGCACAGGTGTAATATGCTCCTGACGACCTGTCCCCGTAAGGAGACGGGCCGCCGCATTCTGCACTAGCTGCAGCCTCCGAACCAGGAACAAGGGCAGCCCCACGTAGAGCGCGTTGCAGTAGTCCAGCTTCGAGGTGACGAAGGCATGGATGAGGGAGGCCAGGTCCAGGCCGCAGACGAACAGACGCAGCCTACGCACCAGATACAACTGGCGGAAGGCAGCCTTAGCGACTGCCTCCACCTGCCGCTCCAGATGAAGGTCTGCGTCCAATATCACCCCTAGACTCTGGACCTGCTGAGCTATAGGAGGGCGAACCCCCCCAATCAGGGGGGCCACTACCTCCCTTGCTCTCCCCACCAACATCACCTCCGTCTAAGGTGCGGGGGCACGATGTCTCATCCCCCAGCACCACCCGTTGGCTTCTCCCTGAGAGGAATGAACGGAACCATTCAAAAACAGTCCCGTCCAGACCCCCGCAGGTCACGCAGCCGCCTCAACAGCAGCCCATGCTCCACGGTATCAAAAGCGGTCGAGAGATCTAGCAGGATGAGAAATGTTGAACATCCTGCATCCATCTCCCGGCGGAGGTTGTCTACCAAGGCCACCAGCGCCGTCTCAGTGCCATAGCCGGGGCAGAACCCAGATTGAAAAGGGTCTAGGAAACCGACGCTATCTAGATGCACCTGGAGCTGGAGCGCCACCGCCTGCTCAAAAACCTTCCCTAAAAAGGGAAGGTTAGAGACAGGTCGGTAACTGGCAAGCGCATCCACGACCCTCGCCAGCACCGTCCCCAACGTCTCCCTGGAGGCTTTCACCAACCAGGACGGGCATGGATCAAGTTCGCAACAGGTGGCTCTCAGACCCCAAGACATCCGCCGCATCGGCCGGCGTCACTTCCTGAAACTCCCCCCACAAAGCTGGACCAGACGGGACCTCCGTCACCTCCCGCTCTTCTCCTACTGCCCCCCCCAAGTAGGAAAAGGAAACTACGCAATGTCACCTAGAGGATATATATATGGTGTTGGACTTGAGAGACCAGAGTTCAAATCCTGTCTTAGCCGTGAGCTCACTTGGGAAGTCACTCTCTCTCAGCCTCAGTTCCCCATCTGTAAAATGGGGATAAATGACCTACCTCAGAAGGTTGTTGTGAGGGTGAACTAGATAAGGATTGTAAAGCACTCTGAATATTAAAATCACTGGATAAATGATATGACGTAATTCACACCTGGCAAGACTAGACCTTAAATTGTTGTATGACAAAAGGGAATTGTGCCTAGTCTGATTTTAAAAATTCATCCGATTTCTGAGAATTTGAAGCTAGCAGCCTCTGTATGTCACCCGTCACATTATGAGAGTGGGTTTGAAGCCGCAGTTCTCTAATAAATACTATTTGCAGAGCTGTGCTGACATCAGTGAAGCTGGTTCGTAAACATGTTTTGACACGCAGAGGCGCTTTATAAATTGGACTGTTAATTTCAGTTCTATTCAAAACTAGATGAGAAAAAGTGCTTGCCAAATTGGAGAGAAATTAATTGATAGATTCCCCAGCTCGGGAGCTTATTAGAAAAACAGTGTGTATAGTAAAAACTCTTAAGTACTGAAAACATTAATTGGAAATGCTGACAATTTTTTTTTTAAAAAAAAGCATTTCTCCTGCAAGCAAAGGATGGGGAAGAAAAGAGGAAGACGGATAGCAACATGGGGAAATGATTTATGGTGCAATTACAACATTCAAAGACGTAATGGCATTTGGAGGAGGTTCTTTAAATTCTCTAGCTCCGTCTCCAATGTAAGCCAGCCAGGTGGTTTAAACGCTTGAGTCCTGTGGCCATCAGTTATTTATAAAGCTCCAGCAACGTACCTGCACCGTTAAATCATTCGAGACTGGGGTTGTCTAGCCCAAGGGGTTTACAATCTAGGAGAGACCAGGGAAAGGAGACCAGAGAGAGGGGCAAAAAGGAAAGAAACTGGGAGACATTCGCAAAGTTAGAGATGTTGGTGTGCTTCGCTTAGCTACAGAGAAGGGGACCCAGAATAAAAGCTCACAAGGAAGAAGAAACATTGGTGACCAGTCTGTGTGGATGAGGAACTAGGGAAATTCTGATGGAAGCAGAAGATTTTCAGGAAGGTCCTGAAGGTTGGTTAATAAACATTAAAAATAGTTGGGTGCCAACCAGAGTATGTACGACTTCATAAAAGATTCTTGGTACAGCCGCACACTGGAATGTCGAAGAGTTCCTCGGAGCAGTGGTTGCCAAATATAAGTCAGACAAGTGGGCCTCTGCCTACCGTGAAAGGTTCTTGCGGACCGCCAGGGATTCCGCTGCAATGACCACAGCCTGACACGTGCTCACTGCAGTCTGCCTGCCGGGGTGGAGTTGAGCCTCTTCTGGCAACGTGGCTGTCCTTGGAAGCAGAGGCGGGGATGTCAGTCTGAATCAGCTCCAATTTGTCAATATCCTTCTTAAAATGAGGTGCCCGAAACTGGGCAAAGTACTCCAGGCAAGGTCTGACTATGCTGAATAATTGGTCTCTGTGCCCATGGTTTTGGTGGAACTGCTGTCTAGCAACGATCCTTTGGCAAGTTCTCCCCATAGAAGAGAACTTCATCATAGCCATGTTGCTAAACACGGAACATAGTGTGTTAAGCTTGCTGGCTGGGTAGTGTGGGGTGCACTGTAAAAAGACGTGGAAACCCCTTCAAAGGGCACAATCTAGGGTAACATCTGGAGTATTTCCATTAAAAAAAAGATTATGACTTTGGGACAGCTGGCTAATGATCCCCAGCTGCACAGTTACACTTGATATCTACCTAATCACAACTTCTGCCCATATTCCTGCTTCGCCTATATCCAGTTTCGCAGCTGCTCTCATTCCTGTTATGTCAAGTGTACAATTGTGCCCGGCCTTAAAGAGGCCTCCCTTCAACAGGAAAGTTATTTGGCTTATACAACACAGACCAAAAGCTAAGAACATGGCCGGCTTACGCAACTGCGCCGATGACAGCCCACAGGCTGGAACCGTACTTTGACAATGTCCAGGGGCAAAAAAGATGAGCTTTAATCACACTTGGCTACTGCTGCTTTGATTGTCCTAGCTTTGCTCGGATACTAGCAATGTTAACTAGTCCAGTCACATTAGTCAGCTAGCTGGCTACTTTTTGTTATTGAAATTGTGATATTTGGAAGTCAAGGTTGGGGACAGATGGGTGGGTGGGAAGTGTTGTGACCCCCTATGAGAGAAGAGGGGTATGGAGGGGTGGGGAAAGGAAGTGTAGGTGTTTCTGTGCAAGGGGGGATACAGGCACGGGAGAAGGGGTGAGTGTGGACTTCTCTGGGTGAGACACAGGGGAATGATGGGGTTGAAATTATGGTGACAGCGTTTATATTTTAATCTACTTGGTTGTTTGGGGTTTATTTTAATATAAGCCACCCTGAGGGTTTTTTGGGTGCTTAGAAATCTGAAACACAAATAAAATAAATTTTAAAATAAAACCTTACGAATGACTCAAGTAGTCCTTTCTGATACCCACTTATGTCTGATCCCACTGGCAATTTTGGCAGTTTTACTGTTATGCTTTTTTAAAAAACAACAACTTGCAAGCACTTTTGTGTAGTGACAACCCAAACTAAAGAAGCCTTGTTTCCTAAGGCAGGGACAATGCTACGTGCAAGTCTGTGGGATATTTTTGGCTATGTAAAGAGCCATTCCTCACTCCACATCCACCGATTATGAAATTTTGAGTCCCTAATTTCCTTTGGGCTTTGAGCTCCTCTACCAAATTCAGGTGAAACTGGCCACAAAGATCAAATATTATTAAGGGGGAGTGGGGAAATTCACCCCCACCTCAAACACACGCCTGCCTTTCATAGGAAGCCAGGCTAAAAACATAGGTTCTCCCCCATGTGGTCTTGAAAGACTGACAGGAGAAACCAACTAAACAAAATAACGTGAACTGAACAAAATGCACGGAGTACTGTCAAGAAAGATCTCTCTCTCATCTCTGGTGTTGCCTGTGGCTTTTACCGGCTGTTTGCAGCAAGATCAATTTAAGTGTATTCCCCTTAAAGATACCGCTGGGAAGTTTACTCCACTGCATAAACCTCTAGGAAAGGAGTCGATCCTGCCATTCACTTAGAGGGGTTGGGGCAGACATAAAATATCAGAGACGGCCTGAAGATTTCCAGAATGAAACTGTGCAGCTGGACAGACTTCGTCTCACCTTTCCCGCAAGCTCCTCTCTCTTCAATCCACCCAGTTCTCCTTGCTACTTTCCCACCCCTCAGTGTGATGAGAAATCATTCAGATCAGCATGCCTATGTGTAACTGAAATAAAGGGCGTCAAGTTGTGCTAATTAAAACTGCATTCAATACTTTTCAACGTGTTGAATTTTTTATGACAAATTCCATTACATAAAAAATTGGGAAGCGTTTCTGAACCATGGCCTGGAGGCAGAGACGCTGCAAGGGACTCTGGTTGAAGCCCACCTTTCTCCCCAGTATTCCAGACAAGAGTCTCACAACTGAGGGGAAGGGGGGGGCCCCCGGGGGATTCTTATTTTAAAAAAGGCGTCATCGGGTGGAATCCTCACCCATTCGAGTTCATGGAAGTTTGTCATAGACTTCAACGGGTTCAGGATTGCAGCGACCGTCTCTCGGGCCTGGGAGAACACACTATTCTGCTGAGCAGGGAAGGTGGTGATGCAGATCAGAGCTGAGCTCCTGAGAGGAGTTTCTTGCTTAGGGGAGGCAAGCACTGTCAGAGCTACATGCTCAGCCCCAGGGGTGCTCACATCAGGCTCTTTGCAGCTCTCTGGTGAGCAGGCTAGCACAGAATGAAGCTGGGAAAGAGAGTGTGTGGGGAATTCTCAAGGGAAAGAGCTTATGGCGGGGGGGGGGGGAAACACACCTTATTCCCTCCTGGGGCCACTGTGAAAATCAGTACAAGCTCCAAGGGCTGCACAGAAGCTGGGGTCAGGGGCGCACACAGGAAAAGGAGGTTCCAGATTATGGATCTGTGCCATGGATTCATTCCCTCATCTCTGCCCCCTTATCCTGAGCTCAGTCTTTCAGTGCTTGGGAGAAGGAAACCTATTCCTAGCCCAAGCCTATTTGGGAAGGAAATGAATGAGGAACTGGATCCAGGGGTCCGATCCAGGAATGGGAACCAAATAAAAGCCAGTCACGGACTGCACTTCACCCCATGTCCGAGATGCCCCACCCCGGCCTTGGGTGAACAGCAGCAAGGAAGGATAAGCTCCCCAAGTCTCCTCGGTCTCTCTTGCTGCCCTTCAGTTTGGATGGCCAAAGTGAAAGAGACTCTTCCCACCTTGAGATGACTGGAACTGGGGACTTCCCAGGGGTTGCCCTCGAGTTAATCCTACTGTTATCAATGGATGGGATGCGACAGCTGGAGCCAGGGATTTAATTCTAAAAACACTGCTCAGCCCTGCTGAGGATGCTTTCCCCATGTCAGCCAAGAACAGCAAGATTCAAAGTGGATTCAAAAGAATGCAGGGACTCTTAAGAGCCAACGTCCTCCTCAACAAGCAAAACCCGTAACACTGTCTCTCCAAAGAGAATGAAGCAAAGCCCTAACTTCATGAAAGCTCAGAGAGGGGGAAGTCCATAGCTGTCTGAGCACAAACACAGCACTTTTTTCATTTCATTTCATTTGTATCCCATGCTCTCTTGCCGAGGCAACTCGAGGCGACTGTAGAGCCATTTCTGTGCTAGGTTATCAGGCCCCCCACATCGGAATCCAGAGAACAGACCCTTCTAGAGCAGCGGTTCTCAAACTATTTTGAGCCACGTCCTCCCATGTCTGTCATGGTTGAGCCTCCTCCCCCACCATACACCTCCTTTCTCCCCCCCTCCCTTGTTCTTTGACTTCCCCTGCCCTTGGTCACCCCATTATTTTGGAGACTCCCCCTAGCTCTGAGCTTGGAGCTAGGTGTTTGCCAGCTGGGGTACGTCCCCCACCCTGAATACCTTCCGCAGGCAGTATACCCCTCAACTTGAGAACCTAGGCTCTAGAGGACATGCAGAAGAGCCAGCGTGGCTTGTTGGTGGATGCACATGAAAGACTTGAGAGACACTTTTGTAAACAAATCTAGGAAAGTAGGGATTAATCTGGAAGAAAGCACTTTCTATTGTTGAAAAACGAATCCCAAGCAATACCATGAAGTGAGGCTCCAGCCTGGCACATGCCCATCTAAAAGCTTTGTTTTCAGAATGGGGAGCAGCTAGTCAAAAAATACAGCTCGAAAAGGCATTCTCCAGTTATGGGCAAGCTCAGCTTGCCCATAACTGGAGACTGACTTTTCGATTGAGGGCCTATTTCCAAACTACTGAGAACTCACGGCTTCAGCCTGTTCATAGAGTCTGTGGTGCCCTGCATCTTTGACGGTCAGGACACTTATGTTTATTACGGTCAGGACACTTATGTTTATTAGGTCTATAAGCCTAGACGATTAGGTGCATTTGCAATAGGACAACACCCAGGCTAAAAGTGTGTAGGGATCATCAGAAGCTTCTTCAGTGGTTTAGACCAGAAGTTCTCAAACTTTTAAAAAACGTTCCCCCATTGCTCTTGTCTGGGGTAGACAAGGCCCCTCCCATCAACACACAAGTCTTTCTTCTCTCTCCCTCGCTCTCCGATGCACACCCCCTTGTTACATCTTTTTGGCAGGCCCCCTCCCCCCGTTCAAAGCGTTTGCCAGCTGCACGCCTACTCATCCCCCACCTCTTGAATACCTTCTGTGCCTCTCAGTTTGAGAGCCACTGATTTAAGACAGCGACTGATTAGAGCTCCCTACTAAACAGACCTTCAAGTCCCACAGCCCAGTTCCAAATAAAAATGTTTGGGGGTGGGGTGAGAAGAGATAGAAAAATAAGCTTAATGCAACTTGATGTGCAAGCAGCCCATCCTTCTAATGCCAGGCAGCGCCAATCAAGCAAGAGAGAAGGTTTCTTACACAGATTCCATATTCAAGTCATCCTCCTCATCCTGAGACAGCTGTAGATAAGGGTTATCTGAAGCAGGGCGGAACTTGTACCCGGTTAGGACGAAGAACACCAAGGTTGCCATTTCATCCAACAGCTGCCAAGTAAAAAACAACAAGAGATGAGGAAAAGTTTCTTCTGTTAAATCTACCGGGTCCCTACAGATCTACTTCTTTTTCTTCCCGATACAAATGACTGCGGTCAAGTAGTCTTCATTACACCCTCGCCCTACACAGATTGCTCATGCATCCCTTGTCTAATACTGCGCTGTTCTCCAGGATCCCCCTCCTCCTCTTGTGACTAAGCTAAGCATGGATCCCAGCCTGCCCCCCCGCCCCTTTGTCCATCTTAGAGTGGAAGCCTTTCAGGGCAGGAACTGATCGCTAATTGCTACTGTTCAGTACCAGACACGAAGGCTACCACCTATGCAAATTTGTAATTAACACTTATGAAAAATACATGTTGCAGGGCCTGCACTAAGGCCAAAGGCACCAATTGGCTCAAGGTGCCAATGCAGACCCTGCAACATTGAAGTGTTCCTCACAAATCTGCATAGGTGGCAACCCTACCAGGCATATGGCTGATGCTGCAGAAGTGATAAAAATAATAATTATGGCAGTGATGCAACTAAGTGTCTTACTGTTGTCATCTCTCTCTCCAGATGGACACAAAGTAGTCGAGATGCTCTCTTATTGGACCAACTTCTGTTGGCGAGGGTTTGCAAGCTTTCTAGCTACACACGGCACCTCGCGGCCTGATGAAAAGCCTTGTGTGACCTGAAAGCTTCATACCCACCCCCAGCAGATAATAAAAAAAGATCTCAACTACTGTGTCTCCATCTATTATTTTTGGGACCCATATGGCAACCACATCCTCTCTCTCTCTCAAATCTCTCTTCCCACCCTTTCTGGGCATTTTTCATTGGAAAGAGCTGCAATTCCAAACATGATTTTCAGTGCCTTTAAAATTAACTACATGGAGATTTTCCCCTTGAGCAAGCCTATTCTTGATAACTGTTTGGCTGCCCCAGCCGGAACATATTCCAAAGCTCCCTGTAAGGTTACTTGGAATATATTTTAAAGAAACCAAGTATTTAAAAGGCACTAAGCAAATAAAGCCAGCAGATGGAGAAGTGAAAACCTATTTTACTGGCTCCCTGGGGCCTCAGTTACAGAGGACAAACCTCAGGCTAGGGCTTGATTAATTTCCTTCAGATGTTTTTAAAATGAAAAACTAAAATCAATAACGCAATTACTTCCCAACATCTTATGTATATAATCCAGAAGCCCTGCTGGACAAGTGCACAACTTAAAAAACCCACCCCCACACACAGCCACCTTCCCCCTCCCTCAGGAGCCTCTTGGGCTAACAATCAGAAATCAGAGGCAGGGGTTTCAAGGAGCTATATGACAACATGGAGAAGCAATTATTTTTATTTCGTTACATTTAAAAATGAACGAGTGTGGCAGAGTCGCAGGGTGGCTGCGATTTCCTTTGCTGGAAAAAGTACCTGGTAGAGCCACTTCCACTGGAATGGAACAGCAATCTTGATGAGAATGGCAATGATCCTTGTGAAGTAAATGTAACAGACAATCTGTGAGAGGAGGAACCAAAGCAAGAGTGAGGACCGGCAGCATCGTCCGTCTCGGCCGTCTTATCCTACAGAGAGATCACTCCTGCAAGCAAGGAGTCATTCGCCAAACTAGCCTACACATGGTTTGTTTTGCGGGGGGGAGGGGGGGGGGAGGAGAGGAAGAGGGGGAAGGATGGAGATGGATTTTGTTCCTTCTTAACCCAAGCCTAAATGACTCAACCCATTCCCAACAAATAAGATTCATTTGTTTAAGCAAATGTGGTTTTTCATTAACGATCAAAATTAGAAACAACCTATTACCTCTATGGCTTATAAGAGAGGTTTGAAGGCAGGCAAATGAACTGTTAAGAGGCCAGTTCTCATTTGGGAAGCATACACACAGGCTTGGCTTCAGCAGGAATTGCATACAAATCACACGGGCAAAAGTGTGACCGTAGTGTTTTTAGTATGGTTCATACTGACGGCAAAATTAGTTGCAAATAGTAAATCGCAGACTGTCTCCTTGAGAAAGTTAAGGATTAGTACAAATAGTTGGGTCCAATTTAAGGAAGAGTTGGGTGTGGGGAAGGGTGGATAAAGCCTCGAGGAAGCAAGTTTTCAGATAGAACAGTTAAGGAAAGAGAATTGGTCACCTACCTCGGTAAATTCTTTTATTCTCCTGCTACGCAGACAGTCCTCCGGATGGGTAGCTCCTCCCATGACCAACGGGCAGAAAATAGATAGTTGCTTTTGCGCATGCTCCTCTCCAACTACCCCCGCAATCGACTCCAGAAGTTCCCTAGCAGAGGACCGGCTTGTCTTGCAGGAAGAGAAAAACCAGAACCTGCCCCTGGTCTAAATGCTTAAGTATTAAGCACCGAGGTAGGTGACCAATTTTCTTTTCTCCCCCTACTGCAGACAGTCCTCCGGATGGGATATACCTGAGCATTGGAGACCCTATGGGAGGGAACAAACCGTGCCAGAGGGTTCTAGCACCTCCTGTAACACCCATCTACCAAAGGCTGCCTCAGCCGACTGGTAGGTGTTAATCTGTAACACTGGTAGATGTTAATGTTTCACAAAAGCATGAACTGATGCCCAGGTTGCAGCTATTTCTTTATACGAGGCCCTCGCCTTGAAGGCATAAGAAGGGGCTGCTCCCTGAATTGAATGAGGCCAGATCTGAAGAGGGGGAACTTTTCCTTTGGCTTTATAGGCCTCGATTATCACCTGCTTTACCCACTTAGAGATTAGAATTTTTGACGCTTTAAAGCCCCTAATGATAGTTCTAAGGTTGACGAAGAGAGCTGTAGTTTTTCTAAAACTCTGGGTTCTAGCTAAGTAAATTTTCAAAGCACGGCGCACACCTAAGCTGTGCCAAACATTTCCTTCAGGTGCACCGGCCTTGGGCAAAATGATTACAGAACCACCTCTTGCGATTTGTGGAAAATTGAATTAATCTTTGGAATGAACGCCTGGTCGAGTCTGAGGGTTACCGATTGCTTATGGAAGATACAGAAATTTTCTTCCATAGGCAGGGCCCCCATCTCCGACATTCTTCTGTCCGAGGTGACTGCAATCAGAAAGGAAACCTTTAGGGATAACATGTAAAGCGAAACCTGTGAAAGCAGCTCGAATAGAGATTTAGTTAGGGCATCGATCACCAGGTTTAAATCCCAGAAGAGCACCTGTGCACCACTGGGGGAGAAAGGTGCTTCGTTGCTCTTAAGAACTGGCAAATATGTTTGTGGACAGACAGGTTCCTGTTCGACATCGTGTTCAGCAATGAATTCAATGCTGATGCCTGCCTGGCCAGGGTATTATGTCCAAGACCCTTGTCTAGGCCCACCTGCAGGAAGTCTAGAATCTGAGGAATGGAAGCTTTACATGGGTCCTGCCCCCTAGATAATGACCATAAGGAGAAAACCTTCCAGGTTGCCCTATAAGACCTCCTGGTCGCCGGTCTTCTAGCGGCCAAGAGGGTCTTGAGCACTGCCCCTGAATAGCTCCCCTTTCTCTGGAGAGCTATGCGCTCAATTTCCACGTTGTCAATTCTAGAGACCTCATGTTCTCGAAGAATAGGGGTCCCTGAGACAGCAAATCATGAATTGGCGGTAGAGGGAGAGGCTTCTCCACACTCAGTTCCATGAGGTCCGAGAACCAAGGACGGCTCGGCCACCATGGAACCACCAAGATTACCCGAGCCCTTTCTCTTTTTATTTTTGCTCCAGTCCTCGCTAGCAAAGGAAAAAGGGGGAAAAGGCATAGAGAAGACCCGGCAGCCACCTCTGGTTCAGAGCATCTATGGCCACAGCACCCTTGGACCATGACCGTGCCATGAAAAACTCCACTTGAGCGTTCTCCTGGCAGGCAAACAGATCCAGGATTGGCTGTCCGAAGGTGCCCATTATCTGCCTGAACACTATCTTGTTCAGGGCCCACTTGTGTAGATCTAACTCCCTCCTGCTGAGCCAATCTGCTCGGCGGTTGTCTGTCCCCTTTATATGTTGTAATGCTTTCAGGGATGCCAGATGAACCTGGGCCAAATCCAAGAGTTTCTTGGCCTCCCTCTGCAGGGACGGAGACCTCAACCCCCGCACATGATTTACATAGGCTTTTGTCGTTGTGTTGTCCGTGTAAACTACGGTATGCTCACTGAGGAGAATGTGAGCAAAATGTTCTAGAGCGAGGCAAATCGCCCTCAGCTCCAGGAAGTTTATGCTCCTGGTTGATTCCTCCCTGGACCAAAGCCCCTGGATCGCTACATCGTCCATGTGGGCTCCCCAACCTCTCAAGCTGGTGTCTGTGGTTACTACCTTCTGGGAGGGCTCCATGAGGGGCACTCCTCTTGCAAAGATTGCTGGGTCTAACCACCAAGACATGCAGGACTTTAGATGGGCAGCAATACGTACCCAAGGATTGCTTCCCAGAGTAAGCTTTCTCTGGAAAGGCCTGAGCCGTCACTGCAAGGGTCTGATGTTGCAGTGTGCCCACTGGATCTGGTGGGAGCAAGATACCATCAAACCCAGTAAGCTTGCCAACATCTTGAGCCTTAGGCAAAGGCTGGCTTGAAGAAGAAGAATAGAGCAAATCTTTTCCTGTCACTTCTGTGGAACAAACACACCATCTAAAGTCGTATCTCTGACTACACCCAGGTGCTCTATCCTGTGGCGTGGTACCAACTGGCTCATGGGGAGATTCACGATAAAACCGTGGCTGTTCGGATAACGGATGACCCTGGCTACATCTGCTGACGCCTTCTCCTGAGATGGTGCTCTGATCAGGAGATCGTTGAGGTAAGGGAAAACATGGATCCCCTCCCTGCACAGATTCGCTATCAGGGTAATCAAGGTCTTGGAGAATGTTCTGGGGGCCGAGGAGAGGCCGAACGGCAGGGCCTTGAATTGCCAATGGTTCTGGTCGTACGCAAACCTGAGTCATTTTCTGAGCGCAGGGAGGATTGGGATGTGGAGGCAGGCTTTCTTTAAATCCAGAGATGCCATCCAATCTCCTCTTGACAGGCCCTGGCAGATTGAATTGACCGTTTCCATCTTGAACTTCTGTGGTTTTATCCACTTGTTTAGCAATTTTAGATGCAGAACTGCTCTCCATTGACCCGACTTTTTGGCCACCAAAAAAATTATAGAATAGAGGCCCATACCCCTTTCCTCAAGAGGGACTTTTTCTATGGCTCCTGTGGACCACAGCCTGTTTATCTTTGTGGACATGGCCAGGATCTTTAGGGGATCTTTGGAAACTGGGGAAGGCAGGAACCTGCTTCTTGGGGTCTCGCGCAGGTCTAAGGCATAGCCTTGACAAACAAGCTGTAAAACCCAGATGTCAGAGATTGATTTTTCCCAGACGTTGGAGAAAAACTGAAGCCTGCCCCCTATCTCCATGCCACCCCGCGAGTCATGCTTGGGAGGCAGAGGACTAGTGTGGCTTAAACTTATCAGGTCTGCATTGTCTCTGCTCCCTAAATCAAAAGGGCTGTCTAGAATCTCTGCCCTGGTTCTGACAACATCTGGCGAAGGAAGTGGAAGGACACCCAAACCTAAAAGATGGGGCCCGAAAGGTTTTCTTTTTGGCCCCAAATTGCTGCAAAGTCTTGGTTTTAGCCCTATCAGTAGCGTCCGCCAAGACCTTGTCCAGACATGTTCCACATAGTGCAAAGCCTTTATAGGGGCCTGCCACCAATAAGTTTTTTGCTGTTGCATCCCCCTGCCAGGACCGTAACCAGATCCTCTGCCTAGCCACAACGGAGAGGGACACAGAGCGGGCTGACCAGGTGAGGGCATCCGTGGTGGTGTCCGTCAACATGGCAATAGCCAACATAACTCAAGACGACAGAACCTTAGATCTCCTCTCCGAGATGTCTGTGGATTGCATCTCCTGCACTCAAGCCATCGCGGCCCTTGCCATGTAAGACATCAAAATATTCACTCATATAGAAGCTGAAGACGACTCCAAGACCTTCCTCAGGACTCCCTCAATAGCTCTGTCTGTGGGGTCCTTAGGATAGCCGTCACCCTCTGTTGGAAAAACCGTCTCTCACGCCAGGGAGGCAGCAGCTGCATCCACCTTGGGGTTTTTAAATATGCCCTCCTTTTTCCTGGAGAAACTATATAGGGCCTCCTGGGTCTTAAGCATCTTCCCTGGGGATTTCCACTCTAAAAGCACTAATTTTTCAAAAGCTGTCGAGCGGCAGACCCCTATCCTTGCCCTGGACACTGACAGAAGGAATGAGCTCCCTGTCATCATCTTCCTCCGAGTCAGAGAATTGGTCCTTGGAGAGCTTTTCCTCTAGCTGGAGGGTTTTTATGACCTGAGAGAGTAATTCCTTCCTATAATGGAGGGGGAATTGTCTGTCCGGGTCTCTGTGAGCGGATGGAGTGTCCTGCCACTCTCCCTCCTCTAAATCAGAGAGAAGTTGAGGGGACTCTGCCTCAGAATCTGAAATGAGGCTCAGAGAGCTAACTGTCCTGCGCCCACTCCCCCTTTCCTCGGACAAGTTGCTACTAGCAGAGAACTGAGGAGAATCCGGGAGGCAGGAAGCAATGCCCCCTGGTGGCAGGAGTGACTTTCCCACCTTTTTTATCTGCCTCTTTTTAGACCTGTGGGCTTTTTCTGCGCCCGGGCCCCTTTTCTCTTCTTCCCCTCTCTATTGCATAGTCAGGAGAGGGACTCCATAATCTTGCCCATGGTGGAATTAAGGGTCAGAAGGGCTACACAGTGTATTCGAAGGGGGTAGCGTGGTAGCAGGAGCCAGGTCTCCCTGTGAGGCAACCTGCAGGGAATAGAAGCTGTGAGACCTGGGGGCTGCGAAGATCCCTTTCCTTTTCAACAGCCCCCCGCCGTCGGAAGGGACCTAAGTCCATCCTGGGGCTGGTCTCCATGTCCTCTCTCTCTCTTCCTCCGCTACTGCATGGGTGAGACGAGGTCCAGCTTAAAAGGTTCCTCCTGTGTCTCAGGAGGAAGGGCCGGACTGAACTGCCTCACTGCCGCTGCAGGAGGCCGTTTGGGATGGGGGAGAACGGGCACTTAAGCGCCAAAGCTAATAACTCCTTGGACCACTTCCCTGCTCTCAGGTGCCTACAAGAGAGCTGGCCTGGGTCCTAGCGCCATTTCCAGGGATGCGGCGCGGAATAGGATACCCTACGGCCCCATCTATCAGCCCCTAGATTAGGTACGGTCTAGCTCCCTCCTTACCGAGCGCCGAAAAAAATCTGTCCTGCCGGTCTGAGGCAGAAGGATGGACTGGAGTCGACTGCGAGGGTAGCTGGAGAGGAGCATGCGCAAAAGCAACTACCTATTTTCTGCCTCCTGTCAGTCATGGGAGGAGCTATCCATCTGGAGGACTGTCTGCGGCAGGGGAAGAAATCTTGAGCATTTTCAAGTCAGCTTGCCAAGGCTGTAGTAAATAAGGCATAGCATCCAGGTAAAGATTCTATGAAATGTTGAGAGATGGAGACAAAGTGGCTCAGAGGACATCTTTTATTGGACCAACATTATCCATGAGAGAATGCAAGCTTTAGAGCCACACCAGGCTCTTCCTCAGATACACAAGAATCCCAAGGAAGGGACTTGTGTGGTCCAGCTACTTACATACTCCGACCCTTTACCGAGGAACAGTACTCCTATCTGGGAAGTCATCCTCTTCGACCGAGCGCACCTTTGGGAGCAGTGAGGGAGAAAGGGGACACCTGCCTAGCCAGCCAGATCAGCCGACTCAACCCTGGCGATCAATGGGGTGACAAATGTCGCAGCCAGATCACCATCACATCCACTTACATATTCTGACCAACATAGGTTGGTGCAATAAAAAGAGGCCGTCTGAGCTACTTAGTCTCCATCTCCTGCATTTGAGACCAACATGGCAACCATACTCTAAGAACCTCTAATTGTCTTATAGTTCTCAATACCCTCAGATGGATTTTGGGGTCAGTTAGGCCCCAAAGGGGGTATTTTGTGTTTTCTGCTATTATAAGCATCTGGGCTAACAGGCAGCTTGAAGAAACTCACTCAAACTGGGAGTGTAGAGATATTTCCCTACGCTCAATATTTGAAGTGTAGGGAAATATCTGTTCAGCTAGTTATGCCAATACAACTCACTCCCCGGGGGTTAATAGTTTTAGATGCTTTACGCTCTTAGCTTCAGCCATATAAGCTCCTGTAGCCACTGGCCTATAACTTGCATTTAGTTAGTCCCCACTAAATTACTTTTCCATATGCACCCCCTACCCTTCATGGAGGAAAAAGTCATTTCCAAGCTAATGATACATCATCCTCCCACCCCAGCCTCTTCGGACTTGGAAGTGGGAAGGACGGTGGAGCTAGTTAAAAGCACTAATGAGATATTCCTATCCCTCCCCTGTTCACCTCACTTTAAGGCTCTCTTCCCACTTTCCTCTTAGTTCCCCTCCTGCCAAAACCATCCAGTTACAGGGAGAGAACAAAGTTAAAAAGGGAAGAACTGAGGCAAGTAAAGTAATTCTTAATGGTGAAGGCACCACTGGACAATGGAACAAGTGCCTCTCCCTTAGGTTTGGAATCCTCACCACTAGGGACATTTGAAACACGACTGAACAGGAGTGGCAACAGGAAGAACACTGGGAACCATTTTGCATCAATGCTTGGAACAAAGGGCGATAAGAGTGGCTTAGCAGGTCTATGGATATCTAGGTATTCCAATGTGCAAAAAACCAAACACAGCAGAAGTTTAATCTGTCCACTACTTTAGACATTTCATTCTCTAAGGAAGACCATACATGCCTCTTACAGCTTAGCGTCTCAGTTGCCCTCCAGTTCACAAAGACTAGGACCTTTTTAAGGAAGACATAGATTGTCTATTAACTAATGGCTGGCACACGCTGTTGGATGTGACCCTGATTCTCAGAGTCCCTCGGTGCTCTTGTAGTACAACTAAATGCTTTGGGGCATTTCTGTAGTGTCTCTCTTACCCAATCTTGATCACTTGCAACCCTCCACGTATTTAAGCATGTCAAGTTTATTACTCACCATTACGTAGTAATGTCTGAAGAGCTTCAGTTTTGCTAAGTTAATGGCAGCTGCACAAAGAGCACACAAAAAAAGAGCCCATTAGGAAACAAAGAAATCACTTGATAAATGACAACCCTCAAACCTCTGCAGGAAAACGAGTCATGCCTGCGAGAGCAGCAGTTGTAAACAAGATTTTATCTCCATGTTCTAGAGAGTATGGCTTAGCCAATTAGGCTTTCTAAACTGAACCACCTTTACCAGAGACAGCTGTGGTAGCTTCAAGAGCCGAGTTGAAAAGTTCAAGGAAGCAATTCGGCAATAAAGTGAAACGTAATGATGGCTGCAGTCTTGTGTCTTAAGCAAGCAATACAAGCAGCCCATACTTTAGCTCCAGTTGGGTGAAGGATGAAACACAAATCATTATTTTATAACAAGGGAAAGTGCACACAAATCACAAGATAAACAGTGTGGAAGACGAGGCTATGAGGACAGCAGAATGGTTAGAGAGGCTGCAATCCTGGATTTAATGCTGGTTAATCTTTTTAGGGCTCCATGGTTAGTCCAGAGTCCTGAAGGAGAAGAGGCTAGAAGGATGCACATGCTCAATGCCTACGTTTACTCTGACCACAAGCCATTTGCAGCAGGAGAAGTCCCTAAGCTTGCCAACTAGCATTTCAGAGAATCTATTCAATCTTTCTTTGCATCTTTCCAAAGAAAGACACTTGCCTTAAAATGAGCCCGTGAGTAGGTGGCGTGGCCCTGTTCGCTGCAGAATTTGTTCCAAATGACCCATCCAGACAGTACAAGATCTTTCCCATGTACTACTATACAGCACTCAGAGCTCCCATACAAATATCAGCCTGCATAGTCCATAAAACGTGTAAGGCAAGCTTCTTCCAGGCTCCCCTCCCCAGGACCTCGTGCCTGGCACCCTTGCCGGCTAATTCCCTGCGCAGCCCTGTTTAATGCAAGACTTTGGGACAAGCTGCCAGGTCCCTTCAGCTGGGCCTAGCTGCTCCATTCTCTTCACCTTGATGGTCCTCTCACTAAAGCTTTCAGACCAACCTTGAATGCTTAGGGCTTCCCCACCAATTCTTAGCCCTACCAGCCCCATGTAGGCTGCTCAAATCCTTTAAATGAATCTCAAGAAGCCCAACAGTTAGAGCTGGGGGGGGGGGCTCTTACAGCAGGTGCAGCTGAGGCACTCCAGCCAAATCTGCTATACAGGCACGGACAATGCCATCGACCTGATCACTCAGGTTAAGATTTTAAAAAAAAATCTAGACAGTAAGTTTGATACGGCCTTTTTATCCCCCCACCCGCATAAAACAAAAAAAAACAACTTCTGTCCCTTGATCTAGTTCCTGGCAACCTATATTTTTTGAACCAGTAAGATTTTTTTATTTTTTTTTAAAAAGCCAATTTGTGCAAGGTGGGAGTTCCACTGTAAATCTACCCAGCAAGCAATGAACTCCACATCCCTCCTTTCTTTCTCCCAGACAACTGCGCTTGTGCCCAAGGTCGGCAGAGAGTCAGGAAGTAACCATCCCTCCCCTTTATGTGAAATATTGATGACTGCAGACAGCAACTTGCCGCCTTCCCAGCCCAGCAAGCTTCGCCATAGATCCGATGGTGGGAGGCAGGGAACAACCTTACCCTTTCATGCCACCTGCTTGTTACTTGCAAAGAAAAAAAAAAAAAAAAAGCAGCAAGTAGAGAAAAATCACTTTTGTGGCTTCCTTCAATGGCTGCTTTTTAGCATGAGGCAACAATTCACAGGACTCTTCTTTGCTCAAAGGATTTTCCTCGTGGTTAGAAGTTAATAAGATTCTTTAGGACATCTTTTGTCCTCAAGGCAATCATCGCAGGTAGATTCTGTTAGTGCTGCCCACCCATCAATCAAAGGCGGTGACGTTGTAAGGGCTTTTCCCCACAGAATACTTATCCTGGTGTAATTTACCCACACCCACAGGGTAAAATCTGGCTGCATTCACATGGGTGCGGGCACTAGAGGGCATTCTGCACAGGGTAGTAATCTCTGGGTCGACTTGGGGTTCTTTGCTACCCAAGGTACCTTTGCCCAGTAGTTATTGTTTGTGTGACTGCTCCAGGAGCTAATGGATTCACCAACCATGCTTGCAGCATCTCAGCCACCCACAGATCTCATTTTGGGAGATTCTGGACACTGGGTGCTTTTAGATGGGATGGGTCCCGCCATGGTCCACTCCAGGCCATGACGGGAACCGTCACTCCGGGTCAGACTTGGCATGGCCGGTGAACGAACATTGCGGTGGCTGGGCAGGTAGATGCATGAACCACTCCCCGATGGGTGACCATGGCAGCCAGCAACAGCTGCCATGGCACCTGGGCCCCACTGCCACTCCGAACTGGGGTGAGTCAAGTGGGCTGTCAGACAGGATAGCTGGTTTAACTCCAGGTCCAGCAGCTGGCTCCTGACCATGGCGGGCTGTGACTTGGGAATTTCCCAGAACAACAGTCCGAGCTCAACTCCACCACAGTCGAGAGCCAGACCACGGTAACATCTGGCGGCTGGTTTCAAACGTGACTGTGGCACCCGGATTAATCTATGCTAAAGCAGATTAATCTGTGCCATGGTTACATCTGAAAACACCCACTGTGGCCTCCTTGTGGTCTTCCACTGGATAGGACTGCCAGAAATACACTTCATGTGGGGAGCGGAGAGTGATCAGTCAGGAATGGATCACTCTGTTACGACCGGTTGAGTGCTTCTCCAAAGTGACCAAGAAACACCACTGTCCGAGACGGGGTGCTGGGCTCAAGGGATCATTGGACTCTTTCCCAGCTCAGTTACTACTTTCACCTGCTGTAGCATTTCAGAACATTCAATCCTCGCATCACTGGGATGTAGGTAAGTCTAAAGCCTCCGTTTCATACACGTGGGAAGCAGAGATACGCACCCGACAGAAGCGTCTAACCACCTTTTTTGACAAGGAGTTATTTCTCCTTGAAAGTTGGACTGCAGTAAAGATGAGACAGCCCATCTGCATCACTCTAACAACTTGCATCTCATCCTGTCCTAGCTGAATCAACTGCACTCTTCCCCTTCAAACAAGTTAGGCCATACCATTTCCATGACATCTCTACCATTCCCCAGAAATTAGGTTTTCAGCGCAACAAAGGACCTATGACGTCCTAAAGTACTTGGGCTCCAAACATCTGTAACAGGCTGGTGTTCCTGTCCCCCTAGCCTCAGGTGGGCTACCTGCTGTTACCTCCCTGGCCCCTCTCTCACGCAGGCCTAGGGGCTGCCCTGCCCTAAGCGAAAGTCTCCCAGGTAGCTCTGCTCCATTTACTAGCCCCTGGGGCTAGGGTGTAGTTGCCAGCTAAGTCGTTCCCCCCCCCCCCCCCCCACTTATACCCTCCTTTCCTGAACCCCTTGTTCCTTCCTTGGGCAGGGGAAGGGCTCCTATCCAGGCTCCCCAGCAGTGGGGCTGCATCTAATCCATGAACTCCTCACCCTGCTGTCTCCAAGCAAACACTAACTCACTGGGCTTCTGTTCTCCATCTTAAACCCCAGCCAGGTCATGTGACCCACCCACTTCCGGTCATGTGAAAGTGATTAAACAGTGGTGATTTAACCCCTTCTCTGCTGCTTCTGACCTAGTAGCAGAGTGTTACTGTGCTGTGGGGCTCATCCTGCAATGACTCACCCACAGCACTCTGCTATGCCACCTCACAGTCTCCTAGGTCAGCCGGGAGCATCCTCTTGTAGTTACCATCTTCCCATCAAGACTCCACAAGACCACACAGATGTTCTCGGTAGCTACCCCTCAATTATGGAATTCCCTTCTCTTGTAGGTTCATCCAAGCCTGAGCCTGCTCATCTTGCAGAAGCAACACAAGACCTTTTTGTTTGGCCAGGCATTTGGCAGACAGGGATACAGTTGTTTAAGGGGATTTTTAGATGCTTTTTAATAAGTTGCAAGCCACCCTGAGCCTTAGGGGGAAGGACAGGGTATAAATCTGAATAAAATAAATAAATGTTTCACATTGTATGAGCTTTGGACATTTCGACCACCACAACCTTCCTCTCCTTCTCATCATGTATATACAAAACTACAGACCCATGTCAAACCGATGTGTACAGGATGCGATTTATGAAGATGGACCCTAAATAGCTCAGAGGTTTACGTCTGCATGCTCTGTGGTCAGGATGTCATAAACCTAAAATCATATTAAGTGGTTCAAAAGCAGATGCGTTAAGATGGCATAACACTTGCATCACCTGGCGTTAAAGACAATGAGTTGAATGACAGAGGTAGAACAGCTCAGCATGTGTAAAGAGAGCAGAACTCTCAGGTTTCTTTGAAAAATACAACAGGTATTACCTTGTACGGCAAGGGGAGGGAATTACAACCATGAAGCTTTTCCCTGTACCCATCAGTCATGGTAGAGCTATATCTACAATCATAATAAGCGATAGGGTTGCCATGACAGATGCCCGCATTTTAGTCAGAAACTGTATAAGCTAGAAGCCCCAGAGCTAAACGGCTTGTTTATTGGAAAGGTTATGTAGGCTCTTGCTGAATGCAACATTACTGATGTGACTGAGACTGGAGATCAGCAGCAGATGGAGCAGCTGTCAAACTTGGTTTGAGATTCAGGCTCTTGCAGGTGGTACAGGAATGACAAGAGTGGCCTCCTGTTTTAATAACCTTGTGAAGGGTAAAGGGGCTCTGCTGTATTAGAGAGACTGAGCGAATATACACAGAGGCACAATATGCTCTCAAAGCAACTGCAACACACACGGAAGGCAAATCACAATTCAGTGCCTGTTTTAAAACGTGCACCCACATCACGTCTATCCAGTCGAGAGAGAATTGCAAGTGCTTATTGCTTGCCAAGAAAGCTACACTCAAGCTCCACGTCAAGATATGCTTTTTCACCATGTCTAAACTGTTAACCAGATTTGAAATGTAACCCGAACTGGCAGCGCTTAAACCACTAGGCTGAAGTTGGCGTGTGGAGTCTGCAGTGCACAGGCTAGCTAGGGACCCTGCAGACTCAAAGCAGAATAGTTAGATTCTGTAAAGGGAATTACGCAAACAAATGAAATCCTTCTAATCACATGAATTTGGAATGCAAATTAATTTCCCAGCATGCCTTTGCACTGATTTGAAACATCTTCTATTTAAAAAACACAATATGAACTGACCAATGGGAACGGGGTGTGTGTGTGCGTGTGCGCGTGTTCTCTCCCCCATCTGGTCATCGTTGGATACTCTTCAGCAGCTCTGACAGTCTCATCCCTTACTGTTTCCCCACCATGAGCCTCGAATATATAGCAGCAGCTAACTGCTCCACTGGCTAGCTCACAGACATGCCATTACCTGCTCCTAGCAGTCCCCATTCAGGCTGTATTTCTGCACTGCCAGAGGCAATGACTGCCATCATTTGGACAAGTGCAAAATTCAAAAAAGTCAATTATTTTTATTGCAACAGTGCAGAATTCACTGAGCCCAGGGCATCATATTGGAGACTGGAAGCCAATTTTAATATTGTTAAGCTAGTTATGCACCAATGTGAGTACTAGCCCATTTTAAATATTCAACACATACATATCCTGCAGACATGGTATAACGAGGAAGTTCTGGTTTCTCCAGCACTGAGCAACTGCACAAAAAGAAGCCATATGCAAAGAGGCTCGCCACTACAAACATTTCGTTTCTCAGATGAACCCTGGGGTGCTGCTCTCTCTTACCTTGGACACCAACACCTACGGGCCAGCTTCAAAACAGGAGTAACTCAACCTGCCATCCATACAGCTCTATGCCCACAGCAAGTTTGTCTCCACTCATTTGTGCTAATGAGAGATGGGGACCGCGTGCAAGTATCACATATACAGGCATGGTAGGTGGGTAGCAACTTGCCACTCATCTAAGTGTAGTATGAATGTGATCTACAGATGCTATGTGGGATACCATCCTGCAGTCTCGTTTGGAGTGGGCACGAGGTGTCCTCCACATGAAGGATTACTACTCCATGCTATAACACACACACATCCCTAGGACTTTAAAAAATGAATCCGCATGTACCTGCCAAGCAAGTCAACCCCCACCTACACAACACAACTAGCGCTTAGCAAGTGTGAGCGTGGCTTCCAAAGTTAGCTAATATGTCCAGAAAGCCATCTTCTCCTCCCACCCTGACCCAAGCCAATAATGGAGTTGGACTGGATTCCATACGTTGCACCTTCCCTTTGCTTCTACCAAAGACAAGGGTGGGTGGAGGGCGTGTGCAAATATCTTTAGGGAGCTCTACTAACTACCAGAAGATTCCATCCTCCCGTGTTCCATCGCCATCCCCAAGGTCAGCTGGAGAACCCTCTTGCAAGTTCCATCATTGCACCAGGTTCACATGGCACAGGCCTGCAGAGAGGTTCTCAGTGGCAGCTCCACAGCTTTCGAACGCATTTCCCCCTGGAGGTTCACCTGAGCATTTTCTGGAGACAATTTAAAACCTATTTATCTGCCCAGGTATTTGGCAGGAGAGGATAGGTTTTGGGCTGCTGTTTTATATTTTAGACAGATATGGTTTTTAAATAGGTTTTTTCCCCCCCTTATACATGTTTTGATGTATGATTTGTGATCTGGCCTGAGCCTATGGCAAAACTGGGCTATAAATTGGAATAAATAAAAATAACTTTCTGTACAAACACACACATTTCTCAGGAGTCCAAAAACATGACTGACAACGTTAAGTAGCACTTCACAGCCCCACCATGGAAGTAATACATCATTAGAATTGTACTTGTGAAAAAACAGTGCCTTTATTTCATATATGAATCATTCTGATTGAAACTTGGATTTCATCAAAACTTCCATTTGAAACTAGTAATAAAAGCTGCTCTACTATTAAAATCGGAAGGGCCTCGAAGTGGCATCTGTCACCTTTGGCCAACTCACTACCTTAAGCACAGCCAAGTCAATGCCACCTGGGATTAAAGCGACAGACAAAAATCTCATGATTCATTGAATATGTTTAGCAACAGCTTGTTTGAGTTCTTCACTCCTATGATGCAGAACACCATTGCCGGCAGTTGGGTCTCAAACTTGGGGGGACAAAGGAACAATAGCTGCCAAACTCCTAGTTCTATTCTGACCGAATTAGGGGAAATTTTCCAAAATGCAAGTGTTGCTCTAGGGAGGGCTGCGCCAACATTTGGTATGGGCTATAAGGGGGGCTGAGAAGAGTGGCAAAAAGGAGAATGGGAGCAAGTACATACGTATGTGGCTGGGAAGCTCAAGTATAAACAGATGAGAGGGAGGGGGAGGGGAACAGTGTAGAAAGTATGAGAACCAATGTTATTTTATTTATTACTGCACATTTTTATCCTGCCCTTCCCATTAAGGCTCAGAGCAGGTTACAACAGGCAAAAAAATAGATACACAGAACAAATAAAGTTCTCTAACCTGTAATATATTAGGATACACAAATAAAAACCAAGTAAAAACAAGTGAAATGCTCTAGCTCATAGCTTCCCAAACACTATCCCTGCTTGCCAAATGTCTGGCCAAACAGAGAAGTCATACACTGCCTCTGGATCATGAGCAGGCTCAGGCTTAGATGAACCTCCAAGAAAGGGAGTTCCATAATTCTCAGGCAGTCACCGAAGACTCCTCTCTGCGTGCTCTTGTTGTGTGAACTTGATGGGTGGATGCTATGCACAAGAGGGAGCTCCCAGCTGACCTCAGAAACCATGATGTGACATGAGACAGGTAGTTTTTTAAAAAAATACTTGGGGTTCTAGGCTATTTAGGGCTTTTGTAGGTGAAAATCAGCACCTTAAAATTGTGCCTGGAAAACGCTGGTAGCCAGTGCAGACGCTGGAGCACCGGTGTAATGTGCTCCCGGTGACCCACTAACGTGCTAATGAACCAAGAGCACAGAGAACGAGCCATGAAGCAGCCCTGTCAACTCCCACAGTGTAACCCTAAGGATTTATAAAGACCTGGCTACCTTGTTAGGTGGAAAGTTCTCATCAAATGCTTTAGAGGGAACGTGTAGGAATGTCTGCTGGAATAGTAAATGAAGGCTGCAGAGCTCCTTGGGGCACAGCTGGAGCTTTCTACATATCTTCCATTGATAAAACTGAGAAGAGTGCAATAAGCAAGGAAGTCTCTGGCACGTCAGCAACAGCTGTAGAAAAAGCTAGCGCCACAAAGATTCCAGGGTGGGATAATACTTTGTGCAACGTTACCACATCCCTGCCATTGCATTTGAAGGTCTGTTTTCTGACTGCACAGATCTAGAGGGAGCAAGAAGTCACAATAGATTCAGTTTGAAAAAAAAATAAAAAAATCAGACATCAAGTACTCCATAAGTTTGATTCACTAGAGCTCTCCAGCAGCAGCTGGCAGCCCCCAAATTATTAATTCACAAAGCAGCTCTGGCCTCATTTTTAGCAGGATGCTGTTCAGGGGTGGTTTCCGATACAAAAACCCCAACCAACCCACAAATGAATTCCTAGCAAGCGAAGTCTAAACCCTCTGTACTAGGGATTAGTCTCAGCTAGCCCTGAGTGGGGTGTGTGCTAGGGTCCGGCTGGATGATGCGGGGCACCCAGTGGTGAGCAACAGACTTTGCGACTTACAATCAGAAGGACAAGAGCAAAGCCTAACAAGATCTGGTGAAACTGATTTTGCTATTCTCCCCCCAGGAAACTACTAATTATGTGGGGTTTTCAACAATTAGAGAAGACAAGACCACTAGGGCCCCAATCCAAGCTCCGCACATGTGCCAGGCACACAAGGTGCACAAACATACTACGAGCATGTGTAGTGCACGCCATGCACATACCCACGACACACCACGCAAACCAGGTGCACACAGCACTCACGCCACCTGGGATCGGGGCCTAGGGCCTTAACCTCCTTACGACACAGACTCCTCAATAGCATTCATCACAGGAGATTTCTCGTAACCATCGTGGCAGAAGCTACCAGAGGAGACGTACTAAGCAGAACCGCTTACCCAGCCGCCTCCTTGCAAGTATGGTCCTGCAGCGCAATGGCAGATCATTTTATATGCTGTACATTTTATAAAACTCAGCACCATCTCTTTTATTGATTATAGGTTCTCTTCCCTCTGGCTCCCATCCAAAACTGCATCCTCCACCTTCTTGTCCTCTGCTAAGCCTCCCACACACCCCTACGGCATCCATCCTCTCCCTGCTAGCCGCTAACCAACCAATGGCGCAGTGACTAGAGTGTCTAGATGATACCAGGAGCGTACTAGCCTTCCAGCCTTCAGAAGATGACAAGTGGGAGCTCAGCAGTTCAGTCATGACTCAAACTGCCAGCCTACTAATGCCTAGTAGTCAGCAGCTGTTTATTTCGGGGGACTTAATACAGAAGGATTCATGCAGCACATGGAGAGAAAAGGCAGTGAAGACTTGACTGCCAACTCAAGTGAAAAGCCCCTTCCCTTACTAAAGAAACTGGACATGGCCCAGATAATGTAGCATGCACACCTCTGTGGACAATCAGTAGACACCAAAACTTTGTTCAGGTTGAATGATACCCAAGGGCCGCCCATGGATGAGACTTCATTTGTGCAAAGGCCAAGTGCAAGGGTGGAGCAGACAAGGTGGAACGGAACGAAGGGTGGAGAATGGACAAGAGTATTGTAGGAAGTCGACAGTTACCAAAATCTTGAGAAGTACAATTATTGTGGAAAAGCTAACAAAGTGCACATCAGCAAGTGGCTCCCAGCTTCTCTGAACAAAGTCAGAGGATGGCTCTGCTCCGAAGAGACTTCAAAATAGCATTGGAGGGTTCTCTCTCAAACTCCACTTCATGCATTTGTTTTTCCATTAGCCTGCATACGCTTGCCTCTAACGGCAACAGTGTCTAGCCCTGCCACCATTTACCCCTACAGAGCAGTGTGATTCATCTCTAGAAGGTAGCAGAGGAGTTATAATAACTCAAAGTGGTCATAAATCCCTTGAGGATCTAGGACGTAGGAGACTGGTTTCAAGAGAGCAGTTGATTTGATCAACAAGGTCATTGGTAATGCCATGCTTGGACTTTAAAGAGTTTAGTACACTTGTACACATTAATCACATTGGCTCTTTAGAAAAAGTGCACTTAGCAGCACTTAACAAAAAAAAAAGCAGCAAACCGACAGCACACCCCACAGGCAAGGGCGGGGAACCTTTTCCCTCCCAGGGGTCACTTGGAAAATTAGTACAAGCTCGGAGGGCAGTTCAGACGTTGGAGTCAAGGGGTGCACTCAGGAAGAGGGTCCAGATTGTGCATTTGTCCCCTCTCCTGCGTGCATGCCCTCATTTTTTGCCTCCTTGCCACTAGCTCTGTTTTTCAGTGCTTGGAAGTAGCAACGAGATCCAAGGACCAGGAACTGAAAAGGGGTCTCATAAAAACTAGCCGCGGGCTGCATTTGGCCCCCTGGCCTGAGGTTCCCCATCCCTGCGTCTAAGGCCTGCAATAGCTAGTGATGGCAACTCTTATTCAGGAGTTCAGGGGATTAATGTTGGGAGAGTCACTTTCACAAAATGTTTGCCTCATTGGTCTGTAACGGCCGCTGATCTTGCTTCTGCCAGTTTCCCCCCCCCCCCCCCCCCCATCATCATTTGATTTTATAGCTTACACCTGCAGTAGTCTGAGCTGCATTGATCCAAGACGGCAGAGCACAAAGTTCTGGAAATCAAGAGAGTCTAGCTCTCTCAAAAGTGCCTACCATGCAAATTTCAAATGCTGCGACAGGCTGAGAGACGAAAAAGGTCAGACTGTCCATCATGGTCCGGCAGGATGGCCGACAATACTCATTTGATGAATAAATCTGACCTTTTCAGAATATTTATGTAACAGCGATAGAAGGGCTGCAGCGTAAGGCCCAGCAGATCAACTCCAGACAACTATACAGCATGTAAGGGCAAGCCAGGGAGCTGTCCCTTAGACACCCGTAATGAACTCCACAACATCCAGCTAAGAACGAACTCTGTATTGCACCAAATGTTTTGCCGACCTACAAGTATTTGATAAAATACTGCCCAGCCCTGTACCAGAGAACGCTCTCTCACCATGTTATTTACCTCTTTCAAGGATCAAGCCAAACCCATTTCCACTCCAAAATATAATCAAGAAGTAATTCAGAAAACAAGAATAATTCAAGCGGAACTGACTAAAGTCCTGCATACCAGACCGATTCCAATGCCCATGTCTGCACTACAGAAATATTCCACACCACCACCGAGATCAGAGTGGAATATTTAACCCTAGCCTTCAGGCCCCACCCACTGCATGCTGACCGGTTTTAGCCAGAAAGCTCTATTCTAGCAGCTGCACATCAAGATCTTAGATTCATATGCATACAACATGGGGTTTTTTTTGTTTTTGACCAAAGATCTGCAGTTGTGCAGAATTACAAGGCACAAGTACTCCAATTCCTACTGGCCTTTTTTAAAAAACAACCACCACCACCCATCCAAGGCAGTTTGCAATCTGCAGTGCTTCTGTGTGGCACAGCAGCAGGACGGAGGGGGACCAGATTTCATTCCGGCATTGGGGGGGCGGAGAAGGAGTACGTGCGTAGGATTTTATAATTCACTCACAGCACAGCACACTGGGGATATTGCCCGGTAGCTTGTAGCAGCAATGAGTTTCCCACAACGCTGCCGCCAACTGTGGCATGCTGCAGTGCTTCAGAAAAATAGCTAATAGTTCGTGACCAGACTGCACCAAGTTTCGCATCACTCCTCATGTATGTGGGAGAGCGGGCAGAACAAAAGCCCAGAGCGAGCACCACTTCCTTCGAACGATACGGAGGGCTGTGTACCTAGGAGAATGCTACTGCGCTTCAACAAAGCAGCACGTATAGATGTAGAATGGTAAAAGGAGCAGCACAATTGGTCTATACAGCTGCATTTCCCCTTCCCCTGCTGCAAGGTCTAAGAAAGACTAGACTGGCTAGGTTAGTGATGCACATAAATGTTTCCACTGGATCTTGGAGAACTGTTCATCTTCCATCTCTGCACAGAGCTTCTTAACACTGGGGTCTAAGTTTGTATACACGGCATCTGTAGTGTGCTCAGTAGCTGCAGGATCAGACAGGCTTAATAGAGTTTGTCTGGAAAGGGAGATGGGAAGGGTGAGAAGAAGAGAAAGAGCAGACGTACCAAAAGGCTAGCAGTGCCCGAGAAAGCTCTGAAATACACTCCTCATCTGTCGTACGCTAGGAAGAAAAGAACTGCCAGCCCAGACGGAGGTTTACCTCCTGTTACTCTGCCGGGAAAGCTACCGTAATCTTGCACAAAAGAACCACCATTTAAAAATAACGCCGGAAGGAGCTCTTGATGCGAGTACATTAAAAACAGAGCAGGGTAAGGCGGCCAATTTTACAAGGTTTAAACAAAAGTTCAAGAAACTGGTAGAATCCCACCCAACCAAATGAACACAGTCCCTCATTGCATCCTCCCTCCCCCACCCCCAAAGATCCACACTGTCCTGGAACAGCGGCTGGGTTTAAGGTAGAAGCTGGATGCCCACTGCACGGTAAGCACGTCATTCCCCTTTGTGGGTCGGTTCAAACAATGCTAAAATTAACAATGGCTCTGAGACAACTCTGTATTTAGTGAGTCTTGAATAGATGTCTTGGTGGGCACAGCTGTAATTGTGGCAGATGAAATTTACTGCTCAGGCAGGCCTTTTACTTAAGAGTTCCTATGCTGGTCAGACTGCAGACCTGGCTGAAGGAGTTTGTTTACCCACCTAACAAACATGTCTAGGTGCAGCCGGAATTGGACAGGGCATACAGGTCCATGGACACCGGGACGCAAAACGCAGTCAGGATACTAATATGTATTCTAGGTCCCTGGACTACCCAATTTAATACTTCTGGAAGGTCAGAGAGAAGTCAAGGTTTTTAAAAGCATTTCCTTAGGGAAGCTGAGCCCCCACGGTGCCAGTGCAGAGGGCACAAGACAACAAACACCAGGGAAAATAGTTATTAGATTTATGCTGAATATTCCCCAGCCAGTCCTACAAGGTAATGAAACCGACGCAAGAGAAATGGGGAAAGAAGCTTTGAAGGTAACAACAGACGGTAAATCCTGGCAAGCAATACAACTGAATCTTGCAGACACAGAGGAGATCCTGATCAGGGCAATCAGCCCTAATCACCCAGTATGCAGCAGAGCAGCTACGAGGCACGATGGAGAATCTGGCAGAGGAATTGCTGGTGAACACCTGCCATCGAAAAGAACTGTGGCATTTTTGTTAGGTTGCAACAGACAAGCCAACATGTGTCCCAAAAGACACTGCACAGCAGGCATGCGTCTTCCCTGGGGTGCTCACTAAGAAACGAGTTTGATGGCATCTGCCGAGGGAGATACTGCACAGGAATAAACTCGGTTATTCAGGCACAATGAAATGACCACAAAGGGAACACTCAATTGTGCAGCAATGGAGTCTTTTCAGAGTCCAGTTCATGACTGTGGAATAAATTCCCACAGGAATTAAGAGCCCTCAAACTTAGGCACAGGATAGGGTCATCCCCAGCAGAGGCACAGACAGGCTGCAATGGACCCTGATGCAGAAGATGAAAAGGCACTTCACTAGCCCTCAGTAGGTGCTAATCACCCACTTGCCTATGCACACATTGCACAGGAGTATGGGCCCCCAGTGCAGCGCCACCGCCTGCACCTATCATAGGCACGCCATCGACACACAGCCAGCAGCCAAGACACTCAGGGTATGCAATCTAATGTCAAGGTGCCCCAATCCATTTCACTTGCTGGACTAGGGCTGAAGCGGCGACTCCTTTATCCACACCGATATTTCACTCCACCATTTCCCGTGACTTTCCACAGCTTTTCTGCCAGCATTCTGCTAATTCCGCACACTTTGCTTTGTGGCATCGGAATTATCGGAAAGTCTCAGAAATAATCTCGGAAAGTGTCAGAAGAAACATTCCGCTACTTTGCACCATGACTGCATGTCAAAGTGCCGGCGGGAGTAGCGGAATGAACATTCTATCGCACCCCATGCTGCTCATTGCAGAAGAGCTCTCTCCATCAGAAGCAGCTACCGCAGCGGCTTGCTGTTTCAGCCCTAGGATGGACCACTCCTTAGTTGTTCTATGCCACAGAGTCTATGGCTTCTCATACGATTTCCTCTAAAGCCTCTCTACTGCCATTGTCAGAGACAGGACACTGGGCTAAACAGGTCACTGGTCTGACAGACTGGCACCCATGTTCTTACTTCACATGTTCTACTCTACAGACATTTCCAGAATTGTAAGAGGGAAAGGACTTCAAGAACCTCTAGTCCAACACCCTGCTGCAAGGCAGGATTGCCCTCTACCATCATCACAGGCAGGTGCTTTTTAAAAAACCATCCAAAGAAGGAGATTCCATATCCTCTCTAGGCAAGCTATTCCATTGCTCAACTGTTCTTATAGCTGAAATGTTTTCCCTCCCAATATTTAACGGAAAGCTACCTTGCTGCCATTTAAGCCTCCTCTTCCTCCTTCCATCTTCTGCAGCATTTCTTCCGTTTGGACGTTGCTCGTGCAAAATGAACGACAGAGGAGACAACAACTGCCTACACCTACTAAACAAAACCCTATGCTGTAATGCAAACATTTTCCCTCTACACACACACACACACACACACACACACACACACACACACACACACACACACTAAAAATAATATATTTTTACAACATACCAAAGACTAGCCACACAAGAACAGTCATCTAAACCCAATTTACAGAAAAAGTGCACTAGTTTGTTTAGATTTTTATCCCACCCTTCCTCAAAGGCTCAGGGTGACTAACGATATAGCACATATGCAGCTACCCCCCTCCAAAACCCCCAAATCTCTCCCACTCTCCAGCGAGTCCCATTGCCCTCCACTGCCTAATCTCTGCGCCTGTTCTCATTCTTCCCCCTCCCCACACTGGGTTAGGGCTAATCTCTTATCCCTCTCTCCTACCCAATCCCAGACAACCCCATCCTATTCACTTCATCTTGGGCAAGTCTAAGAGTGACCCAGAGGGGTGTAGCTGTCCCCAAATCCTGCCATTCCATTTGCCACCACAACACAAAATTAAGAATTTAGTTATAACATTGAGATCTATGCTCTACAAATCACACTGCTCTTGAAGGGCATTTTTGGATCCTGATTTATGCCCATAAACTACTGTGATCAGACCTTTAAGTCTCATTTTACCAAGCATGTTTTGACTGTCAACTGCTTTACCCTTGTTTGCAGCCAGGCAATTCAGAGATAGGATGAACTCCATACAACCACCACCTTGTGGGGAAAAAAACACGCCAGCTCTAAGATACAGTGTGCGAACCTATCAGCATTCCCTCGAGTTGCATAAAAATCCACAGCTTTGATGATCTGCCAACTGCAGCCAACTGCAGGATCTGCCAATCCTGCAGCCTGGATTTCATCTGCACACTCAAAACGCAATTTAATCATGTTGAACCTCTTCTCTACTCCACCATTTCCTTGACACATTGTGCTGGGTGCTTCACAAATGGGGGCTTTATCAGGGCATACAATCCGTGCTGATGGAAGACAGCCAATGGATACAAACAGACCGGAGGGGAGAACGCAGTTATAATTAATCTGTTTTTTAAAATGGAGCTTTATCCCCTGGGACAGAATGGTATGCGGTCTTAGGCAAGTCACTATTAGCAAATACTACTTCAATGTATTATGCAAGCAACTCTTAGTGGCTGAGTTAAGGAGTAAGTACTCCACAACTAAATCTCAGTGCTTTACCCACATTTGCAGTGTTATCCTTGCTGCATATAGCCAAGCCAAAGCAGCAAAGTTGGCCAATTTGCCTAAACTCATACAGCAAGCCAGTGACATTTCCAGAGAGCCTCAACTCTTCCATGAATCTCTGTGTTTCCTGTTTTTGCCTGTATGATTCAGTTTTGAGACTTGGGATATAAATCCCATGGCCCCAGATAAAGAAATGCAAAAGACGTTAAATATCAAGCGGGATCATAGTCTATAGATGGCATGACTCCCATATTGGGGTCACAACGTACACTATGGGGAGCCTCTAATTTAACCTCAACAATGTGTGAAGGAAGTACTATTGCCCCCATTTTACAGATGGGAATTACATGTGCATAGAAGTCTGCAGCAAAGTAGAAACTTGAATGGTGGGTGTCCTGAATCCCAGATTAGCACCTTTAACCACCAGAATCTTCTTCCTCGGGGTCCGAACTAGAAACAGAATTGAAAGGAAGCCTTTTCCTATATGGTACCAACATTTTTTCCGGCATTGTCATGGAAGTGTCACTGTCGGAGCTGACCAGGCTTCTGGAATAAACAAAGCAGTCGCATGCTGTGGTGGGAATTTGCTTTTTTCTCCCTAGATGTTCCGGGACAAAGAATTTATACATAGCTGTCTTGCATAGGCAATGCTTTGTGTTCCTTGCTGCTGTTTGAACCATTTACACCTGAACAAAGGGTGTCATCCCTGCCATTCACTCTATCTATTTGCACCTACTGAAGCCTTAATCAAGTGCTCATGACATGGAAATCTGTAGTCATGGAGATTATGAGGCCACAATTTCTGCACTGCAGGACTAGAGGAAATAAGCTTATAGAGATAGGAGACTAAGAAATACCTGGAGGAGTAAGTGATAAGTAGCAAATGCTGGTTCAAACAAATCTCTTTTGTAATTCAGCAAACATAGTAGGAATAATAGTGTGTGGCTGCTTTAGCTGTTTGCGTTTAAATCCTAAAATAAAGTTCAGGAGCTATTTTCAGTATGCCACTTAGGCAGAAAGCCTAAGTGATGGAACGAGGGGTGTTCTGTCATGCTGTATAGCATGGAAACATGGGATGAAAACAGAACAGGTGCGCAAAGACTTCGTTTTGTAGGATAAAGGTTCCTCTGGAAAAATGTCAACAGGGAACTTGTTAACTGGGTGAAGGAACCGAGGGCAGGAAAATAGGATGGTAAATGGATGCATCTTTCAAGGCTAAAACAGCAGCAAAACCTGGCATTAGACTCTAGGCTGGGGGCACAGAATTACAATGAAAAACGTCTCCTCGGTTAGGGAAGGAGAACAAGCACGCAAAGCAAGAGCATTAGCTGCAATACACCTGTAGAAGGTCACAGGTGTGCAATTTGTGCCGATCCAGGATGGGCTTTTACAGTCATCGGAGCCAACGGACTCCAAGTAAGTAATCGAAGGGATGCTGTATTTTCCATTGTCTTACAAAGATGGACAGATGCCAGTTAGAACACTAACAGTTCTAGAGAAGAGTGAGTGTGGCACCAATTAAAAAGGAACATCAACTACATGTTATGGAAGAAAGCGTCACAAGCAACACACTGTTAGTCTATGCAGTTTAAGGTTTATGACCATATTTGTCAAATTTAGCTGAAATAGTGGTTTGGGGAAATAAATGGGCAGGGGGAATAATCAAATGATGTTCTTTTGATGGACTTTGTTCATCTTAGGACCCCATAGGCAGATGTATTTCTGGTTCTTCAAACTTGGGCTCTTGAGACTTGGGCAGGCAATTATTTTCAGCCTGGTCAGTCAATTACAAACCAACTTTAAGAATCATACCTTAATTCTTTCCTTCTGTAGCCATTATTTCCTTTCCATTGTACTCTATGGGTACTCATTTTATTCCTCCTTTTATAACTTGTATTGATTACCACCTTACATTTGTAGTATTTAAAATACTTGGCCAACTGTAGTAATTTATTTTTTGTTGTACGTTTTATTAAAACTTCATGTAATGGAGATCGGTTTGCATATTTCTGGGGAAGAATGCCTTGTTCCTAGAAACAGACTGCAGGACGCAATTCCTTTCCCATAGATTTATCAACATGCGGCATGTACGCATGTTTGAGATGAGATTTTCTCACATGCTTAAAAAGAGCTACACAAAAATCAAAGTGTGGGGAAAAGTTAAAGTCTGATGTGGCAGAAGATATCCAGGAATTGTGACTCCATGTACTGGGTAACACACGTATGGCAGGACCAAGAACCATGAGGAAACATTGGATGGAATGTGTTGGAAATAGCAAAATAGGTAGACTTTAGTGCTACCTTAGGCAAAGAGGGAGGATGTTTCTATGATGACCACACCCGTTGTTGGGTCTCTGCACTATGAGAGGATTTTCAAATGGAAGCCATGTCAGATTCAGCTCCTACTAAATGAACAATGATACATCAGGACAGAAGACCTCCCCTTGGACAACCCCCCCACGCTCCCCAGATGTTCAGAGTGAAATGCTACTACTTTGACTGGAATGCTCTACGTAAAAAAGAATTTTATGCTCTCGATGGATTGTGACGCTGTCTTTGAAGTCAAGCTGAACAATGGAACTCTAATTTACCTAGAGAGGTTCTCCAGCATAAGGCTTTATGGGAAAGGAACCCAGAGGCACGTTTAGATTGGCCGAGAAGGAGCACTGGAACAAGTTGGGAAAGTCAGAAGCCGTTTTTCCTTTCACTCAGCTGTTACTGACTGTTATGGGGTACGTGTGCTCAATTTATCATCAGCAAGCCATTAAGCTGTGGCGGCAAAGTGCATTCAGACTCCACAGCGTCAAAGCGTGACCTCATTTTGTGGTCACGCTTGTATTCTTTGTAATCCCCGATTTCATAAGAAAGCTCTACTTAATTTCATTCACTCCCAAGAGCTGCAGCTATTTATTCCGAGGAAACAGCATAGTCTACTGCGGGGTGGGGTACCACAGGCCCGTGAGTCAAAATGGGTAGTTTTTATTTGGCCCCTTCCCAGTTCCGGGATCCAGTTCCTATCCCCAAGCACTGAAAGACTAAGCTCAGGGGAAGGGAGTAGAGATAGAGGAGGAAATGCACACTAGGATGGGGGTACGTGCGTGTTAGATCCATGATCTGGATCCTCATCTTGCTTAGAAAATCTCATAAACCTCTCCATGCCCAACTTCTATGCAGCCCTTGGAGTCTGTACTCATTTTCAGTGGCCCCTAGGAGGGAAAAAGGTTCCCCACCCCTAGAACTATCACTTAAAAGAGAAGTTCCCAAAGTGTGAGGCAGGATGGGATCAGATTTACGTTTTCTGCAGTTCTTTGCTACTGTCTGGGGGGTCATGGGATTATATTTATCCTGATTATTTATATACAGTGAGAGCAATGTACCAGGCATTGAATGATTGTTAGGAGACTGATCCCTGCCCTGAGGGGCTTACAATCTAGGACAGACAAGGGAGAGGGGAACATAGGGAGAGCCACGTCTCAAAATGGGGTCACAGGCAAAAACATTCGGAATCCACTGGCTTACACCAAAGGAGTTGCAACTTCTGGATTCCATGTCCAGCTTTGCCACTGAATTACTGCAACGCTGCAAGCAAGTCATTTATCATCTTTAACCCAAGCGGTCTTTTTAAAGCTGAGGTTGGCTCACAGGGTGAGGAAATTTAAAAAAAATCTTAGATGGGAAGTTCCAAGTAAAATGCATTGGTGCAGCCAATGATATGGTTAACCTGGACAACGCATCTTGTAAAATTTCACAAGACAAAAGAAACCACGCACGCAGTACAGGGCAAGCTCCCCAGCATCACCAAAAGGGTAAGGTTTTTGAAACAAACATAATCAGCATTTTCTCAAGTTCCTCGCCCAAGGACAGACACCTGAAATTGGAAGCCCTTTGAAAGACGAAACACGGGTAGTAGCAGGCTATGACATTTTGTACAAAACAGTTTTAAAAAAACCTTTTACTTGCCTTTCCCATCTGTTGCTGAGGCTTCCTGTAAGTGTCTTATTTACCTAAAAAAGGAATACATGTATGTAGATTAGTTGCAGGATTGCCACTTCAGATCTTCGGCCTCAATGACATGCTCTTTAGTGTGTGCTCTGCAACGTAGGAATTTTAGATTTACATTTCATTTACAGTATTGTATGTTAGGAGTGCCCTCTGGTGGTCAGAAAAAGCTAACACTTGGTTCTTATTAGGGGTTTTCCTAATAGTTCAAATAGCATTTGTGAGCATTTCTGAATTTCCAAGGATTGGGCCCCTCCTCGGGAACTTGGTGAACGCTTGGGAACTCAGAAGCAGGAAGCTGGGGGAGGAGAGACGACACCAACAGCAGGTAACAGGGCAAGCAGACAGCAGGGAAAGAAAGGGGGAAAGCGGGAGCCGAACACTCACCTAAAAGCTCCGGAAGCTGGGCACACTGCTGTGAACTCTGCCACTGTGCATTTGAATGCAGTTTGTCCAAGCATGCTCAGTCTGCTGGGAAATTCTCTGCCCTTCCCTGCCTCCCCCCCCCCCCCCTCCCCC
>QEPC01005805.1:1795781-1815877 GCA_003113815.1 Sphenodon punctatus
CTCGCTCCTCATCTTCTCTACCCCCTGCCCCCCACCCCTTCCTGCCCTCAGCTGAGGATTTTACTGAGTCCCAAGTGACGGGTCGATTCCTCGGCCACTCAGGACTCGAGTCCCAAAACCCAGATTCTCAGTAAAATCTGAGTGAATCCGAGCTCTGTGTTTAGCCCTAGTTCTTATGTACTCTATGTAGACTCTACACACACACACTGCACGTACCGGTTGTTGAGTCCCGCAGCTTGGAGACGGGAGTGGGGGACCCCGCAGAGGGAGCACGGTGGCTCCTGAGTTGCATGCTGTCCCTCCTTGCAGCAGGAAGGGAGATGCTCTGAGGAGGCCTGATTATTGCGTGCAGCCCGCAAAGCCCCGCTCGGGCCACAGGGAGCCGGGCGATGGGCCGCACACAATGGGGAAGGGCTTAGAATAGGATGGGCCACAAGGAAAAGCCCCGCAGGCCGGAAGTGGCCTGCGGGCTGGAGGTTTCCCACCCCTGATGTAGAGTTACAGGCAAGGACTCCTCTTTGCTGCGTGAGGAAAACATTGAACATGGGTACCTGGGCTACAGGGAATGGAACTGATCATTTCTACTGATATCAGCAAGCTCTACTACTTTGCAAAGTACTGCCTAGAAGTTGGCACCTAACTGTCACCCCAAGCCATTCTGTGCCAAGGGGACATCGCTGTGCCAGTCTGCAGACACAAGCCAGTCTGCAGGAATGGCCTCCTCTCCAAGGGCAAGTCTTGCTCTGTGGCTCATGCTTGCCTGCCGAGTACAGCAAACAGGGTTTGCAGAGACATTACCCTTGCAGCGTAAGAGCACAGAATGTCCACTCCTATGGGGTAACTCGCAGTCACTTTCCAGAACGTTTGACACTCTAGCATTTGCAGACGCAGCAGAAGAGGTTCGGAGCACATTATTGCCTAGGAGAGCGGTTTCTGGCATGACGGATTGTGAAAGGACCGTCACAGAAGGTCACTTTCACATCTCGTCCTGCATCAGGACAAGGACACCACAGTCCTTTAATACTATGTTCAGGAACCCGTCTTCACTGCATTTTCTCCATTGGAGGCTGTGGGCAAAAAATGCAGGTGGACACAGGTCCCTGATCTACATTCATGTCAGAAGGCGGTATACTACAGAAACAACAATGTATTTCACGGTCAGGAGGGAAGGCTATAAGCACCCGTCCAGCACAACGGCTTTTAGCTAAATCCAAATGTGGGTCATGGAGAGGAGAAAACAGCTCCCCATCCTTATCCTAAGCCATCCAGCCCCCCAAAACCTGTGGTTTTGCAGACAGACTTACCATACTACTGGAAACAGGATGGCCCCACAACACAGCAAGTCTACCAGGAAAAGGATCTCCTTCCACAGCCCATATTCACTTGTTCCCTCTTCTGTTGACTCTATGATGATATAGGCCACGTTTGCCAAGACCTGTAGGGCACAGTAACATATTCCCAGTTTAGCCATTTTAGCAAAGCACTAGCCAATCAGGGCACTCTCTTACTGCTCCTGTAGTAAAACATGCCAACAGGCTTCATCCATTACTGTACCTCCTATTGGTTCATTGCTTGCCTTGGTACAGCCGGTTAGATCTTATCAGGTTTATAAGTTCGGGCTTTTTTTTTTTTTTTTTTTTTTCCTTCTACCAGTTCAAAAACTGAGCCTGTCCTCCAAATCAAAAATAAGTTTCTCTCTCGTATGCATCACCATGGGTAAGGATGCACTCCAGTAACTCCTCTATAACCCTGCGGATGGCACCTTCAAAACTTGCCTACATGCAACAGATTAAAACTTCTTATTTCTGTCAAGGTACAAGAAGGGATAGAATCAGCTTTCGTCCTCAGCTGTGTTCGATCTGCCATACCGGCAGGAATGAAACACAGTAAACGTATCCAATAGCGTACAGGGCTAGGCCTCCAGATACAGACAGCAAGCCGATGGGCTCTTTCTGTGCACAGGGCCAGTCTCTGGAGGCATCATTCTGAAGTGAGCAATTCAGTGGACTGGATGCCGATGCAACGTGCGCTCCATTGTCACACCCCAGCTTTGCCACAGAAGCCATGTTCTGATGAACAGACACATGGAAGTAGCTGTGCTTTACTCTATTTACAACGCTACTGCCAACGTCATCCACCTTGCCCTTCTCTTGGAGGCTGTTCGGCCCCTCCTTGCTTCTCTGCATTGGCTCACTCTATCAGAACACATTCAGTACAAGCTCCGTGCCTTTATCACCACCGCTCTTCAAGGCCTTACTTCCCCCCCTGCCCCATTATCTTTCTACACTAGTTTCCCCCTCTATATCCACACCCAGGAGCTTCCCTCCTCCTACTCCACCACCCTGTCAAGCCCCAGCGTCTCCCACTCTCGGAAATGTCTTCACCTGGTCTCCCATGTGGCCCCTCCATTTCTGGAACTCCCTTCCTGAACAATATTCCATCTGCTCCCTCCCTCCCTTCAAATCCCTCCTAGAAGGCCTTCCCTAGCTACTCCTCCCCCCCCAAACTGGTCGCCGATACGGTCCTTTTGCTCAGCATCCCTTCTCCCCCATAGCTAAGCATGTACGCTTGTGGCTTCACAATTTAATGACTGTCTCCCTATGTTCCCATCTCCCTGGTCTTTCCTAGATTGTAAGCCCCTTGGGATAGGGGCCCATTACAACTGAACAGCACCAGGAACATTGCTGGTGCTACATAAATTAATACTACTAGTAGTTGACTTTAGGATCCGATTCATTTACACAGGCAGAACCCTTAATTGAAGTTATGCAAGAGTAGGAAGAGAAGTATGTACTCCTGGGAAAAAAATAAATAATCAGAAGTACATACTCTAGTTTCTTCAAAGTAAGAATAAGTACAAATCCTTTACTTCAAAGTAAAAAAAGACAGGAAACATTATTTGCCATGACCATTAGCGGGAGACTGCAAACTAACTACATCTGTCTGCAGGGAGAATGGCACCAAAGTGGAATACCTACTTTGATTTAATAAACCAAAGGAGCTACTTCAGCTTAAACTTTGTCAGAATGTGTCCATGCTCAAACAGTAGTTTCAACAGCTGCTGCTCTAAAGCATGGGAAACCTGTGATCAAAATCTCTGGTAGTCTTTAAGTCTTTGAGAGTTCAAAAGTTCTGTCCTCACCTGCAGTGGGATGACAATCATAAAGATCTTTTTGTCTTTATCGGAAAGGATGTGTTTAATGAAAGCCCAGCCAGTGCCAATGAGTGCGATGGTGATGAACAGTAGAGCGCCTTTCAACCTGGTAAGAAGAAACAGCAGCAATAGGTTTATCCAGTCACATCCCTGCTCTGACCTGGGCATCTTTTCTGCAGCTGGATTTAGCAACACCCTAAACCCATGCAAGAGGTAACCTGACGAAAACAGGTCATAATATTGTTCTATTGCATAAAATATTGCCAGGCTTTTCTCAGTTACCAGAGTGTGCAAACCTCCCTTGTAGAAGAATTCACTTACGGAACACACACTGGCAGGAGTCAGGAACCTTTCCCCAACAGAACACCAACATTCGCTGTGCCACCTTTCTACGCTCCACAAGAACAAGGTAAGATTCCAGAACACAAATTTATAGGAGAAGATTCTTCATGCAGAAAAGGAGTTCCTTCTCCTGTAGTCCTTTACAATCTTCCACCCATATCAATACCAGCCTTTCTAAACTTAAGAGGACTTCTCATTCCCCTCTATAGTACTGGTAACTGTATCCTGTCTGCCAGCTTGCAATGCCAATTGCAGCTTTCTTCCTCCACAGACAGACTGCAAGGGATGTAAACACACAAGTTGGAGATGTCCAGCTTTAATGGGATTATTATTGTATCAGGAGTCAATCTCCAGCACCGTCACTTACAGATGAGTGATGTAATAGACGACAGCCCAACCTTCCATGGGGAACCCTTGAGAGGAGATGTAGTGATAGTCGATCTGGAAGTACAGGACACAAGAGGTCACCTCAGAAAACTCTTCCACCAGCAACCCAAACCCTGCTACAAGACAGGGCCACTCTGTGCTGCAGGAGCAGAGCTAAAGGATTATGGGCCCTGGTGCAGAAGATGGAATGGGCCCCCTACTTCAGTATGCACATGCATTCGATAGGCGTGTCGGCCTCCCAGGATTATGGGCTCCAGAGAGGCTGCACCTGCTCAAGGGTGGGGAACCTTTTCCCGCCCAGGGGCCACTAGGAAAGCTTGCACAAGCTCTGAGGGCTGCACAAAAGTTGGGGCTGGGGTGCTTAAGGGATGCACTCAAGGAAAGGAGGGCCCACATCATGGAACGGTCCCCTAGCCTGGTTTGCATCCCCTCATCTCTGCTCCCTTCCCTTGAGCTCAGCTTTTCAGTGATTGGAGGTAAGAACTGGATCCAAAGGCCAGATCCAGGAAGTGGGAAGGGGCCACATAAAAACTTGCCACGGGCCACATTTGACACCCCTAGGCCTGAGGATCTCCACTCCTGCTCTAGCTAAACAAGCCAGCACATGTCAACATTGTTCATATAAATTCTGCCCCACTACATCCCAAAGAACATCGCCAGCCCCAAGTGAGTTTGAGTCATTTCACAAAGCTAAAACAAACTCTTACAATGCTAGTTCGACTGGTCTTTCAGTACACATTACCACAGCGTACAGTTGTGTAGCGTGTGCGGCATGTAAGTTCACTTCTTTGGGGACCAACTTCTGTTGGCGTGTAGAAGCATTTGAACTAGGAAACGTGGGCTAATGCGTGCACACGGAAGGCTGAAAACTGGTTGGGCAGGGACCTGAAGCACCAGGGCAGGAGGTGGGTGGGGCTGTCTGAACCAATGGCTCTCCTTGTTGCCTTGCTACAGGTCTGCCAGCACAGTGGGCACAGACAGAACCCCCTGCCACAAGTGCCAAGCAGAACCAGGACCTGTGGGTCCACAACTGGTGGCTCAGGGAGGATTTGGCCAGGGAACTGCTTGGCGAGACTGTAATAGGGTCTGCCCTTCTGCAGCGAGTCTGGACAAGATTAACACCCCAAATGAGGCAGCCCACACGGAATCTTCACCACCTAGTGCCTTTATTATACATGATCTTCACCATCACCAATAATCATACGGTGGGCTCAATTCCATAGCCCATGGATCCTGTGTGCATTCCCATTGTGCTGCACGGACACTGCACGCATGCACCCTCCATGGGCCATGGGATTGACCCCAATGTCTACAGTACGTCCAACCAGCTCTTACGTGGCCTTTCCAGTAGGCCCTGCTGGCCAGGGCCAGTTCCTCCTGAAGCCAGGCTTCCCAGGTACGGCCCCAAGCTGGTTCAGCCCTTCTGAGACAAAGCTCCCTTTTAGCTCCTGCCTCCCTGGCCAGTCCTCTTCCTCCGAGTTCTTGACCCCTCTTATCTGACGGAGCTCAGGCTTGTGAACTCTTGGGCTTGTTCTGTCATGCCCAGCCCAACTGGTTCCAGTCAGCCACTTAACTGGCCTGGCTATTAGCTCTTCCAGTAGCTTCTCAAGGCTTACACACTTGTGTCCTGATTGGCATTGTTCTCCCTTATACTGAGCGCATACCCCTTTAGTACCAAGACAAGGCATGGTCCTCTGGTTAGCGCCAGTGCCAGCATCTTTCACGCCAGTGCTATCTTCTTAAAGGTTTCCCCAACCACAGTCCCTGTTACAGAGACCACGTGGCAGGCAGACAAGATCCGCGACACCATTAACGGCTTGGCTAGGGAGCATAGGCAGAATGCCACAGAACACAAGGTCTTTGCTGTCGAGGCCTACCTGGACTGCCGGTGGGAGGACAGGCATTGGGCCTGCCTGTTGCAGCCATTTGAGCGGTTGGGACAGTGTGATCGAGAAGGTGAGCAAGGAGATGAGTGAGATGTGGGTACAAACACAAAGCAGCCTATTCCAGTCCATTCACCTCCCGAGATCCCTCCTTGAGCATATTGCTGCCACAACTATCGCTGCACAGGGGCAGGTGCCATTTCCTAACCCCCCATTGGCCATTCACGTCCCCCTATGTGGAACCTGGCTGCTTGACCTGGTTCCCCCTGTGCTCCACCCCCCAGGGAAAGCACCCAAGTCCTCTCTGCACTGTGCTCACACTAGGGAACAGTTCCTGGGCCAGGCACACTCTCCTGCCCCCGGCCATTCATTTCCACATACTTCCTGTGAACATTCCTCCACAGCTAGATCCATGGGAAGCGGATCGGGAAAATGGTCCCCTGCTAGTCCCGCTAGCCAACTGCCCGCAAAAGGAGCAGGCACAAGTAGAGTTTTATTTTATTTTTTAAATAAAGGTCTTTAGTTTTTCGGAATCCATGCTTTTTGTCCTTCATAGAAAGGATGGAAGTTGGGGGCATGGAGAATAGCATAGCGATAAGCCACTTTGGGGGCTCGGGGTTGGAAGGGGAGGATGGGAGGTGCACTGAAAATGGGGGGGGGGGAAGGGGGAAGCTGCTGGCTATGCATTTGCAGGTAGTGGGGCATAGTAGCTTAGCGGGGGAAAGCCCAGGTGCAAAGGGAACAACCGTGGGAAAGCCACAGGTAAAGGGTGGGTGCTGACCAGTCACAGAGCAACCAGCTGCATGTCTGTGCCTCTGTGCTTCTTATTGCCGTTCCCAGACCCGGCTAGCTTGCAACGTCAATAGGAAACGCTGAGGTTTAGTCCTGTTGCTGGCTAATCTAAAAATGTCAATAGAGAACATAGAGAAAGGCCTTGTGGCAGGAAACAGTATGGGTGCAGGGGCGCAAAGAGGGGAAGTATGCCATGCTGGTGCTGGGGGAGGTGGGGAGAGGAACATACAGGAAACATTTTAAAGGTTTTATTTTCACAAAAAGATCATTTGAAACAGTTTGCTGATGCTCATTAACTGTTACTGATGGTGGGAATCAGGGCTAGCACTGTAGCTGATGTGCCAGGACAAGGCATCCTGGATCTCTCCGGCTATGCGCTGCTCCTCTCAGTTCAGCTGGTCCCAGAACAGGGGCACTGGCTCGCTGGAGCTAACTGTCACAGGGTTCTCTAAAGCGGCCCTGTCGGTCTTGCAGATGTTGTGGAAAACATGGGTGGCAACAGAAATGGAGCTGTAGCTAGCTGGAAATCAATTCTGGCTGCAACTGATCTCTAGCACAGTTTTAATAGCCCAAAAGTGCTCTCCACAAAAAGAGCAGGTGGTGTTAAGCTGCTGATTAAAGTAACTTTACTTTGGAGTGCAGGCAACCCTGTATGCCTTCATGAACCAGGGCTTCAGGGGTAGGCTGGGTCCCTGAGAACAGGCCTCATAAGCACCCCTTTGATGCATGTTTCAGTGGAGGGTTCAAAGTCTCCAGTGTACATGCGTCCAAAGAAGGTGGACTGACAAAAAGATGTGGGCAATGCGATTCTTCTCTGACGACCCAGTCAGCACATCCATGAACTGGGCACAGTGGCCCACTACAGCCTGGGGAACCATGAAGAAAACCCCCCTTCTGGTTCAGGTAGTCATCCATGCTATGGGGTGGTCAGATGATGGCGATGTGGCTCCCATCGTATACAGTTCGGGAACCCCTCTTGCTGAAAGCCCTCCGTTACCTCTGTGGGGTCAGCCAACTGCACCATCCAACCCAGCAGCACTTCCATAATTACTGTGCAAGCCTCCACTAGTATGCAGCCCACTGTGGAGGTTCCAACACCAAATTGCTGGGCAACAGGAGTCTGGAGTGGTGATCTTCCAGGTGACCGTAGCAACACGCTTCTTCAGAGGGATAGGCAACTGCATCACTGTGCTCTGTTTCTGCAGTCGTGGTCGGAGGATCTGAGCTATCTGCAGGACAAGATGATGGGGATCCTAAAGTTGTGACCCACTCAGCATCTCCACAAGATGACAGTGCATTCTCCCATCCAACTGTGCTTTTCTCCCTCACCCAGACCAGCCTCTCGGTGGATACAGCCCTGTGCATGGCATAGGCAACTGAAGCCACGTCTCCCGACCGATACCTCTCTGCACATATCAGCTGCCCTTGCAGGACTCTGATCCTCTCCAGTTTGGTTCATTGTCACCCAAAGGTAGGTAAGCACACCACGCCAAAGCAGGAGCCGCTTCTGCGATGTGGTGCGCCCCACTATCCCGGCCAGAGATTAAGCAAGATCTTTCCTTTGCCTTGACATCAAATCTTGCCAGTGACAGCAGTAGGCTTGGATCTGGTGGATCACTCTCAGATTCTGCTCAGCAGTGGAAAGGCCCGGAGCACAACCACAACAAGAAAGTTCTCCGCACACGTCTCCATGGCTGTAGATCCAGTGTCTAAACTCTGCAGACTACGTGCCAAATGTTTTGAACACGTAAAAGAGCTGGGTGGCTGCCTAGTTAGGATTGGCTGCACACGAGTAGCTATCAGCCACTATTGGTCATGTGTCCTTACACAACTGGCTGCGCCCCAAGCATCAGCTGGTCTTGGTTACAGGTTGGCTATTGGTTAAAAATGTTTTTGCAAAGCTTATGCTGGGTGTGTGTGTGTTGATGCACTGGCACTGCCAATCCAGGCAGCTATTAAACTAGTGCAGATGCCAATTCATCTAAAAGTGTTACAGATGTTAGCACCATGGAAGCATGCAATTTTTTTAACTGGGATGGAACCACTGACTGGGCAGCTGGGGGATCTTCAAGGCAGTGAAGGTCGGTGTGTTTGGAACATACATGGGAGCAAAGCTGTGTTATTGTCCATTGGGTAAAAGTTACACATTTCAAGTAACAGTTTTTGCATGCAACTAGCACGAAGGGTATAACGCCATAGAAAGCTATTGCTGTGGGTTGCTTGCCCAGGAAAGCCAAATGGCTTAGGCTTTCGTCTGTGGGTGCCATAGCCATCTGGGATATGGGGGTGATATATACCCTTTGCTGACATTTGGGCAATGCCTAATGTACACAGAAACCCTTCCTACGAGGCAGTCTATGTGCTCATGGGGTGGCACATGCCTACAATGAGGTTCTACGTATGTATGATAGAGCACAGACACTGCGCAACCTTGCTGCGATCCCAAGTTCAGCAGGATGGAAGCCCGGATGAGATGGGTGTGGGATGCGAAAGACTGCAGTTCTTCTCGACATTCGTGTGCTGCCAGAAGCAGGGCAGTGGCAGTCACTAACAGGGGCTGGACTTTCCCTGCTGTTTTTTCTCATCACTGCCCTGAGAGCAGCAAGAGGATACAAGCGGGGCCACCGAGAGTGTCTTGATCCAATGGCAGAGATTAATCTTTTGGGGGAAAACAAGCGACTCGGTTTACAGGGAACATGAACCAACCAAAGGACAGAGTGTTGCCCTATAGGAGGTCAGGACACTTGGAGAAGTGCCGAGTGCCCTCGCAAGTGGGGATGTTTTCTGTCCCCACTGAATGGTAATGCAGAAGATAGAGAGAGAGAGTACGAGAGGGGCATGTTTGAGTGGGGGTTTTATGCAAACAGATTTTCCAACACCATGGTGGTGAGACCCCAATAAAACTGCATGCTACATCGCTGTGAGCCATGGATGTGAGAAAACGCTTTTGCTTTCAATTTTTATCTTCGCATTCAGTTTTTACTATAGGCAGGGCCCCAACTCTTCTGCAGATTTTTTTTAAAAAAAGATTCTATGGGAAATTCTGCAGAACCATCCCCCACCTGGCCAGGCTGGGAAGGGGGGGGGGGGGGAAGCATGCATGCACCTGAACTCCATGTTTTAAAGTCACTGGCTGCAGGGGCTAACTCTGAGGTACCCACCGCAGCTGCTTAGGAGCGCTGGTGTCTGGGGGCAGTAGGTGCTCCAGAGCGAGCTGGTTGCCACCGCCTACCCAGGGAGTNGCAGGAGGAACTCCCAGGTCAGTGGAAGCAACCCGCTTCGTCTCAAGTTCCAGGGCTCGGGAGAGCCTGCTGCTGCTCCCAGAAACCAGGGCTCCTAAGCAACTGTAGTGGGAACCTCAGCGTTAGCCACCACAGCCAGTGACCTTAAAGTATGGAGTTGGGGCACATGCACACCATCTTTTCTCTGTAAAGGCATGCTGGGAGTTGTAGTTCAACATGTCAACGGGGGGGGGGGGAAGCATGCATGCACCTGAACTCCATGTTTTAAAGTCACTGGCTGCAGGGGCTAACTCTGAGGTACCCACCGCAGCTGCTTAGGAGCGCTGGTGTCTGGGGGCAGTAGGTGCTCCAGAGCGAGCTGGTTGCCACCGCCTACCCAGGGAGTTCCTCCTGCTGCTGCTAAGAGCAGGCAAGGGGAGTAGGAAGGGAGGCCCCAAGCAGGCTGGGAAGAGGGGGTGGGGAGAATGCAACCTCTGGTACCCCCCCCCAGCCCACCAGGGCCAGGCAGTGATGTCCACGCATGCAAGCCACTGACTGCGTGCAGTGACTGATGGGTGACATCACAGCATGAGAGCATGCATGGACTGACATCACTGGACAAAGGAAGTTGTACGGGAAATTTCCCTGTTTCTGCAGTAATCTGGCCCAGGGCCGGATTCCACGCAGAATCCACAAATTGCAGTACTGCAATTCACACAGGGCCCGAACTATAGATACTCAAAGTATGCAATTTGTTCAATAAACTCAATATCTTCACAACCTTGCTCCCCCCTACCTCTCTGCACTAATTTCCCTCCATACTCCAGCCCGTGAACTCTGCCCCTCCTCTGTCTCCTCTCTCGCCCTCCCACACCTCCTCTAACCACCTTCGTCCCTTCTCCCTAGCTGCCCCCCATGCCTGGAACTCCCTCTCTGTCCACCTCCACCTTGCCCCCTCACTTCGTACCTTCAAATCCCTCCTCAAGACCCACCTCTTCTGCTCTGCCCTCCCCTTTCCTCGCTCCCCTCACCTAACTCCTGCTGAGACTCTCCATCCAGTACAATCTGTTACCTAAGGTCTGTGTATTCGTATATCCTCACCACATGGATCAACCAGCCATCATTCTTGATGTAACCAAGCCAAGCACGTGCACCTGGGACTTCGCATCTTCGTGAATGTTACACTCCTTTTCTCTCCCTGTTCTCCTTCCTTCCTCCCCCCCCCCCCCCCCCCCCCCCCCCCCCCCCCCCCCCCCCCCCCCCCCCCCCCCCCCCCCCCCCCCCCCCCCCCCCCCCCCGCCCGCCCCTCAGATTGTAAGCCCTAGGGCAGGGACCGTGTCTATTCAGTTATTTCGTAAAGCACCAGGCACATTGTGGGCGCTATATAAATGCTTGCTAATAATAATAGTACATGAATAGCAAAAGGTTATTTCCAGCCACCAAGTGTTTGCAGGTATAATGTGCAGGTGAGCACATTGTTTATATGCAGCCCTTGGGGGAGGTCGTGAGAGGGTTCGAGGTGTGATGTCACCAATATGCTGATGACACTCAGCTGGATCTCTCTTTTTCAGCTGACCCAGACCCTGCTGTCTCGGTGCTATCCCAGTGTTTGGAGGCCATGGCGGAGCGGATGCAGCAGAGCAGACTGAAGCTCAACCCCGATAAGACGGAGGTGATGGTGGTGGGGAGAGCGAGGGAGGTGTCGGCCCCCCTGATTGGGGTGCAACGCGCTCTACATGGTGCTTCCCTTGTTCCTGGTTCGGAGGCTGCAGCTAGTGCAGAATGCGGCGGCTCATCTCCTAACGGGGACGGGTCGCTGGGATCACATAACACCTGTGCTCTGCACTGGTTGCCAATAGCGTCCTCTGCACTGGTTGCCAACAAACTCTGCACTAGTTGCCAATAGCATGCCGAGCCAGGTTCAAGCTATTGGTATTGATCTATAAGGTCCTTCACGGTCTGGGCCACTCGTACCTCAGGGACCGCCTCACTCTCCGTGCCCCAGAGCGGCTCCTTCAGTCCACCAGGGGTGCCTTCTGGGATGTCCCCTGTGTTAAGCAGGGGGCCACAATGGAGAGGGCATTATCAGTGACCGGGCCGCGCCTTTGGAATTCCCTCCCGGAGGAAGCTCGCCTGGCCCCCAGCCTTTTAACATTCCGGCGAGTTTGTAAAACCTGGCTGTTCACCCAGGCCTTGTGGGAAGGTTGGGGGGGGGTTTCAGGTTTTTTAAATCTCCTCCTACCCTTATTGTTTTATTGTGTGCCTAACTCTGTTTTAATATTATTATGATTGTTTTAAATTTTATACAATTGTATTTTTAGGTTTTTAAATTGCTAGCCACCCTGAGCCGTTTTCAGGAGGGGCGGGATATAAATTGATAAAATAAATAAACAAACAACATTGGTCCTCCGCTCACTGCACTGGCTGTCTATAGTCTTCCGGGTCAGATTTCAAGGTGTTGGTTCTTACCAATAAAGCCCTATACAGCCTGAGCTCTACTTATCCGCAGGACCGCCTCGCCCTCTGGATACTGGCTCGACCCCTGCAGTCGACTGGGAGCGTCCTTCTTGGAGTTTCTTGGGTGGCATCTATGGAGAAGGTGTTCTCGGTGGCCGCACCGAGGCTGTAGAACTCCCTCCCGGCAGAGGTCCGTCTGGCCCCGGACCTTCCCTCCTTTCGACGACAGTGTAAGATCTGGCTGTTCCTCCAGGCTTTTGGTGAAGGAGATGGGTGGGGAGGTTGTTGGTGTGCGTGTGCTTTTAGCGCCATCAGCTGCGATTGTTTTATATTGTTCTGATTTTATAATATTGTACTTAATGATTTTAATAATATTATTTGTAAGCCGCCCCGAGCTGCTGTTAGCAGGAAGGAGCAGGATATTAAATTATGAAAATAAATAATAAAATAAAATAAACCCAGGTATGAACCTCTGGGTGCGTCGGGATAGCAAGCGCTAGACTGCCTGCCGGAGTCCTAGTCCAGAAGAAACAGCTGGGGCTGCTGCTTCTCATGGGTCGCCACAGCTGAAAGTCATGACAGGAGGGCAGGATACGGAGAAGGGCAGGGGGGTGTAGCACAGCAGGGAAGAACACCTGCCTGTGTATTAGGCTTGTCACACTAAACCTGTGAGGGGGGCCTGCCCGAACACAGAAGAAATACATGTAGGGGCTGCCCAGTTATTAGGCTCTACATGCTAAACATGTGAGTGGGAGCTGCACGGACCAAACTTGGACTCCAGCGGACTCTCACCCTATTTGTTAACATCCTTTATCTGACCTATGTATAGTCGTCTATAGAGTCATATCAGCTTGGTTTGTAACCTCATTAGCTTTGCAAAGAGCTCCGTTATCATGCAGTGACCCATATTCACTGTGTTTTCCCCATTGCCACCAATGGGGAACACAGGGCTCCGGCTATACGGAGCACCAAGAGGAAAACCTCAAGCTTCTGCAGGAAGTCGTGTAGACGATTTGCTAGGCAGCCTTAGAGTCAACATTTGGCTGGTCTCCCAGTCTATCCCTAGTTGCACTCTGCTCGAGTGATCACCTCCCTAGGTGAAAAAACAAAAGCAGAAATCTTGACAGCTTACACTCGCTAAGAGTTACTCCTTGACATTATTGTCAGAAGTAGGAACACTTCTTGGATTCTGCACAGATTTCAGATTAGGTTGTTATATGCGGCTTAATGAATGGCTCCTGCAGTTTTAGTTAGATAACACACACTGTGCATCGCGAAAACAACAGGACTTCACAGTAGGTACAGCTGCCCTGAGCCTTGGGGGAAGGGTGGAATATAAGTTTGAAAAAATAAATAATGTACTACACCACAGACAGCTGCATTTCAGTCATTGAGCAGCACTCTATGGAGGCAGTTCATTTCCTACCATTTATTTGTGCCTTGCTTCCAGCTTATACTATTTCCCTTCTGCTTTGGTCTCTCTCACATGGACAGTTGCAATGCTAACATGCTACAGAGAATACTCACCGCATGGAAGACTAAGGATAGGGATTTTGTGAAAGGAAGAGCTGCCATTAGCCAATGAATCTTGAAGACCTCTGACCTGTAACAAAAAAGCAAAGCAAAACTGTGACAAAAGAGGGCAAGATCCGTTGAAGGAAGCCTGCTTCCGCCCCCTCCCTGAGTTCCTGGACCAGAGTAGCAAGCAGCTGGAAGTCAGAACAGACTGGTCTGAGGCTCCTGCGTTCTACTCTCCAGGGTGCTGAAACCTGGCAGGGCTAGTGGAGGAGTAAGCAGCGTAAGCCTCCCAGAGCCTGCGCAGACCCAGGCACAAGGAGACAAAGTGAGTTCCCAGCAAGGGAGTGGGGTGGCAGAAGGAGGAGGCTGGAAAGGGTCTGAATGATTGTTATGCTCATGAGGAAGAGAATAAAAGGAATCTCTCAACAACCAAGCCAGTGCCTCCCAGCCTTTCATTACCTAGAGGGTCGAGCACTGACAAGTGTTCAGCCAAGCAGGGGCGCCAGCCAGGTTACAAGAACAAACATTAAGGAGTCTCCCAGCAGCTAGTTAAATAATACTACTAAGCATTTTATTTATATAGGCCCCCCTCCCCCTGTCTTTCACGACACTTGGAGCGCTTCACAAATATAAAACAACAGTATAAAACAATTTAACACAATGGATTTAATAATAAAATACTTTAAAATAGGGGAAGGAAAAAGGTGGGACAACACAATTGAGAGAAACCAGCAGTGGATCCTAAAAGCACCTAGAAAATAAATATATTTTCAGGTGCTTTTTAAAAAGGGTAAATACACCCCTTCACTATTATTAATATTTATATAGCACCAGCGACGTGTCCGTCACTGACTAGTTCACCAAAGCAAGACCTAGTTATCTCACCAGACCATTAGTAGGCAGGAAGATGACCTGGTTCTAATGGGAATATTATCTAGTCTATATTTTTAAGTTTTTATTCTTGTGTATATTTTACACAATATTTAAATATAAATAGGTTTTAAACTGCCCTGAGCCTTCCACAAAAAGTGGGTTTAAACAAATAAAAATAAACAGTCATTAGACTGTAAGACCGCCCGGGACAGAGACCTGTCTCTGAGATGGACATGGGAGGGGGAATATTGTGTCCTATATAAGCCACAAGGAGTAATGTTTACAGGGTTTTCCAATGAAGTAAAGCACTATCATTTTAGGATGAACATTTTCAAGTTAAGAGTTGGTTACTTTGCCTAGGAACTCAGTGGGGTTTTTTTTTTTTTTTTTAAAAGTTTTCTCAAAGTTGTTCAAATGAAGTGTGCAAAATTGCTTTAGATAGTCTTGCCCAAATTTCATCCTAATACAACTGGAAAGTGGCTGAATCAGCTTCGTTTAAAAACTAGGGCAGGAGATGAACAACAGTTCCCCAGCTGAGGCCAGGACAAGATAATCTCAGTCTGGTGAGGACACGGTAGTTAAGTTCATTTACCGGCGTTTACGAAGGATGTGAATCCACACAGTCCCGGAGAGGAAGAAGAAGAGAGCCATAGAAATGTAAAGTTTGGGGAGTGGGATTTCGCCAGCTGAGAGGTAGCTTTCAGGATTCTTTTCCTCGATCGCTATCTGAGGATGGAAGAGAAGCGTGAGATTTGGAATTGAGAGATGCGTTACCAAAAGCAAGCTATGTATTTGCATTTCACCACAGAGGTACAAGTGGAGAATTAGCGTTCAAACAGTGGTGGTAGTTTTCAATAGTGCCTTTCATCCTGAAGAACCTCAAAATTTTGAAGACCACCCACCCACCGAGGAACTGCTTCTTTGGAATACAGCAGCTATTTAATAGTCCCTAGTAATGGTAAGACATTACCATAGACATTAGAACTGTTGGTTACCTCTGCAACTGCAGCCACAAGGTATTTGGCAAGGGATGCAATTCCCACACCCCGATACAAACCAATTACAGCAACCGCTATCCACAAGCAGAGGTAATTCCGTTTTGTCCCATGCCAGAATTATACCACATTCACACCCGATGCCTGGAGCTTTTAAAACGACGCGTAGGCAAAGATGCGGCAGCAGGAAGGAGCCCGATGCTGGCAGTAACGCCGGTTGCAAACTGGGGTCTGCCACGTTGAACGGGATTCTGCCACGTCTTTGCTTGCATGTGACAGGGCTAGATTTTGTGCCCTGTCATGCGCGAGGCTAGCCACGGCAGATCCCCATTCACACCGGCGCTACTGCCAGCATCGGGTCTTTGCCCGCGCGGCATTTTAACAGCGCCAGGCATTAGGTGTGAAAGTGGCCTTAGAGATATTTGTTACAACTGTGGTTTCTAGCACAGCTCTATCTTTGTATGAATACTTTAGAGATTCACAGTAATACACCCAAGTCTTAGAACAGGCTGCATAAGTCACTTCCCTCATCGGTCTTGGGGTGGATAAGCAATTAACTCATCTCTAGCCATTTTTCTACACTGTGATCACTTATAGCAAGGGAACAATCGTGTATTCATAGATACCAAACTTTTCCGGGAAACTACTCCAAATGCTGGCAAAAAGCTTTAGGTTATTTAGTTGGATTGTTTTAGAGCCAACACACACCAATGTCAGTGCAGTCGGCATAGCATAGGCCATGAAACAACGCCTCCACCTGCTAGTTCATTCCACTCCTGGATAGTTTCCTCACCCTACTAACAAACTCACTCAAAGCAACAAGAGCGGAGGCAGCAAAGTCTCATCTCTGCAGATTAGAAATATCTAACCTGGGGAAGCCTTAGGCTTCTGATAGGGCTGTTTCCTATAAAAGTCACAGCTGCTACAATAGTCTACTTTCAGTGAAGTGTCGAAAACAGAGCAGTTCAGGCAATATCTTTTATTGGATCAGCTTCTGTTGAATAGAGTAGGTAAGCTTTCAGGCACCACAGAGCCCTGTGTTGCCAACAGACGTTGGTCCAACAAAAGATATTTTAATTTTATTTATTTATAAAATATTTCTATCCCGCCGCTCCTGCCTGGAGAGCAGCCCAGGGCAGCGAACAACAAGATAAAAACAGTGAAACAATTTAAAAAGTTTTAAATTCCTGTATGCAGGAAACCCCACCCCACCCCCCCTACTCTCCCCCCCCTTGGCAAAAGCTGGGCAGAACAGCCAGGTCTTACATAATCGTTGAAATGACAGGAGAGTGGGGGCCAACCGAGCCTCCTCCGGGAGCGAATTCCACAGCACAGGGGCAGCCACTGAAAGAGATCTAATATCTGTGGCCACCCATCTCACCCGGGAACCTCCAAAAAGGCTCCCACGGGCACATGGGAAGTGAGGCGGTCCTGCAGATCAGCAGGGCCCAGGCCGTGAAGGGCTTTAAAGGTTAAAACCAGCACTTTGAAATTAGCCTGGTGCTTTATAGGGATCCAGTGCAGAGCCCGAAGCACTGGTGTCATGTGCTCCCTGTGGCTCGCGCCCGTGAGGAGACAGGCCGCAGCATTCTGCACCAGCTGCAGCCTCCAGACCAGCTTCGCAGGTAGCCCCACATAGAGTGCGTTGCAGTAATCCAGGCTTGAGGTGATGAAGGCATGGATGATAGTGGCGAGGTCGGAGTCTGAGATACGGCTGAAGCGACCGGACAAGATGTAACTGTCAAAACGCACTCGCCGCCATGGCCACAACCTGAGATACCGAGCTGAGCCGTGAATCGAGGAGCACACCCAGACTCCGCACTTGACACACCATGGGAGGGCGAACCCCCCCCCAACAAGAGGCGATTCAACCACCCCCAGTCCCCCCAAGCCCTCGCCCACCAACATCATCTCTGTCTTGTCAGGATTCAATTGCAGATGGCTCAACCTCATCCAAGCCCCCACAGCCGACAGGCACTGGAAACATAAGGAGATTGCATGGCCTGGGTCGATGGAAAAAGAGAGGTAGAGTTGAGTGTCATCAGCATACTGATGACACCACATGCCCTGAAACCCTCTCATGATCTCCCCTAACGGCTGCATATAGATGTTAAACAAGAGGGGGGACAGAATAGCACCCTGCGGGACTCCACACGTGAGGTCCTGGGGGGGTGGGGGGGGGGGGAAGACGTACACTCCCCCAAGACCAACCGGTGAGTTCTTCCAGCCAGCAACGAACGAAACCAGTCCAAGACCGTTCTGTCAATCCTGGAACGGTCCTGCAGGCGGGTCACCAACACCTCATAATCAACTGTGTTGAACGCAGCTGAAAGGTCTAGCAGGACCAGTAAGGTCTGATGACCCTGGTCCAATGCCAGACGGAGATCGTCAACCAAGGCCACTAATGCAGTCTCCATACCATACCCAGGCTGAAAACCAGACTGAAAGGGGTCAAGGAAACCGGTGCGGTCCAGATGTTCCTGAAGCTGCCATGCCACACAGCCCGTTCAATAGCCTTCCCTAAAAGGGGGAGGTTAGAGACCGGCCGATAACTGGCAGGAGCATCAGCGTCAAGAGATGGTTTCTTGAGCAGGGGCCTAACCACAGCCTCTTTGAGGCAGTCAGGCACCCCGCGCTCCCGAAGGGAGGCACTAACCACCACAGCCAGCGACAGCCATAACGTCTCCTGGTTGGCTTTCACCAACCAGGACGGACATAGATCTTGTTCACAAGTAGTGGCATAAACAGATCCCAACAAGGACTCCACATCGGCAGGCGACACCATCTGAAACTGATCCCACAAAACAGGACAGGACGGGGCATCCATAGCCCCAAGATGATCCTCTGCAGTAACTGTGGTACCGAATCCGTGGCAGATACCACCTGAACTACTCTGTCCCTTAAGTTTGGGACCATCTACTGCCTCTCTCTCAGCTTCAATGAAGTATATAACCAAGACGCATCGTTTTAAGCCACAATGGAATGTGTGAAAGTGAGTAATTTAGATTGTGGTATTTTGCTCAATTGAGATCTGTAGCCAGGGGAAGGCTGAAGGGTTCAGGCATCTGCTATGAATAATAGTTTGGACGTTGTCTAAAATAAAAAGGATCAGCACAAGGAGCTGACAGACATGTGAACAAGGCAGTCAGTAAACTACACGGGATGTGCTATAGCATGCAAACAATTGGCTGCCTGTATCCAAGCCCAGTGTGGTCATTAAATTTCCTGTTTGCCTGTTGAAACCGGGTAAACAGCATGCAGTGGGGTACAGCCATGTCACACTGCAACTATCTTCCAATTTACTCAACACATTAACATTTTTAATGAGACTGAGAGAAGCTTGTTGCAAGAGGATGCGCACATACTTGACCCTCTCCAGAATTCCCATCATTCTTCTGTTGGAGCTCAGCTAAGAGGACTGGCTTAATGTTGGTCACTGTCTAACTCTGATGGGGAGAGAACCCAACCAGATGAACTAGCTCTCCTCTCCACCATGCAATATGGACACAGCAATGTAAACGGCTCAGGAAGCAACAATTCTTATTTGCTTCTCTACCACATTTTAGTCTTTATTTTTTTCCTGACTGCAACATCTTTAAGGCAGTGGTGTCTAAGCCTTTTGGACCAACAGATTCCTCATGGACCACCGTACAGGCTGGCTGTGCGGACACAAGGCATTGATCCCTGCCAACTCTGTGATCCTCTCTGGGTGGAAACAGGGCCAGGAATGTCCATAACCATGGCCAGCACATGCTTTTGGTGTTTTCAAGGGGGTTTTGGGTGGAGAGGAGGTATGTATTTTATGAGGGAGAAGGTTAGGGAGGACAGGGGTAACTCCTGTGGTGAGAGGTCAGGGGGTGGCCCAGGGGGGAGGCGGGCGAGGTATCCCCGTGAGAGGGAGGCCTAGCCCGTATGACGGGGTTGGGGGGCTCTCTGTGAAAAAGTCCCAGGGGGATGGGGAGGGAGGAGGGGGGTATTGCCTAAGGGATAGGTTGGGGGGGACCCACTGCGAGAGAGGAGAGTCCAGTGGGGGGGGAGAACAGGGCAGGGGAGGTTGGGGGTGGGTTCTCCCTCACACTCCTGACGGGACGGCTGGGGGATCAGCCGAGGGGAGTAGGCGTGGCTATTCGGGTCATGTTGGGCCAGGGGAGATATGGTCTCAGGGGGAGGAATGTAGAACAGGTAAGGTGGGATAGGTGCCTAGTGCACATCCCGCTTGCCCCTCCCCCAGCGGATGAGCAAGTGGAACAGGGTCAGGGGGCCCTTAACCTGTTTTTTGGTGTTAAACGCGAGGTCAGTGGCAACTAAGGCAACGACGGTCCAAGAGGTGATCCTGGACTGTGCCGCTGATCTCGCGTGTATCACGGAACCCTGGCTGGACAAGGAATCGGGGCCTATCTTCGTTGATCTTGTTCCGGCCAGGTACTCCATGCAGCACCAGCCACGACTGGAGGGACCGGGAAGGGGGGGGGGG
>QEPC01005805.1:1822116-1841680 GCA_003113815.1 Sphenodon punctatus
GCCGGGGCCCTGCCTGATGCTGCACGCTGTGCTGGGAGCACCTGCGGCAGCCCACAACCATTTCTGTTTCTCCCCTGGCTGTGCGGTGAGGGGGAAGGAGAGCGGACTGGAAGACCCTTCTGGCCGCTGCAGTGCTCTGGCGCTGCATCCTCCCAGGGCTGGAGGTAGGGAGCCACTGCGCCGCTGGAACCCAAGCGGTGAGCTGGGGGGTAGGGGCTGGGAACTTGCCTGATTGAGCCCACTTTGGGGCTGGATGATCCAGCGCTGTCGGGCCCTGTGGTTTTCCCCGTGGCTGCTATAGGCTCTAGCAGGGGTAGGGTCCCGGGGGACCAATAGTCAGAACCCCTTAGGGAACTGCTAAGCTCGCTCTGCGGGGCCCCCTCGCCAGTTGGAGAGGGGAACACCCAGATCCAATCCTCCAACCCCTCCTAAGGAAGGGGGTGAGCAGGAAGAGGAATGCCCCCCTCCTTGGCACCAGGAGGCTTTTCCCAAAGAGACTTGGGATGTTTTTCAATTTGTAGGCTGCCTGTAACTTCTGTCTGCGATGGAGGCAGCTAGCCGGCTTCCTATCAGTGTGGAGGCAGACAAACAAACAAACAAACAAACAAGAGCTTAGGGGCTAGATCCCTCTGAGCATGCTCCAGAAAAATCAGGAAGTCTGCCTCCTACTGGTAGTGGCGGGGATCTAACCCTGCTCTTTTACTGGCTGTCCAGGAGGATCTCCCAGGAGAATGGCTGCCCTATAGAATATCAATGTTGTGCAATGGGACACTAGGTGGGCATGGTTAGGAGGCAATTGCTGTTTTAGGAAGGGTTAACACGGGGGAGAAGAGCTAACTCTGCCAGACATAAGTAGATGCTCCTGTGCTTAAAACATGACATGATATGGAGCATGGCACCAACTAAGTGATCACTGCAATTCTTCCAAGGCATGTTTTGATGCAAAAATACTTACATCCAGGCTGAAAGGCAGATGACTGTTCAACGCGTTTTGACCATCACACTTGTGAAAATAAAGGCTGTAGAGACCTTCCTGGTTAGCGGAGAGGATATTAAAATAAAACTGGAATTGAACAGAGAGAAGGAAAGTCACTAAGTGAATAGGACAAGGGGAGCCAAAGTTCCCAACCCAACAAGCCACGTACCAAAAACTTCATATGACCAGGACAAGGGAGAGACACATGCATATGTACGCACACAATCTTCTCCTGCTTCATGATTGGCTGGCAGAGCCCATGGTTCTGCAGTCCTGGCTGCAGAGATTCTGGGGAGCAGGCTTTGATTCAGTTGCTGAGACTAAGGTGCAATCAAGACAGACACAGGGCCATTAAGGCAGTGTCAGGCCCAGCACCAGCCCTGTCCAAGAGCAGCATTTGGACTGCCCAGACACCACGTGTGGCTCCTGCCACCCTGCTACAGAGTCTTCTGAATCATCTTGGCGTGAAAACCGCCGCCTTCCTTCAAAAGATTCAGTGTACGTCAAAAATTAGCAAGATAATATTTTCAAACTTGCTGTAATTTCAAATAGTGTTACCATGCTGCCCCAATGACGGCGCGCACTGGAGAAATCTACATCCTTTAAATGTAGTCGTCATAGCAGTTTCGTTATTCTTTGGGTACAGAAAGATGTGACCAGCTACATCAGACAGCGCCTACCCACAAAAAGAGGCCCTTTTCAAACGGGCCGCAGTACGAGCAGATGGGTGCGTGCGCTGCGGTGGATGTGCAGCACGTGGGTGGCCATTACATGGATGCACACCCTTCTCCACGCACTGAGCCATCGCAGTTTTGGTCGATGGCTCCGTGCGCGGCTGAGGGGTGGAGATGTGTGTGTGTCACCCACCCGCCGCCGCCGGTCACATGGGTGCCCCCCCACCCATGCCCACACCTGGGCATGGGGGGGGCATCTTGTGCGAAACGGCCCCAAATCCATTTGAATAGCAACCAGCACCAGCTTTAAAACCATATAAGATGTTGGTATGGATCTAATACCACCCTAAATGGCTTGGGCCCTACATATTTAAAAGATGCCTCCTGCTTTATGTACCAACTAGATCTTTAAGGTCAGCTGAGAACAGCTGCCTGCTAATTCCATCGTGGCACTAAGTTTGTACCGCTACGGCCCATGGAAAGGCATTCTCTGTGCCTGCCTCACTGCTCTGGAACTCCCTTCCCCTGCAAGTTCATCCAAGCCTGAGCATCTTCTGGAGGCTATGTAAGACCACCTTATTTGGCCAGATGTTTGGTGGGTACGGATAGGCTTTGGGGATGTGTGGAGAGGAAGGATGTTACATTGAATTTGGTTTGTGGTGTTTTTATTTTACATTAATTTTGCGCGTAGTTTTTGTGCTGCAACCCACTCTTGGGATAGGGTTAAATCCAAAGAAATAAAAACAACAGAACTGAAGTTAGAGAATCTGTTCATCTTATTTGGATGAAGACATCTACTCATTAAAGATTTGACGCACCATCCATCAATGCCATTTACCACATTCTTCTGGGTGCTCCAGAATCTTTGGTTACACGGGTCAACAATTACTATGCTAAAACTAGCAGAGCTGCACCAAATGATAAAGCCACTTTTACAAGATCTGCCTCAACATCTTTATGGGGAAAAGCTGCCATTGAAAGTTTGCTCCTAAATAGCAAGTCCACCTCTAATGTTCAATTTGCATTCAATCATCATCTTTGTGCAGGAGACAATACGACAATGCAACAGAATGGCACATGTGTTTATTGCAAAGGAATGCTGTCTACATGCAAGAGATTGTGAAGTCCTACCTGGAAGGAAACAGCCTCTTTATCTTCCTCCTTCACTTCTACTTTCTGTACAGGGTATGTTCCCTCCTTCTGGAGGAGGATAAGTAAAAAAACAGACATGACTAGTTTACTGTGAACAAGTAAAGATGCATTCCCACTACCTTCACCTGCATCAAAGCCTCCAGATCTAAAGAAATATTTTTGCCTCTTCTCCCATGGTGCCCCCCATGCCAGGAACTCCCTCCCTAAATACATTAACTCTGCTTCCTCCCAACCTTCAAATCCCTCCTAAAAACCTACCTCTTGCATCAGGCTTTCCCTGCTCCTCAACCTCCCTCCCCCCCAACACACACACACAATTGCTCACTGATACCATCTAATCATTCAAGCAGCGTCCTTGGCAGGGGACAGGACTGGATCAGAACAGCACAAAGGTTTATTGCAAAGAGACACCGTTTGCATTTAAGAGTTTGTGAACTCCTACCTGTAAGGCAATTGTATCTTTCTCTTTCTCCTCCTTTCCCGTTATCTTAACTGTGCCCTTTTCCTCTAATTTCTGGAGAAAGACAAGACTCTAGTAGTTTACTGTGAACAAGTAAATATTCGTTCCCACTACCCTCACCTGCCTCAAAGCCTCCAGATCCGGGTAAATATCTTTGCCTCTTCTGCCATGCTGCTCCCCATGCCCAGAACACCCTCCCTAAATACCTTCATTCTGCTTCCTCTTAAAAACCTACCTACCTTTTCCATCAGACTTTCCCTAGCTCCTCATCCCCACCCAGATTGCTCACTGATGCTGTCTAATCATTCAAGGTCTCCTTCTTCCCTGTAACTAAACCAAGCACGTGCCCCTGCAACTTCTCAAGTTTATAAAGGTCCCCCGCCCCCATCTTTCATAGATTGCAAGCCCCTTCGGGAGGGGCCAGTCTAATTAAATTATTGTGTAGTACTGGTGCAACAACAACAACAATTAGTGCTGAAACTCTGTATTCAAAATTACTCTGTTTTTACCAAGATCTCAGTATTTGACTAGGTTTTACCATGTAACCAGCCGGATACTCTGAAAATCCTTGAATGAGCAACATAGAGCAACATCCTGCCCCTATATACGACTACTCTAAAAATACCCTGAACTCTGTTTTATTTTACCAAGTATTTTACAAGTACCTGGGCCGAACGCTCTGAGCCAGTCCTCAGAAACACTCGCAAATAAAATTTTCACTATTCGGTGCAGACCTAATAAATACTGCCACATATGTTAAGCTGGCCAAGTTGCCTAAACCACACATTGGCCATGAAATACACCAACAATCTACTCCTAGTTTTGGGCTGGTGGTTCTGCCCCCTTCTCATTCGCTCTTTCTGAAAGCTACCTGTTTGTCTCTTACCTGAGACTCCTGTGTGTTTGGCTTGGAAGTCAGTCCCCCTGGACAGAAGCAGATAAAACAAATTGAGATATTCACAAACATGCTCCATTTTAAACGTTCCTACTTGTCAGTCTCCTTGCGAACTTAGTCCCCACCCTTCAAGGCAGACCTTTCTGCATGTCAGAAGGCCAGCACAGGACCAGATCACCAATGGATTTCTCACACAGACACAGTAGCCCAGAAGGATGACTAAGGACGTCACCATACCCAGCGCCCATTAGAATTTTCCCTCTCACCTCATTTCCTGACCCTTCCATTCCCCTAGGTTACTTCAAATGACCTCCTGCAGGACTGTTAACAAGATCCCAATCTTTGTCTTGATTTCTCCAGTAGATGGGCATGCTTTTCCCACCCACACTTCAGTAGAACTGATAAGCATCTAAGACTATCAGTCTTCAGTGAGAAAATAGAAACCTTAAATTCATCCCCAGCATGGTGCATGAGCAGCATAGAACCAGTTTAACAGACATGCTATATTTCAGAAGCCGAGGACATGCAAGAAAGAGCGTGTGCACCCAACATGGCAGAATCACCCTACCTGCTGCCAACAGAGCTACAGCTGTGAAAGCAGAAAGTCCTTTTTCATCTAAAGCCAGGAAGGACATGGTGGCATTGCAAGCAACTTCGCATCCGCCTCCTGCCTTCCTTGCTACTCCAGTTTAAATGACAGAATAATGCCAAGCGTTTACAGGTAATCTCATCAAGGTAGAGAGAATCAGATGCAGGCACCTCTTCTGGGGTTGAACAAAGGCAGCAAGTCAAAACACTCCAGGAGATGCTGCTGAAAAGAAGAATCACCCTGACTTCCTCCACTTTAAATTCTCCCTCTCTTCTGCTATCTCCCTGGTGAGGCAACACTACTATGCCTCCCGAGTTGAATCCTTCTCTCGTGACCCTCGCCGCCTCTTCTCCACCTTCGACTCCCTTCTCAAGCCCCCCTGCCCCCTTCTCTGCTCATGATCTCGCGTCATTCTTCACCTTGAAGATTGACAAGATCCGCAAGGACATTGCCTCACACCCATCTCCTCCCCCCGCCCCCTCNCCAGAATCTTTGGTTACACGGGTCAACAATTACTATGCTAAAACTAGCAGAGCTGCACCAAATGATAAAGCCACTTTTACAAGATCTGCCTCAACATCTTTATGGGGAAAAGCTGCCATTGAAAGTTTGCTCCTAAATAGCAAGTCCACCTCTAATGTTCAATTTGCATTCAATCATCATCTTTGTGCAGGAGACAATACGACAATGCAACAGAATGGCACATGTGTTTATTGCAAAGGAATGCTGTCTACATGCAAGAGATTGTGAAGTCCTACCTGGAAGGAAACAGCCTCTTTATCTTCCTCCTTCACTTCTACTTTCTGTACAGGGTATGTTCCCTCCTTCTGGAGGAGGATAAGTAAAGAAACAGACATGACTAGTTTACTGTGAACAAGTAAAGATGCATTCCCACTACCTTCACCTGCTTCAAAGCCTCCAGATCTAAAGAAATATTTTTGCCTCTTCTCCCATGGTGCCCCCCATGCCAGGAACTCCCTCCCTAAATACATTAACTCTGCTTCCTCCCAACCTTCAAATCCCTCCTAAAAACCTACCTCTTGCATCAGGCTTTCCCTGCTCCTCAACCTCCCTCCCCCCCAACACACACACACAATTGCTCACTGATACCGTCTAATCATTCAAGCAGCGTCCTTGGCAGGGGACAGGACTGGATCAGAACAGCACAAAGGTTTATTGCAAAGAGACACCGTTTGCATTTAAGAGTTTGTGAACTCCTACCTGTAAGGCAATTGTATCTTTCTCTTTCTCCTCCTTTCCCGTTATCTTAACTGTGCCCTTTTCCTCTAATTTCTGGAGAAAGACAAGACTCTAGTAGTTTACTGTGAACAAGTAAATATTCGTTCCCACTACCCTCACCTGCCTCAAAGCCTCCAGATCCGGGTAAATATCTTTGCCTCTTCTGCCATGCTGCTCCCCATGCCCAGAACACCCTCCCTAAATACCTTCATTCTGCTTCCTCTTAAAAACCTACCTACCTTTTCCATCAGACTTTCCCTAGCTCCTCATCCCCACCCAGATTGCTCACTGATGCTGTCTAATCATTCAAGGTCTCCTTCTCCCCTGTAACTAAACCAAGCACGTGCCCCTGCAACTTCTCAAGTTTATAAAGGTCCCCCGCCCCCATCTTTCATAGATTGCAAGCCCCTTCGGGAGGGGCCAGTCTAATTAAATTATTGTGTAGTACTGGTGCAACAACAACAACAACAATTAGTGCTGAAACTCTGTATTCAAAATTACTCTGTTTTTACCAAGATCTCAGTATTTGACTAGGTTTTACCATGTAACCAGCCGGATACTCTAAAAATCCTTGAATGAGCAACATAGAGCAACATCCTGCCCCTATATACGACTACTCTAAAAATACCCTGAACTCTGTTTTATTTTACCAAGTATTTTACAAGTACCTGGGCCGAACGCTCTGAGCCAGTCCTCAGAAACACTCACAAATAAAATTTTCACTATTCGGTGCAGACCTAATAAATACTGCCACATATGTTAAGCTGGCCAAGTTGCCTAAACCACACATTGGCCATGAAATACACCAACAATCTACTCCTAGTTTTGGGCTGGTGGTTCTGCCCCCTTCTCATTCGCTCTTTCTGAAAGCTACCTGTTTGTCTCTTACCTGAGACTCCTGTGTGTTTGGCTTGGAAGTCAGTCCCCCTGGACAGAAGCAGATAAAACAAATTGAGATATTCACAAACATGCTCCATTTTAAACGTTCCTACTTGTCAGTCTCCTTGCGAACTTAGTCCCCACCCTTCAAGGCAGACCTTTCTGCATGTCAGAAGGCCAGCACAGGACCAGATCACCAATGGATTTCTCACACAGACACAGTAGCCCAGAAGGATGACTAAGGACGTCACCATACCCAGCGCCCATTAGAATTTTCCCTCTCACCTCATTTCCTGACCCTTCCATTCCCCTAGGTTACTTCAAATGACCTCCTGCAGGACTGTTAACAAGATCCCAATCTTTGTCTTGATTTCTCCAGTAGATGGGCATGCTTTTCCCACCCACACTTCAGTAGAACTGAGAAGCATCTAAGACTATCAGTCTTCAGTGAGAAAATAGAAACCTTAAATTCATCCCCAGCATGGTGCATGAGCAGCATAGAACCAGTTTAACAGACATGCTATATTTCAGAAGCCGAGGACATGCAAGAAAGAGCGTGTGCACCCAACATGGCAGAATCACCCTACCTGCTGCCAACAGAGCTACAGCTGTGAAAGCAGAAAGTCCTTTTTCATCTAAAGCCAGGAAGGACATGGTGGCATTGCAAGCAACTTCGCATCCGCCTCCTGCCTTCCTTGCTACTCCAGTTTAAATGACAGAATAATGCCAAGCGTTTACAGGTAATCTCATCAAGGTAGAGAGAATCAGATGCAGGCACCTCTTCTGGGGTTGAACAAAGGCAGCAAGTCAAAACACTCCAGGAGATGCTGCTGAAAAGAAGAATCACCCTGACTTCCTCCACTTTAAATTCTCCCTCTCTTCTGCTATCTCCCTGGTGAGGCAACACTACTATGCCTCCCGAGTTGAATCCTTCTCTCGTGACCCTCGCCGCCTCTTCTCCACCTTCGACTCCCTTCTCAAGCCCCCCTGCCCCCTTCTCTGCTCATGATCTCGCGTCATTCTTCACCTTGAAGATTGACAAGATCCGCAAGGACATTGCCTCACACCCATCTCCTCCCCCCGCCCCCTCCCCTCACTCTCCTCTCCTCCTTCCCTCCAGCCTCCCTCGAGGAAATCTCCTCCCTGCTCTCTTCTTCCAACCCCTCCACCTGCCCTCTCAACCCGTTCCCCTCCCGCCTCCTCACCTCTATTGCTCACACTGTTGCCCCTCCCCTTCTACAGGTCATTAATCTCTCCCTCTCCACTGGCTCCTTCCCCTCTGCCTTCAAGCATGCCACTCTCTCTCCCATCCTCAAAAGGTTCACCCTTGACCCACCGACCGGTCTCCCTCCTTCTCTTCACCTCTAAGCTTCTGGAACTTGTCTACTCCCGTTGCCTTGAACTCCTCTCTGCCAACTCCTCCCTGGACTCTCTCCAGTCCAGCTTCCGCCCTCTTCACTCCACTGAGACTGCCCTTGCCAAGATCACCAACAATCTACTTGTTGCTAAATCTAAGCATCTCTACTCCATTCTTGTCCTCCTTGACCTCTCTGCTGCCTTTGACACTGTCGACCACTCGCTCCCTGGGCTTCTGCGGCTTTGTCCTTGACTGGTTCTCCTCCTACCTCTCTGACCGCTCCTTCAATGTGTCTCTTCCCAATTCCTCCTCCTCCTCCCGCCCCCTCTCGGTAGGGGTCCCCCAAGGCTCGGTCCTGGGCCCTCTCTTCTCTATCTACACCCTGTCCCTTGGCAAACTCATTGCCTCCCACGGCTTTCAATACCACCTCTACGCTGATGATACTCAACTCTCTATCTCCACCCCCTCTTTCCCCTTCTGTCCAAGCTCGCCTCATCAACTGTCTCTCTGATATCTCCACCTGGATGTCCCAACTTAAGCTCAAGCTCAACATGGCTAAGACTGAGCTCCTTTTCTTTCCTCCCTTCCCCTCCTCCCCCTTTTCTCTGTCCATCCTCATTGATGGGAGTCACCATCCGTCCTGTTCCCCAAGCCCATAGCCTGGGCTTCATCTTCAACACTCCTTTCCTTTAAACCTTACATTGACGCCATTGCCAAGTCCTGTCGCTTCGTCCTCTATAACATTGCTTGGATTCGCCCCTTTCTCTCTGTCTCCTCAGCCAAAACCCTTGTTCACGCCATGGTCATCTCCCGCCTTGACTACTGCAACCTCCTCCTTACTGGCCTCCCCTGCTCTCATCTGTCCCCCTTTATTTCCATCCAAACCTCCGCTGCTAGGGTCATCCAATCGGCCCATCGCTTCAACCACGTGCAGCCTCTCCTCTCCTCGCTTCACTGGCTCCCCCTCCCGCCACACATCCTTCACAAACTCCTGGTACTTACCTACAAAACCCTCCACAACCTGCCTCTCCCCTCGGCCCTCACCTCCTTACACACTCCTGCACGCACTCTCCGTTCCTCCTCTGTCACCTCCCTCGCTCTCCCTCATCTCCCATGCTCCCCTAACCACCTTCGGCCCTTCTTCCTAACTCCCTCCCATCCCATATCCACCTCACCCCCTCCTTCCGTTCCTTAAAACCCACCTCTTCCTCACCGTCTTCCCCGACGCCCGCTAGTACTCCCCTCTCAACATTCACTGTCCGCCTAACTCCAACCAAGCCAAGCACGTGCATCCGAGACTTCGCATCCACTTGAATGTTTTTATCCCTTGTCTTTCCATATGTCCCCTATCCCTGTCTCCCCCCTCCTAGTCTACTAGATTGTAAGCCATAGGCAGAGACCGTGTCTTTTTCATTTCTATGTAAAGCACCAGGTACACTGCTGGTGCTATACAAATGCTTATTATTATAATAATAAATAATAATAATAATAGTCTCATCTCTCTCTTATAATTGTGAGCTTTTCAAAGACTACGTGTTTATTCTGTGTTGAGGTCCTGGATTCAAGTTGCAAAGTATGCACACATCAGGAACTTAAGCTCCAAAAAGGCACTCGGAGGTTCATTTAACATGGCAAAAGATGAAGTCCAAGTGCTTGGCTCCATTAGTTTAAGCTGACAAATCCAGACCCCTGTAGGAAAAAAAAAAAACCACGAGGAAAACAGAGGTGACCCTTCCTGAAATTTCATCTGAATTCTTCTCTTGTGGGGAAAAGGGGCAAGATAACCATTCCCCTAGCCAGGGCAGTCCAATGTCTTAGCTGCTGTGGGTGGACCACCCTCGTGCTAATTTGCACAAAATTATCTCATTGGGTGTAAACCGATGGACCGCAGCCCTGGTTCTGCTCCACCTCACCCACAGGTGGTCTGTCCATCTAAAGAGGGGCCACCAGATGGCGAGGCTGAGCAGGAGCTGCTAAACATGGGACACCGGCCCGAGGCAGAGCCATGGTCTGTCTGCTTGGCAGATGGCAGCTGCCCCGGGCAACACCATAGAATTGCAGGCAACAGCCTACCAGGTTAGGTGATCCGCCTGCAACTCTATGGTGCAGGGGAGGACCTGTGCACAAGTTGAACCGTGGTCCTGGGCCACCACTGGGTCCATTTTCAGGACTGAATGCAGGCAGACGTGGGGGTGTACTCCCCGAGCAGCTCTGGGGCTGGCCAGTCCCACGTCCATCTAAAGACACCCAGTGTGCGGCCAGCGTATCTCATTTCTACAGCGCAAGGGTAGCCAAACCCTGTTCAAACTGGTTAACATGAACTGTGCGAGTTAAACATGCAGTTTGCAGCCGTTATTGCAGGAGATGCTGGAAATTTATATATTTTTTAAAAATCCTGATGTTTAATGAAAATGGATTTGAAGGCCATGGGCCGGATGGAACACTACTGTGTGCCAGGTCTGACCTGCAGGCCTTGCCTGCCCTAGCCCCATAAAGCATCAAGTGTAGTGTTAAGTCACAGACCACATGCAAGGCTTCTGCCTCCACAGTGGTTGCTCCCACTGCAATAAACCGTACAGATTTCAATATCACGGCTCTGACAGGACTTCCCTTGAAAAGACTGTGCTGGGGGAATCCTAGAAAGAGGCTACAGAACCTCCAAGGCTCACTCTCATGCTGGCAACTAACTGCATAACAGTCACGCGTCACTAGACCCTTCCCTGCACTAGACTACTCGCTAGCTACTAGCGTTCTACATCGTTTTGCAACTGCAGTGGAACCCGGCCTGTTTGAATCTTCTGGACAACACATAAAGCTGGGAGTCCGTAGGTGTTACCAGGCAATGGGCATTTTTACACACACATTAAAGTTCCAGATTTTTCAATCTTCTGGGTTTACAAGTCCACAAGTAAGTTCCGGATGCATTCTTCACACACACCCTGCCCTGAGGCCGTTCCTGGATGCATTCTTCACACAAACACTGCCTTGAGGCAGCCTAAAGTAGCCACAGCTGTAGATGTGACAGGCTGCCATGGAAACCAAGTGACCACAGCTGCCTGCAGCAGAGCAGTTTACCAGGAGAACATTTTACACACGCAAGTTCTGGGAGAAGTTCTATGCAGAAGTTCAAAGAGCCGGATGTTTAAGATCTGGGTGAGTGATTTATACACACAAAGTTCAGGACGTAACAGCAAACATCCAGGAGAAATGTGTGTGTAAAAAAACACCCAATGTTTCTTTATCAAACACAGACATAAATGGACTAGTTCTTTACTCATTCTCAAGTCATTTTGGTCCACAGTCCAAATATAACAATTCATGTAATGTAGTAGGTATATATGAATGGTTAGAGCAGTTGTGGCGATTGTGACAGCATCAGATTGGAATAGGGAAAATATCAGTTTGCCCCCTTTGGGAGAAACTGGTGGGTTGTTTGTTTTTTTTACAGCCACTTGAACCAGAAAAGAGAATTGGTCACCTACCTCAGTGAATTCTTTTCTTCCTCCGCTAAGCAGACAGTCCTCCGGCTGGGGTAGTACCACCTTGACCAGCAGGTGGCAGAAGAACTTCAAACATTCTACGCATGTGTCTCCTGTGCTACCAGTCCTATCTCTCTCCAGCGTGTTCCAAAGCTTAGGACCAGCAGCCTGTGACTCATTTCAGGAACAAAAACAGACAAACTGCACAGAGAAATTTAAACTTACCACTAATAGCCCTTGGGCCAAAAATGATATAAACTCCTTATAACTGTAAGTGACCTTATAGCTGTACTTGAAAGCCAGTGGAACCACTGACTAAACCTGCACTATACCCCACTGCCCTCCCCGAGGCGTATGCTGTTCCTAGGGTGGGTCCGGAGGGCTGTCTGCTTAGCGGAGGAAGAAAATAATTCATCAAGGTAGGTGACCAATTCTCTTTTCTCCCCCAGCTGCAGACAGTCCTCCGGCTGGGATATACCCAAGCCCCCAGAGAAGCTAAGGGAGGGACGGAACAGTCCCAGGAGGTTCTAAGACCACCTGCAGAACTCTCCTCCCGAAAGCTGCTTCAGCTGATTGATACGTGTCAATTTTGTAGTGCCGTACAAAGGTATGAATTGACGCCCATGTTGAAGCTTTACATATTTCGGCGTATGACGCTCTGACCTTGAAGGCGTATGATGTAGCAGCGCCTCTTACCGAATGGGGCCAAATTTGTAGGGGTGGAATTTTACCTTTCACCTTATATGCCTCGATTATGGCTTGTTTGACCCATTTCGATATTAGCGTCTTGGAAGCTTTAATTCCAATAACGCTGGGTCGACTGTTGATGAACAAGGCTGATGTTTTTCTCAAGGTCTTGATCCTATGTAAGTAAATTTTAATGGCGTGCCTTACACCAAGTGAGTGCCATTTATTCTCCCTCAGGTGCACCGGCTTAGGGCAAAACAAGAGGAGGATTATCTCCTGTGCCCTATGAAACCATGTATTGCATTTTGGTATGAATGCCTGGTCCAGCCTTAACGTGACTGCTTGCTTCTGAAAGGTACAGAAATTCTCCTCCATTGAGAGGGCCCCCAATTCGGACATCCTCCGAGCAGATGTTACAGCTACTAGGAAAACTACTTTTAAGGATAGCCAATATAGGGACACATGTCAGCGGTTCAAAAGGTGGACCTGTCAGGGCGTCAATCACAAGATTAACATCCCATGACGGACATCAGTGTATCACTGGCGGAGACAGGTGTTTTGTAGCCCTAAGAAACTGTCTCACATGTCTAGGCGCCACTACGTTAAATGTTGGAGAACGCTCCAAAGACTGAGTTGAAGGCGAAGGTCTGCCTCGCTAAAGTGTTATGTCTCAGACCTTTGTCCAGGCCCCCCTGCAGAAACTCCAGTACCTGGGGAATGGTGACTGTACAGGGGTCAATGTTCCTCTCCGCTGCCCATAGGGAAAAAACCTTCCATGTTGCAACGTAAGAGCGTCTAGTTGCTGGTCTCCTAGCTTGCAAAAGGGTATTCAAGACAGAGTTAGTGTAACCCATGTTTTGTAAAACTAGGCGCTCAACCTCCAAGCTGTCAGATTTAACGTGCTGGGATTCTCGTGAAACACCGGGTCCTGATGGAGGAGGTCCGGTGTCAACGGCAGGCGAAGCGGCTCCTGGACTGCCAGCTCCATCAGAGCTAAGAACCAGGGACGTCTCGGCCACCATGGAGCCACCAAAATTACCTGTGCTCGCTCGCGTCTGATTTTTGTCACTGTGCGTGTCAACAGTGGGAAGAGGGGAAATGCATAAAGCAGCCCCGCTGGCCATTCCTGATTTAGGGCATCTGGCGTGAAGCCGCTTACTGCTCTCCCTCCCACCAGGAAGTGCTCTACCTAGGCGTTTTCGCGTGTTGCAAAAAGATCCAGGACCGGGGTCCCGAATCTTCTGACAATCATTTGGAAAACTTCCTTGCTGAGACACCATTCGTGGAGGTCGATTTCCCTGCGACTGAGCCAGTTCGCATGGGAATCCTCCACTTCCCTGATGTGGACTACCTTCAGAGATGCCAGATGAGCCTGAGCCCATGCAAACAGGAGTGATGCCTCCCTCTGCAGAGGCTTGGATCTGGAGCCCCCCTGGTGGTTGATATATGCCTTTGCTGTAGTATTGTCTGTATAAATTAAAACATGGGACTTGGTGAGGTGAGGGCTGAATTTCTGCAGGGCGAGGCGAATCGCCTTGAGCTCCAGGAAGTTTATGGATTGCCCCTGATCTTGCTGGAACCATAGCCCCTGGACTGAGGCTGTGTCCATGTGAGACCCCAGCCCCTGAGGCTTGCATTGGTGGTGATCACCTTCTGAAGTGGTTCTGTCAGTGGCACGCCCTCGAAGAATCTTCTTGGATCTAACCACCAGGCCATTAATGGTTTTATATATACCGGGAGGGAGACCCAGGGATTTGCCCCTAGCGTAAGCTTTCTTTGGAAAGGAGTGAGCAAGGTTTGCAAGGGCCGGAGGTTGTGCCTGGCCCACGTGATCTGGCGTGAGCACAAGACCAGGAGGTCCAGCAACCTGGCCAGTGTCTTTAATCTTAGACGGTGACTGGCCTGTAGTAGCAGAACAAGGAGGCGAATTTTTTCCCTCCTTGCCTCTGGAACGAAGATTTTTATCTAGGGATGTGTCTATTACGACCCCTAGGTGTTCCAATCTGCGGGAAGGGGATAAATGACTTTTCTGAAAGTTCACCACAAAGCTGTGAATCGAGAGGTAAGATATGACCCTGTCCACACTCTTTAATGTCAACTCCTGAGAGTGGGCTTTGACCAACAAATCGTCCAGGTAAGGAAGCACGTGTACTCCTTCCCTGCGAAGATTTGCTATCAGCGTCACCATCTTGGTGAATGTCCGTGGCGCTGATGAGAGGCCGAATGGGAGCGCTCTGTATTGCCAATGCGTGTTGTTGTAGGCAAAGCACAGTCATTTCCTGTGTGCTGGAAGGATCAGAATATGGAGGTAGGCTTCCCTCAGGTCTAATGATGTCATCCAGTCTGGCAAACTGATGAGATTGTCTCCATTTTGAACCTCTTGGGGGAGATCCATTGGTTTAGTCTCTTCAAGTCTAGGATAGCCCTCCATTCTCCCGTCCTCTTTGGCACCAGAAAAGGTATGGCGTAGAGACTGCGACACTCCTGTTCTGGTGGCACTCTCTTTATTGCCCCCATGCTTGCTAGACTGTCAATCTCTGCGAGCATGGCTGAAACCTTTTGAGGATTTTTTTTGACAGAGGGGAAGGAAGAAACATGCCCCTTGGCCTTCGTAGAAACTCTAATCTGTAACCCTGGGTTATAAATTGGAGGACCCACAAATCTGAGATGGATTCTACCCAGATGTCTGAGAACTCTGAGAGGCGACCATNCAAGTTCTGGGAGAAGTTCTATGCAGAAGTTCAAAGAGCCGGATGTTTAAGATCTGGGTGAGTGATTTATACACACAAAGTTCAGGACGTAACAGCAAACATCCAGGAGAAATGTGTGTGTAAAAAAACACCCAATGTTTCTTTATCAAACACAGACATAAATGGACTGGTTCTTTACTCATTCTCAAGTCATTTTGGTCCACAGTCCAAATATAACAATTCATGTAATGTAGTAGGTATATATGAATGGTTAGAGCAGTTGTGGCGATTGTGACAACATCAGATTGGAATAGGGAAAATATCAGTTTGCCCCCTTTGGGAGAAACTGGTGGGTTTGTGGGGTTTTTTTTACAGCCACTTGAACCAGAAAAGAGAATTGGTCACCTACCTCGGTGAATACTTTTCTTCCTCCGCTAAGCAGACAGTCCTCCGGCTGGGGTAGTACCACCTTGACCAGCAGGTGGCAGAAGAACTTCAAACATTCTACGCATGTGTCTCCTGTGCTACCAGTCCTATCTCTCTCCAGCGTGTTCCAAAGCTTAGGACCAGCAGCCTGTGACTCATTTCAGGAACAAAAACAGACAAACTGCACAGAGAAATTTAAACTTACCACTAATAGCCCTTGGGCCAAAAATGATATAAACTCCTTATAACTGTAAGTGACCTTATAGCTGTACTTGAAAGCCAGTGGAACCACTGACTAAACCTGCACTATACCCCACTGCCCTCCCCGAGGCGTATGCTGTTCCTAGGGTGGGTCCGGAGGGCTGTCTGCTTAGCGGAGGAAGAAAAAAATTCATCAAGGTAGGTGACCAATTCTCTTTTCTCCCCCAGCTGCAGACAGTCCTCCGGCTGGGATATACCCAAGCCCCCAGAGAAGCTAAGGGAGGGACGGAACAGTCCCAGGAGGTTCTAAGACCACCTGCAGAACTCTCCTCCCGAAAGCTGCTTCAGCTGATTGATACGTGTCAATTTTGTAGTGCCGTACAAAGATATGAATTGACGCCCATGTTGAAGCTTTACATATTTCGGCGTATGACGCTCTGACCTTGAAGGCGTATGATGTAGCAGCGCCTCTTACCGAATGGGGCCAAATTTGTAGGGGTGGAATTTTACCTTTCACCTTATATGCCTCGATTATGGCTTGTTTGACCCATTTCGATATTAGCGTCTTGGAAGCTTTAATTCCAATAACGCTGGGTCGACTGTTGATGAACAAGGCTGATGTTTTTCTCAAGGTCTTGATCCTATGTAAGTAAATTTTAATGGCGTGCCTTACACCAAGTGAGTGCCATTTATTCTCCCTCAGGTGCACCGGCTTAGGGCAAAACAAGAGGAGGATTATCTCCTGTGCCCTATGAAACCATGTATTGCATTTTGGTATGAATGCCTGGTCCAGCCTTAACGTGACTGCTTGCTTCTGAAAGGTACAGAAATTCTCCTCCATTGAGAGGGCCCCCAATTCGGACATCCTCCGAGCAGATGTTACAGCTACTAGGAAAACTACTTTTAAGGATAGCCAATATAGGGACACATGTCAGCGGTTCAAAAGGTGGACCTGTCAGGGCGTCAATCACAAGATTAACATCCCATGACGGACATCAGTGTATCACTGGCGGAGACAGGTGTTTTGTAGCCCTAAGAAACTGTCTCACATGTCTAGGCGCCACTACGTTAAATGTTGGAGAACGCTCCAAAGACTGAGTTGAAGGCGAAGGTCTGCCTCGCTAAAGTGTTATGTCTCAGACCTTTGTCCAGGCCCCCCTGCAGAAACTCCAGTACCTGGGGAATGGTGACTGTACAGGGGTCAATGTTCCTCTCCGCTGCCCATAGGGAAAAAACCTTCCATGTTGCAACGTAAGAGCGTCTAGTTGCTGGTCTCCTAGCTTGCAAAAGGGTATTCAAGACAGAGTTAGTGTAACCCATGTTTTGTAAAACTAGGCGCTCAACCTCCAAGCTGTCAGATTTAACGTGCTGGGATTCTCGTGAAACACCGGGTCCTGATGGAGGAGGTCCGGTGTCAACGGCAGGCGAAGCGGCTCCTGGACTGCCAGCTCCATCAGAGCTAAGAACCAGGGACGTCTCGGCCACCATGGAGCCACCAAAATTACCTGTGCTCGCTCGCGTCTGATTTTTGTCACTGTGCGTGTCAACAGTGGGAAGAGGGGAAATGCATAAAGCAGCCCCGCTGGCCATTCCTGATTTAGGGCATCTGGCGTGAAGCCGCTTACTGCTCTCCCTCCCACCAGGAAGTGCTCTACCTAGGCGTTTTCGCGTGTTGCAAAAAGATCCAGGACCGGGGTCCCGAATCTTCTGACAATCATTTGGAAAACTTCCTTGCTGAGACACCATTCGTGGAGGTCGATTTCCCTGCGACTGAGCCAGTTCGCATGGGAATCCTCCACTTCCCTGATGTGGACTACCTTCAGAGATGCCAGATGAGCCTGAGCCCATGCAAACAGGAGTGATGCCTCCCTCTGCAGAGGCTTGGATCTGGAGCCCCCCTGGTGGTTGATATATGCCTTTGCTGTAGTATTGTCTGTATAAATTAAAACATGGGACTTGGTGAGGTGAGGGCTGAATTTCTGCAGGGCGAGGCGAATCGCCTTGAGCTCCAGGAAGTTTATGGATTGCCCCTGATCTTGCTGGAACCATAGCCCCTGGACTGAGGCTGTGTCCATGTGAGACCCCAGCCCCTGAGGCTCGCATTGGTGGTGATCACCTTCTGAAGTGGTTCTGTCAGTGGCACGCCCTCGAAGAATCTTCTTGGATCTAACCACCAGGCCATTAATGGTTTTATATATACCGGGAGGGAGACCCAGGGATTTGCCCCTAGCGTAAGCTTTCTTTGGAAAGGAGTGAGCAAGGTTTGCAAGGGCCGGAGGTTGTGCCTGGCCCACGTGATCTGGCGTGAGCACAAGACCAGGAGGTCCAGCAACCTGGCCAGTGTCTTTAATCTTAGACGGTGACTGGCCTGTAGTAGCAGAACAAGGAGGCGAATTTTTTCCCTCCTTGCCTCTGGAACGAAGATGTTATCTAGGGATGTGTCTATTACGACCCCTAGGTGTTCCAATCTGCGGGAAGGGGATAAATGACTTTTCTGAAAGTTCACCACAAAGCTGTGAATCGAGAGGTAAGATATGACCCTGTCCACACTCTTTAATGTCAACTCCTGAGAGTGGGCTTTGACCAACAAATCGTCCAGGTAAGGAAGCACGTGTACTCCTTCCCTGCGAAGATTTGCTATCAGCGTCACCATCTTGGTGAATGTCCGTGGCGCTGATGAGAGGCCGAATGGGAGCGCTCTGTATTGCCAATGCGTGTTGTTGTAGGCAAAGCACAGTCATTTCCTGTGTGCTGGAAGGATCAGAATATGGAGGTAGGCTTCCCTCAGGTCTAATGATGTCATCCAGTCTGGCAAACTGATGAGATTGTCTCCATTTTGAACCTCTTGGGGGAGATCCATTGGTTTAGTCTCTTCAAGTCTAGGATAGCCCTCCATTCTCCCGTCCTCTTTGGCACCAGAAAAGGTATGGCGTAGAGACTGCGACCCTCCTGTTCTGGTGGCACTCTCTTTATTGCCCCCATGCTTGCTAGCCTGTCAATCTCTGCGAGCATGGCTGAAACCTTTTGAGGATTTTTTTTGACAGAGGGGAAGGAAGAAACATGCCCCTTGGCCTTCGTAGAAACTCTAATCTGTAACCCTGGGTTATAAATTGGAGGACCCACAAATCTGAGATGGATTCTACCCAGATGTCTGAGAACTCTGAGAGGCGACCATCTATTTCTCCCTTCCCCTGCCAGTCATGCCTGCTTGGCTGCGGCAGGGGCAGGTTGCTCTCTTGGCCTGCCTCGTTCCCACCCTCGTTGACACTGGTCACGGAAACGAAATGGCTGCCTATTATATTCCCTCTCCTGAAATTGACCCGGTCTCTGTCCTGAGGCGTATGAGGAAGAGTACTGGGAATTGCCAAATCTAAAATGAGGGGCACGAAAAGGTTTCTTTTTTGCTCCCAATTGCTGCAAGGTCTTTTGCTTAGATTTGTCGTTTGCCTCTTCTAGAACCTTGTCAAGGCTGTTTCCGAATAGTTTGTGGCCTCTATATGGACACGCTACCAGCAAATCTTTTGCTATGTTGTCTTCCTGCCAGGGGCAGAGCCACACTCTACGCCTGGCCATAATTTCCAGGCCTGCTGCCCTAGCCGACCAAGTCAGGGCATCCGTAGTTGCATCCGTCAATAGGGCATTGGCTAGCACAACTCCGGCTGATAGTGTTTTGGCCCTTTTTTCTGCAACTGTTGGGGACTGCATTTCCTGGAGCCATGCCATGGAGGCTCTCGCTACGTACGAGGCAAGAATGTTAATTCTAAGAGAAGTTGTATTTGCCTCAAAGGCCTTTCTGAGTACGCCTTCTAATGCCCCGTCCGCTGAGTCCTTTCGGTAGCAGTCCCCCTCTGTTGGAAACA
>QEPC01005805.1:1843751-1866759 GCA_003113815.1 Sphenodon punctatus
TCTTGTGTCAAGACTTTGTGGCCTGCAAAGGGACACAGCTTAGCAGTGAGTGGGTTGGCTGGAGGAACACACTAATGATATCAGTCAATCAGCCACCAGAAGGTCGTTTTCAGTCTCTCTCCAGGAGCAGTTTCCAGGCAATTTTGAAGTACATTTTCATGAAAACTATAACTCCTAGAGAAGTGATTCTTTTTGCTTTAGGTTTTGACTAACCTACTGATTACTGACACTGAAATCTGAAAATTAGGAAGAATCCCTATTATGGGACTTATGGTTGGGTCTTTAGGTATATTCTATACTAAGTCTTTGGCTTATAATTTTATTGTAATGGTTAGCCACAGCCTAGGTAACCTGTGTGGTTCTATATGCATTTCTAGTGGATTATTTGGGTTGTGTATGGGGGATCCCTACAGATTTGTACTGAAGATATGGACCTTTGCATGTGTATATATTCTCTCTCTCTCTCTCTGGGGTTGCGACCCTCAGGCCCAGGGGCCAAATGTGGCAAATGGCTAATTTTTATATGGACCCTTTCTAGTTCCAGGATCTAGCCCCAAATCCAGTTCCTACCCCCAAGCACTGAAGAACTAAACTCTGGGTAAGGGTGCAGAGACGAGGATAAGCACACAGGAGAAGGGGATAGCTCTATGGCATCGATCCATGTGGAGCCTCCTCTTTTTAACACCATTCCTCTAGCTTCTATGCAGCCCTCGAAGCTTGTACTAACATTCAAAGCGGGCCCTGGGGGGGAAAAGGTTCCACCCCGCCGATATAGATAAATACTGTATTGTCTTTTGGGGTAAATTAGTTTTGTGGGAAATGCCCGCCCTGTGTTCGCTATATTGGCTGCCTGTAGAGTGAGGGACTGAGTTTAAGATAGCACTGCTAGCTTTCAGGGCCCTGAATGGCATAGGTCCTGGCTATATCTGAGACCTGCTCCAGGAGCCTTGTACTGATGGGTAACTGCACTCCAAAATCACCCACTTAGAACCACCTGCCATCACGTCTTATGCCGGTGGGCAACTGGGACTTTGCTGTGGTGGGCCCCTCAGTGTGGAACTTGCTCCCTCCTGTTTTAGATCCTCCCAGCTTACTTTTAAAAAGCACCTAAAGACTCATGTAAACCTTATATATGGTCTTAAAAAAACCTAACGTTAATTGTGTCTTGGGGTGTTTTTTCTACACCCGTCCTCAGCACCAACATTTCTGGAATGTGTCAACTAACATGAAACGTGATGGGGTAGTTTTTTTGTTTTTTTTAACCCTGGGTAAAAAACCTGGGGTTCAAAAAAACACCCCATAGCAAAATGTATTGGGAAAGCTTTTTGCTGCAGGTTTTTTCCCCACAAAAATACAACCCATTAACGGTAACCAAATTTACTTTGAGTATAGTGCGTACCTGGATCCAGGTGACAATATCCTAAAAGGGCAAAGTTGGAGAGCCACTAACTTGCAAGTTTTTTGCAAGAAATACACCCCTAGGGTAGGAAAACACCCCCAGAAAATGTACAAGGGTTAATCTTCAGGGGCTTTTAGAATCCACTGCTGGTTCCCCTTAATGTGTGTTGTCCTCCCTCTGTTTCCTTCCCTTTTTAATATAGACTTCTATTTTAAATGGATTTTATATACTGTATTTTTATCCTGTAAAGTTACAGGATGACACCGAACTGTCTCTCTCATTTTCAGCTGACCCAGGCCCGGCTGTCTCGGTACTTACCCGTTGTCTGACGGCTGTGGGGGATTGGATGAGAGCTAACGGACTGCGACTGAATCCTGACAAGATGGAGGTGATGCTAGTGGGTAGGTCGATGGAGGTGACGACTCCATCGATTAATAGGGTCTGCCCTCCACAGACGTTCCAGGTGCGGAACTTGGGGTTGCTCCTCGATGCACAGCTCCGCCTGGATGTCCAGGTGGAGGCTGTGGTGAGGAGTGCCTTCCGCCAGTTACATATGGTGTGGCGGCTTCGGTCGCTGGTTTTGGTTCCAGACCTGGACACGATCATCTATGCTTTTATTACCTCTCGATTAGACTACTGCAACGCGCTCTACGTGGGGCTACCTTTGGTGACGGCTCGGAAGCTGCAACTGGTGCAGAATGCGGCAGCCCGGCTCCTGGTGGGACTGGGCCACTGGGGGCATATTACACCGGTGCTCCGGTCTCTACACTTGCTACCAATAGTCTTCCAGGCCCAATTCAAAGTGTTGGTCTTAACCTATAAAGCCCTACACGGTCTGGGGCCTGTTTACCTGCGGAACTGTCTCACTCCCCAGGTTCTGGATTGGTCCCTGTGGTCGGCTAGGGGCACGCTGTTGGAGGTCCCCCAGGTGTTTTGGGGGGCCACGCAGAGCAGGACGTTCTCAGTCGCTGCGCCATGCCTGTGGAACTCCCTCCTGGTGGGGGCGCAATTGGCCCCAGACCTTTCAGAAGAACTGTAAAACATGGCTGTTCCATTAGGCATCTGGCGAGGGGGAGAGTGGAGTGGGTAGGGATGAGGGGTAGGGTTGGGGGGAGGGTGTTTTTTTATGATTGATGTTTTAAATTGTTTAAGCGTTTTTATATTGTTGTTTTTATGGTTTTGTTAGCCGCTCTGAGCCGCTGAAGTGGCGAGAGTGGGATAAAAATCTGTTAACTAACTAACTAACTAAATAGAGTCCTCAGAGCACCTTCCAGTGGTGGGGTGCACTAAAAATAAAGTTTTATCATCATCATCCCCAAATAACAAAAATATTTTTATATGTCATATTATTTTTCTTAAGTGGAATGACTAGTTTTAATGTTTATAATGTTTTTTGTGTTTATGATTTATATGTTATTGCTATTGTTTGTAGGGTGTGATTTTATTGTAAGATACGGATTATTTTTGTGATAGCTAAATGGCTACTGCAATGAAATTTAGTCTAGCCAGATGAAGTGACACATCCGCAAGAATCTATCATGCATTGAAATTGCTGACATCATCCCCATCTGTAGCTGCTTCACTGGACATTCACACTGTTGTATGTTCCAGCAGCTACCAGAGAATCTCCTCCCACCAGCTGTTGCACGGATATTCTTGGTTTCTATGAGATCTTGGATTACCACAGACTGGAGGTGGGGATAAGGGCGCTCATCTATATTTAAGAAGGGCTAGATGGTAGTGAGAGATGTGTGTTGGTCACCACAACCATCACCATTTCTGGCAACTCAGTCCATGTAAGCGTATATAGGGATGTAAACAAACGTAATGCCCCAAACCAGTCAATGAGTAACAATAAAAACAAGTGGCTAATCTAGTAATACCCAGCAAGGACACTTTGCTCAGAACGTTAAGATTATACAACAACATTAATTTACTTCTCTCCCTTGGTTTCCAGGGCTCAGCCTTCAACTGGTTCTCTTCCTATCCCTCTAATCAGTACTTCAGTCTCTCTCTTGCTGGACCTCCATATCACTTTCCTTCTCGTTCAGAGTTCCCCAAGGCTCGATCCTTGGCCCGCCTTTCTTCTCTCTATGCTCCATCCCTGGACAAACCCACTGAATCTCACTGCTTCCAGTATCGCCTGTATGCCGACGACATTCAACAATCTCCACCCACACTCCCTCCCTCCAATCTTGCATCAGTTTGCTATCACTGCTTGGATGACTCACAGTCAACTCAAACTTAATATGGCTAAAACTGAACTCATTTCGCCTCAAAACCTGCCTCTCTTCCTTCTCCATTTCCACTAATGGGGTTACCATGGATCCTGTCCCTCAGGCATGTAGCCTGGGGTTCGTTTGACTCCTCCCTCTCCTTTACACCTCAGATCCAGTATGTTGTTCAGTCCTATCACCTCTCCCTACGCAACACTGCTAAAATCCAACTCTTCTTCGCTGGTTCCATTACCAAGACTAGTCAGCTCTCACCTGGACTACTGCAACCCTCCTTACTGACCTTTCCCCACTCTCATCCCCCACCCCCATTTCTGTTCAAAACTCCGCTGTCAAAGTCATCCACCTCACATGCTGCTTTGATCATTTTCAGCTCTTCCTCTCCTTCCTCCACTGGCTCCCTCTACCTGAACACATTTAGCACAAGCTCCTTGTCTTCACCTTCAAGGTCCTTCAGGGCCTTGCTCTCTCCTCTCTCTCCGTACCCATTTCCTACTACACTCCCGTCCCAGAGCTCCACTCCTCCTCTGCCACTACCCTCACCTGCTCATTGCTCTTCAAAACGTATTTGCCCCTTGCTACCCTCCCTACTCCCCCAAATACCTGGAACTTCTTCGCAAAATACATTCATTCTGCTCACTGCCTCTCAGCTTTCAAATCCTTCCTGAAAAGCCTACCTCTTCTTCCCCCTAGCTCCTCATCCCATTAGTCTGCTCCGAGTGCCCTTCTCCCCTGTAACTAAGTCAAGCACGTACACCTTTCTCTACCTCAGTTCTCTACCTCAGTTCCCCTCCCCTTCGTTCATATTCCTTTCTCTACCTCAGTTCCCCTCCCCTTCGTCTCCGCACCTTGTCTCTCCTAGATTGCAAACCCACTGGCGCAGGGACCAGTCTAAAACAGTGGTAAAGCACCAATGTATATTGCTGGCACTGTATAAAATTATATATTAATAATCTACTGTCAAGGGAGAGAATACTCTTGGTGCCAAATGGCAAAGACTGGCATACAGCAACTCACACTTAACTGTACAATAAGAAATTGTTGTTCTTCTGTTAAAGAACAAGCTTCCTTTGTTTGGCTAGAGGAATCTGCTCATGACAAACCCAACCAGTGGCAGTAGAGACAGACTGTGATGGGGGCTTACCAGAACTGTGAAGGCTTTCTTGATGCGAACTCCCATTTAACGCTGTGAACATTATTTTAGGCAACTGGAGACCAGCTACTTTAGATAATTTGACACTCACACTGCGAAGACAAGAATGTTTTTGAACACAAAGAAAACAAATGAAGCATTTATAAGTAGACAATCCAATACAGCTTATCAGGAGCTAAGTCTGGCCAACAGATTTTTCTCATTTGGCTGTTTTCCAATTCCTGGATTTGGCCTGTGGTTAGGGTGGCCATACCACCTTTAAAAGAGAATGCTTATGAAAAAAATACATGTTGCAGGGCTGCATTGGTTCTAGTGCAGCCCTGCAACATGTATTTTTCATAAGCGCCCTCTCTTAAAGGAGCGGTATGGCTACCCTGCCTGTGACCTGTCCCAATTCCCAAGCACTGAAAGGGTGAGTTCAGGAAAAAGAAGTTAGGATGAGGGGGATACACTCAAAGACAGGGTATAGCTCTACAGCATTGATCCATGATCTAGACCAAAGGTGGAGAACCAAAAATGTGACCCGTGACTAACTTCTACGTGGCCCCTTTCAGCTCCTGGATCCGAGCCCTAGAACCAGTTCCTGCCCCCAAGCACTGAAAGAGTGAGCTCAGGGTAACTGAGCAGAGATGAGGGCAATGCACACAAGGATAGGGGACAGATCCATAGCACAAGTCTACAATCTAGACCATCATCTTCCTGAACACACCTCTTAAGCATCCCTGACCTCAACTCCTATGGAGCTCTTGAAGTTTGTATTAATTTTCAAAGTGGCCCTTGGGACCAAAAGGTTTCCTTATCCCTGATATAACCCCTCTGCTTGCTTCTTTCATCATGAGCGAGCATACCCCTTAAGCACATCTTCTCCACCCCAGCTCCTGTGGCCTTTGGAGCTTGTACTAGTTCTCAAACTGGCCTGCAGAAAGGAAAATTGGGTTCTTACCTGGTGAATTTTCCTTCTACAGGGAGCCCTCCTGGATGGCCAGTTAAAATAGTGGAGTTAGATCCCTGCCACTACCAGTGAGAGGCAGACTTCCTAATTTTTTGCAGAAGCATGCTCAAAGGGATCTAGCCCCTGAACTCCAGTCATTCCAAATGTTTGACTTACACTAATTTTATCTATTAAACCTACAACTTGATGTTCAAACACAACACTAAACTTAACTGGGGGCAAACTACCCCCGACCCTTGGGCTCAGTCATTGGGCTGCCACCACCAATGGGCAGTGGGTAGAGAGATGTTCAGCAAGTGGAGCAGAAGCCGCTCGCTAAAAACCCCCAGAGTTCTCTCTCACTCCAGGTGGGAACTGGCCATTCAGGAGGGCACCCCATAGAAGGAAAATTCACCAGGTAAGAACCCAATTTTCCTTTCTCCCAGGGAGCCCTTCTGGGCAACCAGTTAAAACAGTGCAGACATTCCAGAGAAGTGTCTCATATTACCAGAAATTCAGGGGAGGGGATCGAGGAGAGGACGGGCCCAGTTACAGAGCCACCAGGAGCACCCTTCTCCCGAAGGTTGCATCAGCTGAGTCTTGCAGGGGAATCTTATAGTGCCTGGTGAAGGTATGCATGGAGGACCACACAGCTGCCTGGCAAATTTCCCCATATGAGGCTGAATTTCTAAAGGCCTGGAAGGTGACTGCCACTCTTAAGGAGTGGGCAAAAATCTTTTGAGGAGAGGGGCTTCCCCTCCGTCTTGTATGCTTCAATGATTCAGAGTGACATTAAGCGCAAAATTACAACTGTGGATGCTTGTAGACCTCGCCATTGTGAGCTGTAAGCCACAAACAGTGCCGACAATTTATGGAAGGCACTGAACCCGTCCAGACAGATATGAAGTGACCTCTGCACATCCAGCTTGTGTCAGACCCATTACTGTGGGTGGGATGGGTTAGGGCAGAAGGTAGGGAGGACTACGTCCTGTTCACAGTAGAACTGAATATCTACCTTAGGAAGAAAGTCGGGTCCTGTCAGAGCAATGGAGGACTCCTTAAAGGAGTAGAAGGCTGGGTCTATAGAGAGGGTGCTGAGTTTGGATACCCTTCTAGCAGCGGTGATCCCTACCAGGAAAGCTAGCTTTAAAGGATAAAGTAGTAATGGGAGACCTCATGAAGAGGTTCAAAAGGAACTTTGTTAAGGGCCTTCAACACCAGGTTCAGATTCCATGAGGGGAATCTGTGCACTACGGGAGGAGCGAACCTTTGCAGCCTTCAGTATGTAAAGTAGGATTGGGGTAGTGAAATGTTGGATAATGTCCCTGATATTGTATGTTGTGTGAAGCTTCAAAGGGAAAATTATAGCCTGATAATTTGATTGATTGAGATTTTTATTGTGTGGCGTTAGCCATTACAAAAAAAAAAAATAAAGCATACACCTCAACAGGTGAGTTCACAATTACATAGATCAGTTTCCCCAACTCATGCTATACCTTACTTAACATACTTTACTGAACAAGCCAAACCACCAGAGGGCCACCCTTTCTCTCTCTGAGGTAGCTTTGACACAATGCTACCACAATTATGGAGGCCAGCTTGCGTTCTGTCCAGGTGATCAGCAGGGTTGCTTGGTGATGTAGAACTTCTGAACAGGATCCCCCTTGGTGCTTCACATACACCTTCACTACCATGTTGTCCACGTAGATGAATACGTGCTTGCCTCGGAGGTCTGAGGTTAGTTTCTTTAGAGCTAGGTAGATGGTCCAGAGTTCTAGCCAATTGATGTGGTGCCTGCGCTCCCACGGAAGCCACTAGCCCTGGACAGAGTTCTGTTGGGTGTCCGACAGTGGAACTCCCAGGGTGAAGCAATTTTCCGCCATCCACCAGTGGAAGGATTCTTTCAGATATGAGGGGATTGTGATCCCTAGGTTCCTGCCTTCTGTGAGGTCATCCTGCCAGGGACGGAGAAAGCATTGCAGGGGTCTGGTGTGGAATCTGGTCCACTTCAAGATACCCAGGCAAGGTATCATAAGCCCCAGCAGGCTGGCAAGCGACTTCAGATGGGCCTTGCACTACTGGATAAGTTGTTGGATCAAGTCCTCAATTTTTCCTGTCTCTGATCAGCAAGGAATACCCTGAAGGTTTTGGTATTCAGGACAACCTCTAGACGCTTGAGGGACCGAGTCGGGTTCAGATGACTCTTTGCTAGGTTGAGGACGAACCCATGTTCCTGCAGATAATGGATGGCCCTGTGTATATCTGCTATAGCCTTGTCCCTGGAGGGCGAACTGATGAGTATGTCGTCGAGGTATGGGTGTAGCTTTATGCCCTCCTTTCTGAGGTTGGCAATGCAAGGGATCAGGATTTTGGTAAACGTCCTCGGGGAGGTGACAAGCCCAAATGGGAGGGCTGCATATTGCAAATGATGTTGGGCATAGGTGAATCTAAGCCACCGTCCGTGAGACTGCAAGATGGGGACTTGTAAGTACGCTTCCATGACGTCGAGGGAGGTCAGCCACTTGTCCTTGGAATTGCGAGTTGAATTAATTGGAGTCTCTCCATTTTGAACTTCGAGACTCGGATGGCAAGACTGAGGTTCTTGAGATCCAGCACCGCTTGCCATTTGTCTGATCTCTTTGGAACCAGGAAGAGGATAGAGTAAAGGCCAGATCCTCTCTCTCCATGTGGAACCAGTTCTATGACTTGTACGGGCAGGAGCCTGCAGATCTCCGCCTGCATTGCTGCATGCTTTTCTGGGTTTCAGGATACTGGAGTGACACAGAAGGTTAGAGGAGAGTGGGAGAATTAGAGAGTGTACCTGCTCTGGATTGTGCAAAGGACCCACTTGTCTGATGTTGCAGCCTGCCATTGCTCTGAAAACAACTGCAGCCTGCCCCCTAGGGCAGATGGGTGCTGCAGGGTCTGTTTCTTAGATTTATCAGAAGCATCTGCGAGGACCTTGTCTAAGCGTACCCCAAATAGTTGTGTGCCCTGGAAGGGACCCCCTACCAGGGTGTTCTTAGCGGTGTTGTCCTCCTTCCAGAACGGATCCAAATGCGGCGACGTGGAAGCTGCTGCTCCTGCTGCCCAGCACAGAAATTTCTGTAGAAGAGTCAGTGACTGAAAGCATAGGCCAGCTGTGGGTGGCCAGGATTCTAGTCATTTTCATAGCAACAGTAGGGTCCCTGGCCCACTTAACCCAGATCATGAGGGCTCTAGAGAAGTAGAAGGTAACTGTAGCAATCTTAATAACCAAGGAGATTTCCTCAAAGTTCTTCCTGAGGTTAACTTCAATATCCTTGTCCGTAGGGTCTTTAGGGTAGTACTCCCCTTCTGTAGGGAAAATGGAATTGCGGGCTAGCAAAGCTGCTGCAGCATCCACCTTGGGGATGGCTAGGAGAGCCTCCTTGTTCCTTGATAGGGAGTAAAGAGATTACTAGGGAGCTGCCATTCTTTTTTAATAATCTTTTCATGGGGCTTATCCAGGATCATACCCTTATCTTTGGACCTCAGCTTTGGGACGTATTCCCTCTCTGACTTGTCCTCAGCTAGGAGGCTGTAGGGAACCAGGTCCCTCAATAATTAAGATCTGGCTAGCAAAATATATGCTTTCATGAAAAGACCTCTGTCCTGGACAGAGACTGCCTAGTCTGCGTCCTACCGCGTGGAGGCAGACAAAGAACTGGAGTTCAAGGGCTAGATCCCCTCTGAGCATGCTCCAGCAAAGAATTAGGAAGTCTGCCTCCTACTGGTAGTGGCAGGGATCTAACCCCACTGCTTTAACTGGCTGTCCAGGAGGGCTCCCCGGGAGAGGAGAAAAGGTTTCCCACCCCCAACTTGCAAGCTGTGCGATGTAAGAGAACCGCAGCCTTCCTAACATGCTAAAAAGGATGACCTGAGATGAGAGAGCAGGTTAGGTGTGGGACACTAAATCAAGGGGAAAGAGTGTCTTTATTCAAATCCAGAATCAGAGCGAATGCAGAAAGGCCTCAATTATCCATCAAAAGGTGTATTTGAAGACATATCAAACAAAAGGGGAGGATGAAAAAGGCCAACTACGATGGCAAAGTATGCAAACTTTCAGGCCACACAAGGCCCTTCCTCAGACACCTAACAAGTACAGAGATATAGACTAAGCAAACATGAGAGACACAAATGAAAGCGATTACTTGGAAGGGAGCAGAGGAAAAACATTGGTGTTTCAAAGATTGTGTGTTTTTATATTCTCTCACACATCTGCATTTGCTCAGTCTGTAGTTTGACTTGGTTCATGACTGAGGAAGGGGTCCAAAAGTTTGTGCACTTATCACCAACAATAGTTAATCCAATAATTATCATCATCGGGACTAGTATAGTCCATCTCCTGTCTGGGGCCAACATGGCAACCACTCTCTCTCTTTCTCTCTCAAGAAGAAGAAGAAGGAGAAGGAGAAGGAGAAAAGGACAGGAGAATTGGTTTTTAGAAAAAGTGACTAAAATACTTTAAGAATTTCAAATATAGTTCCTGTCCTTTAAAAAGAAAAAGAAAAAAAACTTTCAAAAGGTTATGTTTTTCTGCTCCTCTGTGTACAATGGGCAGGTTCAAAAGCAACACCAATTCTCTAATGTAGGACACAGAAACCAACTGGAAACACGAATTAAGTCAATAAAGAGGAAAATAAAACCTCCCTGGCTTCCTGAAGTGTTGCAAGTAATTCTAGTAGTTAAACTGGGGGTTATTTCTGATCTGGAATTTTTAAATCACATTATTGTCTCTTTAAAAAGGCCAGAAGATCGTCTTAGAGCTTGAGGTAGGAACTGGGACTAGTACCTACACTATGGCTCCATTCTGATGAAAAGTGTGAAAGAGAAGTTTGTAAGTAGCAGTGTATCTAGGTCGTTCACACTGCAGCTGCAAACAGAAGTAGCTATTTTACAATCTCCCCTAATAATCATGACAAACAATGTTATACTTCTCCTTTGAAGTAAAGCATTCACACTATAGTTACTTTAAAGTAAAAAGCAAAGGGGAGAATGTACTCACTTTTTAGGAGTATATACTTCTCTCCCTATTCCTGAATAACCTCAGTTTGGAGCTCCAGGCATGTGAATGATTTAGGAGTACACGTGATTTAAAGCTTAATTAGTTACTGAGAAGTATCTGTTGGTCAGAATATGGCCTATATAAGACTCTCCACCCAATCATCCCAAGGCGTTTTACAAGCACAGATTGACTTCACAACACTCCAATAATCATTTTTAGTTCTTGAGGCAGAGTTTAAATTGCCACGGTGTGTAGTGAATCACCACAAAGCATCACTACCTAAGCCTCCTGCTCTAATTATTGGGTAATATTACTCCTCTCACAATCAAGTCTTTGTATTTATTAGTATTTTCTGGGTCCTGCATGCAGTTGTGAAGGAAATTATTGACATTTCATTGGAAGTGCATGTGCAAAAGCTCCTCAAGCCCTTAAATTTAGTGTTAGCGTTGCTAGACACATTTTTTAAACCAAAGAGGAAAAAGACAGTTGAAGTCTTTAGTCAAGTTTCTCTTACGAGCATTGATCAAAGTCCACACGCAGATGAGTAACAGAAACATCATTCCCTGGATCCTCATTTAAAAGGCAGTAATCCACTTCTTCATCCTGACAATGCAAAAAAAATATGAGCACACGAAACACATCTTCCAACATCGTAGTACTTAAGTGGCTTTATTGGGCACAAAAACAGGTATGTGCTATTCTAGGGCATAGATTTACAGCACCCAGATGCCCCCACAAAGTAAAACTACCCACATCCAGAATGCCATATGCCTCAGGTTCCCAGAAACTCTCATTTTTATCAGGCAACAATAATGCCAAAGTTACTCAGGTAGTTGGATGTCTATCTGTGAAGGCATCTTTCAGAAGGTTTTAAGGGATTGCCAATATTTCATTGTCTGCGATTCTTTTATTATTGACATTCTGTATATTTGGTATGCCATTTTTTTCCTTACAACTATTTATTCCTTTTGACAGCCTATGGTTAACATACATAATAAAATCTAAATTACATCAAAGATATTCTGTGAACAGACCGGGTTCCTCCCCCACCACCTCGTAGCTATCAGAATGCATGCAGCAGACATTGAGATTTGTGAGGTCTGATCAGTCTTCTCTCAGAGAAGTTCCTACCCCTTCATTCTTACCATGTAAGTGGAGAATCCATCATTCCTTGTTCGGTCTAAACTGAATCCCACCTAAGGATAAAAGCAGATATGAAAGAACCACTGTTATCGCACTTCTACAAAGAATATCCTGTCTCAGCCCTCAAATGCAAGTCAAGTAGTTATTAAGCTACATGTGACTCTAGCTTAGTTTATTTCAAGGCAAGATTAAACTTGGATATGATTGGATAGAAAGGAAAACTGGGCACTTACCTCCTGAATTTTCCTTCTACGGGAAGTCCTCCTGGACAGACAGACAGCACAATAGGGTAGATCCCCGTCACTACCATTAGGAGGCAGACATACTAACTTTTGTGTCCATGCTTCGGGGATCTCCATCCCATCTCCAGTGTATTTCAGCTTTCTTTCACACTGTTTATCCTGTACTAGAGGACACTACCAACATTATCCTGTACTAGAGGACACTACCAACAGTAACTAACATTTTGAAAAATGTTTAAACTCTTTATCCCCTATTAGGGGACAGACATCTCCAGAGGGTATGACTCCAGTCCAGACTCCAGGCCCTTGAACGCTAAATTTCTCAATCTAATTGTAGAGAAAAGGCTCCCTCTTAAACTGAAGTTAGTTTAAATGACACTCACCACAAAGTTACTCTTCACTCCGGGTGGGTCTGGCCGTCCAGGAGGACCTCCCATAGAAGGAAAATTCAGGAAGTGCCCGATTTTCCTTTCTCCCTGGAGGTTCTCCTGGATGGCCAGCCAGCACAGTTGGGACCTTCCCAAGCGGTGTCCCAGAATGATATAGATTAGCTGTAGGGAGAATGTCCATGAACCATGGACGCCGGGGCCAGTATGGGGTCACCAGGATCACTTCTGACCCCTTCCTCTTGATCTTTGCCACGGTCCTCTGGATCAGGGGAGAAGGCAGGAAGGCGTACAGCAGTCCCCGAGGCCTTTCGGCAGGCATGCAAGACTTGGCTGTTCGCCCAGGCCTTTGGAGGGGAGGGGGGGGGAGGGAGGGGTTAGGGCTGGGGGGGTTACATTTTTTTTAAGTGATGTTGGTTTTAACGTATTTTATTGTTTTATCGTGTTGTTAGCCGCCCAGAGATGCCATGGGCATGAGGGGCCGGCATAAAAATGTCATGAAATAAAATTTAAAAAATAAAATATGTCAGGTTCAACACGTCAAAGTCTATTGCTCATTGGTTTGGAAAATGGGATATGAAGATGTTTGCTTTTGCGTTGACTGGTGAAGCAAACAGATCCGCTTCTGGGTCTCCAAAAGCTTCTACTATTGTCCTAAACATCCTTGGGTGTAAGGACCACTCTCCCGGGTCTATGGTTTCCCAACTGAGCCAGTTGGCTTGCTTGTTCTTTACTCCCGCTAGGTGTACTACCCCAATTGATTTTAGGTTGGTTTCTGACCACTTGATTAATAAAGAGACTTGTTGATGTAGGGCTTCCGAGCGTGAGCCCCTTTGGTGGTTGATGTATGCTCTCGCTAAGGTATTGTCCGTATAAATCAGAATGTGTTGTCCCCGAATCCAAGGTGCCAGTTTTCATAGGGTTAGATACACCACTCGGAGCTCCAGTCAATTGATGTGGTGTTTCTTCTCCCAAGTTATCCACTTGTCTCGCACGGACCTGTTCTGAGTGTGTGCACCCCATCCGAACAGGCTCGCATCTGTGGTTATCGATATTCTGTCTGGGTCTGTGATAGGAATCCCGGGTTCGAATCTGTCCTTCGACACCCACCATCTTAAGGACCTCTTGACTGACTGTGGGACCTTTACCCATGGGTTTCCCCCTTGTGTCAGACGGTCCTGCCACGGTCTCAGCAATCTTTGTAGAGGCCTTGTGTGGAATCTGACCCATCTCAGAATGCCCAGGGAGGATACCATGCTACCCAGGAGGCTGGCGAGCTCCTTGAGCCTGGATTTCTGACTCCTGTTCACTTGCCTGATCAGGTTCAACAGCGTTTGACATCTCTGTTGGGTCAGGTAGATCCTGTAGTTGCGAGTGTCCAGTCTTACTCCCAGGTGTTCCAGAGACTGACGGTTCCAGTTGGCTCTTCTTGAAGTTCACTAGGAAACCGTGCTCTTGAACATACTCTATGACCCTGTGCACATCTGACACTGCTCGACCGTAGTTCTGGGACCGTATGAGTATATCATCCAAGCACAGGTGTATCTTGATCCCCTTTCCCCTGAGGTTTGCTATGAGGGGGATCAAGACCTTGGTGAACGTCCTGGGTGATGTGGCCAGACCAAATGGGAGTGCCGTGTACTGTTAATGTTTTTGTGCATACTGGAACCTTAGCCACTTGATGGTAGAATAGGCACGTGGAGGTATGCCTCCTTGAGGTCTAGAAAAGTTAACCATTCGCCTGGGGAAGAGTGCCGTTCAAATAGATTGCAGTGTCTCCATTTTGAACCTCCTTGTCCAGACGAATTTGTTTAGTCTTTTCAGGTCGAGTAACTGCTTGCCGCTCGTCTGACTTTTTTGGAATGAGAAATAAGACTGAATATAGTCCAGAGCCCTGTTCATGTTGTGGCACCCGTTCTATGGCCCCAATGTTTTGGAGTCTGTGAATCTCAGTTTGCATAGCAAGGTGTTTCTGTGGGTTGTTGGATCTTGGTAAGATAGTAAAAAAGTCTCTTGGGTATTGCTCGAACTCTATTGAATACCCTCTTTGTACGGTCTGTAGTACCCATAAATTGGAAGTGGTCATCACCCACTTTTTTCCGAACCCTTGGAGCCTGCCCTCTAGTTCGTACTGGTCCATGGGTTGCTCGGGGTAGTCATGCTTCTGATTTGAATCAGTTTGCCCCTTGAGGGTGTTTGGTTCTGTTCCCTTGCCCCTTCTATTTGTTCCATATGGGTCTATATCTCTGCTGCTATATCCCCTATTAGGGTAGAATGGCCTTCTGTTGTTTCCCGTTGGTTGTCGAGAACTGAAGGGGTGAAAAATCTTCCTTGCCATACCCACGATCTGTAGGGTTTGCTTTTTTGTTTTATCCACCGTATCTGTCAGGACCTTGTCCAGGCACACACCAAATAGCTTTGACCCCTGGGAAGGGACCCCCTACCAGAGTATTTTTGGACGTGGGGTCTCCTTTCCATGAACATAGCCATAGACGACGACGTGCCGCTACGTTGAAAGCTACTTTTCTAGCTGCCCAGTGCAGCATGTCCGTGGAGGAATCGGTGATGAAGGAGTGGGCCAGCTGGATTCTGGTTGACAGGATTCTCGTCATCTTTGAGGAAACTTTGGGGTCTCTGGTCCTCTTGATTCAGGTCATGAGTGCTCTAGAGAAATACGACGTCAGAACGGCCATTTTCATGACTATGGACGTCTCCTCAAAATTGAGTCGGAGATTGCACTCGATGCCATTGTCTGTGGAGTCCCGAGGATAGCATTCCCCTTCCGTTGGGAATAAGGAGTTTCTGGCGAGTGACGCGGCAGCAGCATCCACCTTAGGGATGGCTAGGAGAGTTTCCTTATTTCTTGATAGGGAGTACAGGGACAGTTGCTTCTTGTCCATCTTGAGTAGTTTGTTGGGCTGTTGCCATTCTCTTTTTATAATCTTCTCATATGCCTTGTCAAGTATCATTCCCCTGTCCCTTGCTCTGGCTCGGGGAATATATTCTCTAGCTTCTTCCTCCTCCTCTTCGGAGGAATCCGAGGAAGCGCGCTTTTCTTTCTTTTGTTGCAGGTGTAGGGCTCGGGTGACCTGCTAGAAAATCTGGTCCCTATATTTAATAGGGAACTGTCTGTCTGGGTCCCCAGATGCCTCTAACTGTTAGGCATGCGCTCAGCCGTGCGCTCACCCGGGGTCGTGGTTGGGGGCGGGGGAGACCGGGGTCCCGATGCCAACGACGCCGGCAGGAGCGGGTGGCATCGGTGCCCCAGGAACAGACGCGGCGGCAGGAACAGCCTCCGCCGCCACAGGCAAGAGAAGGGGAAGGAAAATCTGCGGAGAGCGTGGGGGCGGGGCCAGCGGAGACGCCGCGCCGCTCGGCACGCCTACAGGGAAAGGCGGGGCCAGCAGGGACGCCGCGCCGCTCGGCCCGCCTACAGGAAAGGGCGGGGCTCAGAGCCTGTACTCAAAAGGGGGCCAGAGACTGCAGAGCGACGCCGGTGATCAGCGTTGCTGCAGACTGGCCCCTTGCGAGCGAAATCTTGAGGAGGAACTTGAGGCGAGAGTGTGGTGTGGAAGGAGCGTGAGTGTGGAAGAGCGAGAGTGGTCGTGGCAAGTGCATAGGCTGTGTAGCGGGTATTGCAGGAGTACAGGTGGGTGAGTGGGAGGTGTGGGTGTTGGGCACGGCCCCCCCCGCACGGGGTCTACGTCCCGCAACTTCTGTACCCTTCCTGGTGTATCCAGTGTGGTTGATCCTCCCCCCTGCGTCCTGGTCCTTGAGCCGCACGCTGCACCCTCACCCCGTCCCCTCACGATCGGCACGAACCTTTCCCCTGTGTGCGTCCCCTGTCACGTGTGAGAGTGGTGTGTCTAGGGGAGTTAAGGGCTGCCTTTGCGGCCAGCACGCTCGAGTGGGGGTTCACTCAGGGCCTCGCTGTCTCCCCCCCTATGATGATATAGGCCGCCGCTTCTCTAGAAGCCAGCGGCCCTATAAGAACCTGAGGGGTGTCCTTCGTTACCAGAATAGTGTCCCCCACACGAGCGTTCTTGGACAGGTAGGGTGCGACGCACCGTTGAGCCAGGTTCATTTCCTTTCTTACCCCCCTTCCCATAACACTAACTCTTGTTCCTCTAGCTCCCCTTCTTCCATGGGGGACGTCTCCCCTTCTTCCTCTGATCTCAGATCTTCCCCGGTTTGTATTTCCTGTTCAATCTCCTCCTCATTTTCGCTCACTTTTGAGGAGGTCGTTTCTCTCTCTATCCGTTCCTTCCTTTTCTCCCTGTATGATCTTCCTTCATCTGAGGAAACAGACAACACTTCCTCCGCTTGCTCTCCAGATGAGGCTGGGGAATCTAGAGGCCCTGCCGCCCTGCGCGGTTTCTTCTGCTTGGGAAGTTTACCCTTCCCTGCCTCCTTGGAGCAGTCCTTATACCCCGTTTCCCCCTTCTGTCTTGGGGGGGGGGGAACTCTTGAGCTTTAACTCCGCAAGGATCTCCTTCAGAACCTCCATATGGGGGTCCTGTGTTTGGGGGGGCAGTTTGCTTACTGCGCTAGTTTCCTGTGCTGCTGGTATCGCCGCCGCTGACTTTCTTTTCGTGGCCATGCCTCGCCTGTGCCTTTCCCTGTATCAAGAGTTGCTGAAGGTGTGGTTATGGATTTTCAGTTCAGCGAGGCCGCAGACTGAATTGCCGGGTTCCCCTTGAGTGGGATGGCTGCTCCACTTGTGTGCCCGTCGACAGCCCCTCCTCCCCGCAAGTTTTGGCGCCAGAGGATAGCATGGTGCTTTCTCTCCGTTCGGCGTAGAGCGTGTGGGTGGGGTTAGCGGCGCTTTGCACGTGCTCTCCTTGTCCTCCTCCCCGATTGGCTTTGGTACCGTCAGGAGGCTTGGGGGTAACGGCATCTCTGTGCACATTCTTTCAGTTTCCTCCCCGCTGGCTGCCCTCCGCTGCTCGTGCCCTTGGACGGGATGGGGTTCTGACCCACGTCGCTGGGCTCTGGGCTGTGGTGGGGAGGGGCATCTCCTATGCACCTTACCCCACGGGGGTGGGGGGTGGCGAAAGAGGGGGAAGGGGGGGCAAGTAGGCTCTTGCCGTTCCTCCTCAGGCCAGAGATTCCCCCGGTAGCGAATCCCCTCTCTCCGTGACACCCGGGATCCACTCCTTACCCCCTCCATGGGTGAGAGTGAACAGGGAGAGGAGTTTCTCCTCCCCTGGCACCGAGAGCTCACTTTCCTTCCTTGTAGGCTGCCTATCTTCCAATCCCTGGAGACAGCTCGCCTGCATCCTACCTGTGTGAAGGCAGACAAACAACTGGAGATGGGATGGAGAGCCCCGAAGCATGGACACAAAAGTTAGTATGTCTGCCTCCTACTGGTAGTGACGGGGATCTACCCTACTGTGCCGGCTGGCCGTCCAGGAGGATCTCCAGGAAGAAATGATAAGTAGGAGTAATACTGCTACCAATATCGGAGATCAACTGTATGCATTATAGCTAGTTTATTTGCTCTGTCAAATCGGGAGAAAAAGGAACTTTGTCTAAGCATTGTCAAGATGACCACAGTGCATTCTGCTAAAATCAAATTTCTCTGGCCATGTAAAAAAAGTTGGAACAGCTATAGTTGGGACTTCTACAGTGCCTTACCTGGAGGGGGAAATTACTCTTTAGGGCATGAATGACATTAGCAGGCTGAACAGACATGATGCTAGAAATCTAACCCTCAGCCAGTATTTCCTAAGTCCTGTGATACTCAAGTATCAAACATCAATTGGAATGGGTCCCCCTTTTACAAAGACACAATGTCCCGCAGGGGCAAGACTAACAGATGGGGTACCTCTATCCTATGGTGAAGAAGCTCCTTTCATCTAACAATGCTTGTTATTTCCCTTGAAATGAACGTCCCGACACGTGATTGCGACACGTATATAGGCACCTACCATGAAGTTGCTCCTTTCAGCGCCTGTAGGCCTCTTCACAGTGAGTTTGTGGACAGTCACGTTCAGGAACCCATCCTTGAAGAAGCCAAATGTGTTGAGGTGAACTTTCTGCCTCACATCATCCTGGAAGAGACAGTACAAGTTGCAGTTAAAGCAGTCGTACAAGATGGCATCCGGCATACCAAATTAAAAGGTATAGCACAGGGACAGGCAAAGTTCCCAATCCGAAGGGCTGTGTACGAAAATCTTCCTACAGGCAAGACCCACAAGACACATGCACATGGGCTCCTTTGAAGCATCTCCCAGAGTGAGCCTCTCTTGCTTTCTGATTGGCTGGTGGAGTCAGTGCTCTGTCACGCTGGCTGCTGAGATTCTGAGGAGCAGCTGTAAGTCAGCTGCTGAGATTTCGGTACAGTTAAGAGAGACAGGACCAAGAAGGCAGCCTGGGGCTTGGGATTGACCCTGATGAAGAGCTGCATTTGTACTGCCCAAGAGCTATATGCAGCTCCTGAGTCAGAGTTTGGCCACTGCTGATACAGTAAAAGGAGCAAATGAACCTATTTAACAAAGAATGTTATCACAAAAGGATATGGAGTCTCAATGGGAAGGGCACAGGATGAATGGAAGGATAGATCCTGAACCCTTACCTAAATTAACAAGATATTTTAGCATATTTTAACATGGGCTCAGCTACTTCATGAACAGCCACATTACTGGTAGAATCCTATGAATCTCATTTTTCTAATATATTAAACAAGTTTGCTTCACAGTCACTCAGCAGCATTCAAAATACAGTTGCAAAAGAAATTTCAGAACGAGGCTGTGGTGTCAGAACAATGACGTAGTTAATATAGCTGCATGGTAAACAAACATAGGCAAGTCAGGAATGTCCTTGTTTCAAAGGTTTTGCCTTTCTTGAAATCCCTCCTAGAAAGGAGCCGTCACTATAACCGACCACAAAGGAATTAGCCAACTCCATGCAAGTCTAAGTCCAGCTCATTAAGATGTGTTATAAATACTGCATTGTATGGCGATCCAGTCAGAGCTCAACTTAAGTAGGGTCGAGCTGTGTCACTGTTTAGATTACAAGGCAAAAAATATCAGAAGGGCAGAAGCTGCTCGACCGGCAATTCAGGAACTGGGTCTAGTCCCTACAAGCAAAAAAAGCCCCAATTCATTGTAAGGGGCATTGAACTGAGGATTCCAACCTTTGTCTTACCTAAAGAAGAGTTATCAGTCATTGTCATGAAGGCTCCCACTGCCCTCTAACAGGGATATTAATCCTACCACCAACGCAGAGGTCCAGCTCTTCGAGATCCACTCTGGGCTTGTTAACAGGCTGTCCCACTGGTAGTACTTACCCCATGGCAGGACTGTAAATCCCCACTTGCCTGCTCCCCCAGGATGAGTAAACGCTGGGAGCTACCAAGTGGGTTCTGATGGGGCGGGGAGGGGGAAATAGGCGAGTGCCAGCACCAGGGCTCAGGATTGGTACTACAAATGGGGCCTTCTTACTGTCCCCATCTTCGCCATCAAAGATTGGCATCAAGGAGTACGCGAGTCACAGCCCAGTTACTACAGTTGAACACTGCAGGTGGGAGCAGCTCTCCCATGACCTTTCGATGATCTGAAGAGGGGTAAAGTCAGAGCCTCATCTGTAGTGGCTCTGCCCCAGGACTGGGACTTAGTGCTACAGATGGGGTGGGGTGGAGGGGCGGGTTCTCTTATTCCCACCGTCTTCAACAGATGGTCACCAGGAAGTACAAGACCCCTCAGATGCAGCACCAAGTCTCAGGCCAGGGACTTCAGCTCTGCATCTGACCATGTGTGTGTGTGTGAAGGAGAGCCCCTACTCCCTCCTGCAATGCTGAGCCTAAGCTTGGACTCAGCATTGCAGGCACTGCTCTCCTATTACTCCCCATACCAGACGGCCCGCAGAGAATAGGAGACTTCCCTCCTCCACCCCCTTCCCCTCTTGCTTGTGAATAGGTAGTTATGCCTTGCCAGTGGTGGGGCCTTTTTTTCCCTTTTTAAAAAAAAAATTAAAATAAAAGAATAGAGCCCTGCCCTATGGATACTAACCTCAGTAGGGAATGTTCACTTTCAAATATATTTCTGAGGCACTTGAACCTAGCCCTTATCTCTACCAGCATTCATGATGGAACATATCCCAGGGTGCAAGTCTCCAGATTTTGGTGCTAGGCGTAAAGAGAACTTGTAAGGTACTTCAGGGAAGCTGTAAAGGCTTATGGGATGCTGCTACATGCACATGGGTTACTGCTGATTATCTGGACAGCTGCCACCAAGAACCTGGCAAGGAACTGTCCTGCACTGCCACAGAGAGCTGGAATGGAAATAATGGGTACAGGCTACGGGAAGTAGATTTCAGTTCCGTATCAGAAAAGGCTTCCTAACAATAACGGTTGTGGCACAATGGAACAAGCTCTTTAGGGAGGTCGCAGACTCTCCATCACTGGAGGCTTTCAAGAAGAGGTTGGGCAGACATCGGATGGGGATGTTGCAGCTGTAGTCATCCTGCATCCAATCAGGAGGTTGGAATAGATGACAACGCCCTCCCCACCAAGGTCCCTTCAGCTCTAAGAATCGATGTTTTCTAATCCTTGGAGTAGTCACTCCAGCCAGGGCTTCCTACTCCAGCCACAGCTACCTACTCCACCAATAACCTCAGATTAGCATTGGTACGGTTTTCACATTTGCTAATAACCCCTAGGGATAAGCTATACTTATCTTGAGGTAAGCATTTCATAACAGCAGGACTTTGGTTTACAAACTTTATTTGCTGATCATCTCCTGACAAACTACTGCAGTAGCTGCATTTCAGTGATGAAATGGTGTCTGCTGTTGACTTAAAGACATAGCTAGAGCACAGATTTACGTTAAGGTTTAAAAATCACTTCAAGCTCCCGAAAGGCAAGATTTTTTACACAGTAAACTACACTGAAGCATCATATTTCGGGCACCATATCATGGGCTAGAGGGGTAAATTGGCGGAGTAGCACCTAGAACACTTGTAACAGTCTGAGGCAACTCCACATTTGCGTTGGCCGCCACAGAAAGTCAAAGTCAGAGGAAACAACAAAAGTGACTTGCAGGTTAAGATGTTTTTCCCGGCCTAGCAAGTGTGTACTGCTTGCCTGGGGGGAAAAAATTAAAAATGAAGAAAATGGAAGAGATGATGAGCTATAAGAATCTGAAGAGCATACGATTATGTATGATGGAGAGGAGCCTTATTCGCCAGGAATAAGAAGTTGAAAGCTGAGCAGGGTTGAGAGAGAATGTTCGGAATGTAACAGCAAAGGTTGCTTATATTGTGCAATATTGTCAGGAACTGCACCTCCACAATCTTGTATCAGTGCCTCCACACTCCCAAGAACTGGGTTTACCACACCATTACACCTGCACATTGCATACAACATATCCAGCTTTCCACCCACCAGCAAGTGGTCCAATCAGTGGATTGGACCTGGGCCCTGATCAGCCCCCTATATACAAAACTTCCTGGGTGAGCCACAGGCCTTTGTCTAGAAAAACTGGACAGTTACCCGGCTGCTACCTTCACCTCATCTCCAACCCACGCTGCCTCTCCAGTTTCCTAACCTGGCTCTGGTTCCTGACCATTGAGCTCTGCTCTTGGATTCTGCTCAGTCTGCCCACTTCTGATCTCCTGGCATTACCCAGCATGTTCTTGGCTCCATGCTTAGCTCACCCCACTTGGCATGACAACCCTCTTGGATGGACCTTCATGACTACAGCCCGGCTCCCCTGGACCAGGTTTCCTACGGCTTCTGACCACCCTGTTCCTCAGGCCAGAGCCTGATAAAATACTTACTCAAGGAGGAAAGGCTCCATGAATCAGGAAGTTTAGAACTCAACCAGATATGGCCTCGTACTCCAATACAGGGGATACCCAATAGAGTTTCTCTCATTTCCATCTTTATCATCTATAACTTTTGAGATAACAGCTTTTAAAAAAGGTTCCTGATATACCATTATCTCTTACATATATCCACAATTTAAGCCCCTTCCCATATAAGCTAGTAGAATGAACCCTGAAGCCTATTTATTTATTTGACGTTTTAATCCCAGCCTTTCCCAGCCCACACTACGTGGGGCTACCTTTGATGACAACCTGGCGACCACAGCTGGTACAGAATACAGTGGCCCGCCGCCTGGTGGGGATGGGTCACCATGAGCACATAATCGCAGTGCTCTGTTCTCTGCACTGACAGCCCATAGTCTTCCAGGCCCAATTCACGGTGTTAGTTATTACCTGTAAAGCCCTATACGGCCTGAGCCCTGCTTACCTGCGGGACCGCCTCATCCCTCGTGTCCTGAATCGACCCCTGTGGTCAGCTGGGAGCACCCTCTTGGAGATAGCTCGGGTAGCAACGTTTGAGAGGACGTTCTCAATGGCCGTGCCAAGGCTGTGGAACTCTCTTCTGGCAAAGGTCCACCTTTCTCTGGACCTTTCCTCCTTCCGTAGAAAGTGCAAAAGCTGGCTGTTTTGCCAGGTGTTTGGTGAGGGGGCCGGGTAGCGGGGGGG